>CM064505.1:5935927-6125600 GCA_032716605.1 Paralithodes platypus | reverse complement strand
AGGTCGTCAACCTCCCCATTTAATACCTTAACCACAGTATACTGTTCTACTTTACCATGTCTACACCTAGACAGGGCCGAGCAGCGGCGTAGCCACCAAACCAAAAGTGCCAAGACTTTTTCACTATGTCTATGCCTACACAGGCACGTTCTAGCCAAGCCAAAATGCCCATACTTTAGCCTAGGCCTAATTTTTCAAAATAGGCCTAGGGTAATTTTTTTGTATTCACACCCTCAAGGCCTATTACCTTTTCAAAATAGGCCTAGCCTAGGCCTTCCTCAATCTATTATCCAACAGTTGGCCATGGGAAATATGATAGGTTGAGGGGGGCTTTGTCCCCCTCACCTCCCATGACTTATTGCCATCATCAAATATATTACCAGTATGGGACTAATAACAGCTAGTTAACAATGAGGACGGTATGCCTGCAAACACCATCTTAACCTGCTAGGCTTCAACTTTACCATGCTTAGGCTACACCAAGCTAGGCATTGCTAGCCTAACCAAAATACCATACATAGGCCAACTTTTCTAGCCTAAATAGCCCTAACTTTTTCAAAATAAACCTAGGTTATATCCTAGGCTAGGCTAAACACAAATATTCACACCTCCATATAGGCTAGCCTATTATTTGTTGTTTAGACTATGCCTAGGGTAATTCTTTTCATAATTTTTTTCCTGTGATACTTTCAAATTTGTTGAGGAATTAGGCTACCCTAATCTAACCCAGCTAGGCATTGTTAGCCTAACCAAAATACCATACATAGGCCTAACTTGTCTAGCCTAAATAGCCCTAACTTTTTCAAAATAAACCTAGGTTATAGCCTAGGCTAGGCTAAACAAAATTATTCACACAGCGTTTATTATTTATTAATTTTTTAGGCTAGGCCTAGGGTAATTCTTTTCATCATTTTGTTCCTGTGATACTTTCAAATTTGTTGAGGAATAGGCTACCCTAATCTAACTCAGAGGTGGTGGGGAGTTGGAATAAAACATTTCCGCAATAAATGAGGGTTAAAATCTACTAAGCTGGCTGAAAATTGTTCGATATTGGACTTTGGACTTTGGACATTCGGATGTAAACAAAGCGACGAATCTCAAGCGATCTATCTTGAACGAAGCAAGCTGGTTTGCTTGAACACATAGTAACGGAATTTACAAGATATAATGAGGAGAGAGACGAATTGGAGAGGTACATGAGGAATAGAGTTGGTGAGAGGGGGTGGGAGGAGATTAAGCAGAGAGCAGATAGAGGGGTAGGGGCGATATGGGGTTAACACAGGAGATGGAAACACAAGACATGGAGATGGTGAAGAGGATGTGGGAGAAAATGTGGAGGAAGAGAAATGGGTGAGGGGGGGGGGGGGAGGACGGAGGTGAGGGTGAGGGGGGGGGGGTTTATACAAAAAAAAAAATGTCTCATTTAGTAGCAGTCTCTACGTTTCCAACGTAGGGCTTATGATCTCAGCCGCTACCACAGCGGGCCGATTTATCGGTACTCACGCGAAGTAACCAAATAATCTCTAGAGTTGAACCTCAATTCACTACTAGGCACGTTGTACACACTCCGAGACGACTAAGAAGGAAGAGAAAGCGAAGGAGAGAAAGATTGTTATAGTTACCCACTTAATCTAGCTGCTCTCCTCTAAGCCATGCTCCATGTTCTATGAGCCTGCGCCAAGACCTGCCAAAGTATCAGTCACTTCGCGCCCACCGTCGATGTCACACGCCTTTTTTGTCTGTGCTTCGCGAGTGCCTGCTTTGCATCCCCTTCGCTTCAACTATTAGTGAGTGTGAGCCTTTTCAGGCTGTTGAGGTTTTAGACGGATGTTCAGTGATGTAGGCAGCACTTTATGCGGATTTATGGCTTGTTTACTGGGTGTGCGCGTAGTGCTGGAGACGTGTTTATTTATTTATTGTTTTCTTCGAGGGTGTTTGGTCCGCGACGCCGCGTAGCGGTCGTTGTGTGTCATTCTACCCTCGCTTTCGGGTTCATGTTCACTTTAACTACCCTTAACGTACCTTGGGGGGGAGATGCTTCCCGCGGGATGCATTGTATTTCTTTCCCTTTGTGACTTTTTGTTTTATTGTTTTTCGTATGACTACGTGTCGATGTTTTACAAGACTTGAGCATGAGGTTTCTCTGGATTCTGCTTTTGTGTGAGCATAGGCCACACAGCCTTTATTCTCTCACAAACATGCTGCTTTGGTCTCAGCTGACCTATAGCCCTTCTGACTTGTTTATTAAACTTGTCCATAGTTGGTGGTCTTGTATTTCGTTCGCATGGTTCACGCTTTTGTCAGTTCCTTTTCGTTTCCCCGGGCCTTCTTGACTCGTGGATACGTGGTTCTGGTAAAAAATGTCGGTCGACCCTAGGCTATCCTCCTTTTATTTTATTAATTTAACGTACTTGTGGGGCTTCTCGGGCAGTGTTTAGCTTTGTTACTAGGTTTTTTCACTCAGGGTTTGACGCTGCCCTAGTGTTTTCTCTTTTATTGGAACTGTGTCCCTAGGCTAGGCCTGTGTTTTTTAACTTGAGCTGACCGCCGTCGGATTGGGCCACATAGTCCTGTCCTGTTTTCCTCTTGTCTCTACTGACTTGCTGGTTGGTCTTCTACGCTCTTGTTAAAATTCTCATTATATTGTGTGTTTAAGCTAATCGTTTTTTTTTGCCTTGAGCTGCGCGCCGTTGGAATGATCCACACAGGTCCTTTCCTTCTGACTTCCTTTTGTCTCAACTGACTGGGAAGTCTCTGTCTCGTCGCTCTCGGTTAAATTCTCGTTTTTCTTACATTTTACATGTTTCTGTTCTTCCCCTGCCTGTGGTTACTTGATCACAAAAGAGGGGGGGGGGGGGATGTCTGGAAACTGTACGCGATTAGGGGCCCGCTCACAGAGAGGGATATGCTTGGACAAGTTGACTCGATTTTAGTGTTTACTCACGTTTTTTCGGCCACACAGGCAAGGGTCTTCTGGTGTCCTCAGCTCCTTCAACTTTTTAAATCCGCCTACAAGCGCCTTTATCTTTTTGTTGTGCCCTGTGCCATGTCACGGCCTAGGCCACATAGCTTTTTCACTTGACTTGGTTTATGCGCCCTGTTCTGCCCCCTATTTCATGTACCTGGACTGGGCTTCTTGGACGACGGCTGATTGGCTGTTTTTCCTATCCCTCTTGTCCTGTTCCTTGTGTCCTGTGCCTGGTTCCCGCCCGCCCTCCAGGCGGCCTCCTTGTATACTGGCTGGACCCACGGACCACCTGAAAGTGTTTAAGCTAATTTGAGGTTTGACGACCTCCCTTATAACCAAATAAGGAAAACCTCTTATTTGGTAGCAGTCTCGGAGTATCCAACGTAGGGCTTATGATCTCAGCCGCTACCACAGCGGGCCGATTTATCGGTACTCACGCGAAGTAACCAAATAATCTCTAGAGTTGCACCTCAATTCACTACTAGGCACGTTGTACACACTCCGAGACGACTAAGAAGGAAGAGAAAGCGAAGGAGAGAAAGAATTGTTATAGTTACCCATTTAATCTAGCTGCTCTCCTCTAAGCCATGCTCCATGTTCTATGAGCCTGCGCCAGGACCTGCCAAAGTATCAAGGTATCAAGTAATCAGTTTAGATTGGATGGGCAGGGGATCGGCATGAGGGCGGGATACTCTGTCGTTGGATACTCCGAGACTGCTACCAAATAAGAGGTTTTCCTTATTTGGTTATAAGGGAGGTCGTCAAACCTCCCAATTTAGTAGCAGTCTCTACGTTTCCAACGTAGGGCTTGAATCCCAAATTGGAGGCGGACATCCAAGAAACCTTAAAAACCCCAAGCCTTAGCAAAAGTAGATGACCAAGAAAAGACACAAATAAACAAATCAGTTTATAGGAAAAAGAGCGTAACAGTACGGTGCATATTAAGAAAGTACATGTTACAAGTGTATCAGTCTAGGGTCTAAAATGCACAGGCAGGTAAAGGAAGAGGTCATGTCGACCTTGGAATGGCACACCAACATGGGAAAGGTGAAGTCAATTGTAAAGTAGTACAAGCACAAACAGCACGGCACAGCATGTGGATGACCTCCGAAGACACTCTTATGTACAAGACATGGGTATGAGGCATAGGCATACCAATACAAAAACCCGTAGACAGTATAGTCCAAACGTAATAAACCTTAAAAGTTACATCCGTAACACTAAACAGACAGTACTATACTGTTCAGACAAGGATTGAAAGAGAAAGTCTTTGTACAAGCATACAACCCCCCCCCCCCCCCCTGTTGTAAGGAAAGGAAGAAAATACAGTACGGGAGGAAGAGACACAGGAGACGGTGGACGTCACCACATGACACTCTGTAGTTACACGACATGGGTAGGAGGCAGAAACATACCAACACAAAACCCGTAGACAGTTGAGTCAGAAAGTAAAAACTGGAAGAGCGAAATTCCTAAAGTGAAGCCAAGTGGAAAGTATTCACAAAAACACAAGGCACGGCAGAGCAGGCGGACGCCATCAGACGACACTCTGGAGGTACATGACACGGGTAGGAGGCATAAGTATACCAACACAGAACCCCGGAGACAGTGGAGTCAGAACGGGAAAAAGGTAAGAGCGAAAACCGGAAGTGAAGGCAGGTGTTAAGTGTTTACAAAACAAAATGGCAAGGTATAGCCGGCTGACGACATCATCCGACATTCGTCATGTACAAGACATGGGTATGCGGCATAAGCATACCAAGGTAAAACCCGTAGACAGTGTAGTCATAATGTAAAAACCGTAAGAGAGACATCCTCCATACCAAACAGACATGTATTGAAAGAAAGGCTTTGTACAAGCATACAAAAAAGACCTCCCCCCCCCCCCCTTTGTCAGGGAAAGGAAGAAAATACAGTATGGGACGAAGACAGCAGGATGGATGACGAAGCAGGGGACACGTTGATGGAACGCGACCCAAGGCATATGAAGCCTGGCCGTGGGCATGGAGAGGTATGTGCACACCGAAGCCCGTCCCGGCACAGTGGCACACACAGAAGCAACAGGGCGCGAATATGGCATAGCCGAAGTTCCATACGAGTCCACAAAACGAACAGAAGAGGTCAAAGTGACGAACCCGAGGGAAGGGGCCCTGGCTATGGTTTGGAGCCGGACGGAGCCTAAAGCAGGTTTTCAGAAAGGTGACACCCCTTGTGAGGGAGCACCAGCCCCGTCAAGGCCGCGAAGGGTACCTCAAGAGCGGGCAGGCGGCCTCGAAAGATGTAGGACCGTACACGCCGGCGAGTGTCCCAAACCAGTGATGAAGGGAACGGAACACAAACGTAACCGAGGGAGCTGTGTGCTCACTACCCAGCGTCACGGAGCCAGTTAGGGAACCCAATCCAAGATGACTGAAGCCTTCCACGGAGACATCAGCCAGCGCCGATGAAGCATATCAGCCAAGCCGAGGTCAAAAGGCGGCAACCACCCAGCCACACAAACATTTATGACACAAATGCCAACCCGGCCCAAGAGAAAGCCGGAGACAGGGAGGGGAACGGAACACGGACACCATTGTTTCAGCCGTTTGGCAATACACATGCGGCGGCAACAGAGTCGACATGTTGGAGCAGCGGTGGGGCAGGACTTTAGTGTTCCATAGGCCAATTGTCTAACCGACAGGAGAGGCTTGTGAAGGTGCAGTCTCTTTGGAACACTGTTAAGGCTGGTGTGGTAACCGATACTGCAGGAGCAAGTGCAGCGAGGGGGGGGGGGGGGACTCCGGCGGGTCGGGCTGGGGCAAGGTTAGCACCACACACCAACATCCACAGGTACGACTGGGCGGGGCAGTGGTGAGGTGGGACCTGATCGACCTACAGTACACCCCAACTACCGAAAAGCAACCCGTCTGAGCCGGTACAATGCATGTGAACGGACAAATGACGGGAACCCAGTACACGTATGTATAGCGGAGCGTACCAAGCACGGGCCGGCCACATGGGCGCGATCAACCAAACCCCGCGCCAGAAAAATCCCAGCCCGTGGAGGACGTAGCACACGAGGAGTGCGACGGGCGGAGGCAATGTGGACACCGACTGTCACCCACTCCAGTCCGTGCCGAAGGCATCAGCGGATAAGAAGACCAACCGAAAGGCCACCGACAAGCCCGCCAGGGCAAGATAGCGATCCCGCAAGAAGAAGAATGGACCAACAGGATCATGGCCCGGACGCGAAAGCAAAGAGCCCTGACCACCTGCCGTAGTGGCGAAGACCCATGTTAGATCGGGAGCCCCACCCCCCTCACACGACGCATCTGTGGCTATCCAGATGGCCGCCGGGGGAGCAGGCCAGGGCACCGCTGCCACGAGCGAGCCCCGAGCGACCCAGTGTGATAGTCTCATATGTAGCAAGCGCGGTACCGGCCACAGCCAGTGGGGGGGGGGGCAATACAGGGAAGTGTTAGGGGACCAGTAGAACAAGGTAGTCTAGTCCGAGCTGGCCTTAAGGCACGGTCAGTGCCGCCCAAGGTAAAGATCCCAGCCGGGAAAACACCCAGAACACGTTCGTGAACGAGAACGGGCAGAACACAACAAGTGTGGACGTGGACACCCGACCCGGGGGAACAGGATCACAGTGGAGGTTCCATGGCTCCCAGTGTGAAGGTGGGAGGACCGCCATGTGAAATAGCGATGGTGAACCCCAGGCCTGTGACACGGACGACTACAGCGAGTGTGGCCAGGACACAATGTGTGGAGATGTTATCGCGACGGCACCTCCCCCATACATGGACCGGAGTACCTGGGCCACCTCCTGAGACACTGCGTCGATGACGGGGAGGGCGCCCGAGAGGAGGTTGAGACCTCCACCTCCAGGCCAGACCCTACTATACCCCGTCGTGCCCACGACCGGCGTGGCTAGCGCAGGAAGTGGGGCGGGAGAAGCCGGTGCGGGCGCTTTGCGTCAGGCCCACCACCAAGTCGATGAGACGGCCGGTTGAGGGGAGAGGGTATGGGCCAGGAGGAGCTACGCATTGTGCGGAGCATAGCCTCCCTTAAGTTGTCATGGAGAAAGGAACTACCATGGCCAAACCCCCGTCCACCTGGCCGTCCTGACGAAAACGGAGAGCGGGCCTCACGCTGCGGCTTGTCCCCCTCCCGTCCGAGCAAGGCAGCGGAGGACGAGGGTCCCGGAACTTGCCAGCATAGTCCACCCACAGGACGGAACGGCAAACCGGGTACGAACGGCCACGGGAGGAGCGTATACAACGCCCCCCGTGGCCCGTCCCATAACCCAAGCCCCAGGGCCCCTTGCCGGCGACGGCCCACCACTCGCATGGTTGGAGGAGGACGACGAGGACTTCGCCACGACCTCCCATTGTGCGGAACATGTGTCGCTGAGCACAAGCAAGAAAGCCTCCTGCCAAGCCACCCCCAGGAACATCAGTCCCGGACTTAAAAGGGCCGGCAGGAGGAGGTGGCTGTGGACGTCGGCAGGGGCTGACGAGCAGAGAAACCACCCGAACCAGCCGACGGCAATGGGTGGCGAACGTCCTGGACCGGGCAGGAAAAGCGAATGCAACGTAGGGCTGAAGAACCCAGTGAAGTCCGAGGAGCGGAGCAGCAGGCCAGACACAAAAGTGGAGGCCACGGTGGGGATGGACGGTAAAAGGTCAATGAAGAAAGGAGGGAATCCAATACACACAGGACCAACGTCACGGGAGCGGAGGCCTGGGACCTGTCAGCGAGGCTCTGTAGCGATCTAGGAGCAAGAGGCCAACTGTGGAGCGGATTCGAGGCACGAAGGAAATTAACAGAGGACACATCAAGGGGGGGAAACCCAGCGAAGCAGCCGGTCCCTGGGTGCATATGACTGCAAAGGGCATAAAGAACCAGAGGAAAAAGACACGTGGCCGATTCCTGGTGACAGAGACAGGGCACAGGGTACATCCAAGACTATAAAACCCACCTGTGGAGCGAGGTTCTAGAGAAAGAGGAAGAGGCAGATGACACCCTGCCTGTTTGGCGGAAAACGTGTGTAAACACAACGCGGAGTCAAGGCCGAACC
Organism: Paralithodes platypus; assembly: GCA_032716605.1. Taxonomy (NCBI): domain Eukaryota; kingdom Metazoa; phylum Arthropoda; class Malacostraca; order Decapoda; family Lithodidae; genus Paralithodes; species Paralithodes platypus. Next base: position 6,117,570 of record CM064505.1, on the reverse strand, counting down.
CCCCTGGCAGTAAAAAGTCAAGTGTGAGCTACCCGAGACCTAAGTGGTACAAATAGGAGGGGGAATCCAAGACACACAGGACAATCGCCACGCGAGCAGAGTCCTGGGACTAGGCAACAGGTCCCTGACTCCACCTAGTACACTAGAAAGCCGTCTGTAGGGCGGAAACGAAGCACAGGAGGACACAGAGGATAGGAAATCAGCCAAGTAGCCATATCCAGGACCATATGTACATTCAAACTGAGACAGGGCACCAACTCCATCAATAACCGAGAAAAAAGGCGATGTGGCCAATTCCCAGATACAGATAAACAGGGTACATCAAAAAGTAGAAAATTTGCTTGTATAGCGGAATTCTATAAAAGATGAAGAGCCAGAGGACACCAGGAGATCCTCGCTTGTGAGGCGATCTAGGCCCGTCGGCCTTCCTCCGAAGCAGGGTGCGTCCAGGAGGTGAAGGGCGGAGAGACAAACTTCACATCGGCGGGGGTCGTAGACATCCGTGGCGTAGCAGGCCGCGCGGAGGCAGCACCCACGACCGAAAGCATGCCAGGCGGAAGCAGGGAGGAGCCGTCAGGACGGCACCGAAAAATGGGGGGGGAGCGTCACACACCAGTGGAGGTGAGACAGGGGAAAAGTATGAGGCAGTAGAGCCAAAATAGCAGTTGAAACCCAAGTAAGACAATATCCAGGAAGACGCCAAGTAGCAAGGAAAGTCAATTAAAAGACACCCACACAGTAGACCACAACCACCAGGGCTGGGACAAGCCCATTTGGCAAGACCCAACCCTGGTAAACAAGTCCAAGTCCTTTGGGGAAAAAAGACCCCACCCAAAATACCTGAGAACCCTCCGGGAGAGCGGAGAGAGGAGGGGGCAAAGCGGTGAAGGTCTTGCCGGCAGGAGAGTGGGCACCAGCAGGAAGGAAAAAGGTCAAGTGTGAGCAACCCAACAGAACCCTATTAGAGGAAATAGGGAAGGGGAGGGAATCCAATACACACAGGACAATCGCCACTTTGGGTCGAGTCCTAGGACTTTGCAGGAGGTCCTGGGGGCCACCTAGTATACTAGGAGGCACCTGTAGGGCAGAAACTAGGTACCGAAGGAGGACACAAGGAAGAGGAAACAGCCAAGCACATGTCGTCCAAGGAGTCCTGTCCAGGTACAATGAAAAAAGGTGGCAGAACAGGGCGCTGAAAACCAAGGCAAGCGAAAAAGCTATGTGGCCTAAGCCTTGACAAGGTATAGGGCATGACATGTCGGCCGAGAGCAGGGAGGAGCCGGCACCACAGCACTGAAAAATGGGGGAAGCATTACCCACCAGTGGAGGTGAGACAGGCAATATGAGGCAGTATAGCCAAATCAGCATGTAATACTCAGGAAGACAATATCCAGTAAGAAGCTATGTAGCAAGTATATCAGGAAAGTCAAATAAAAACTACCCACACCGGAGACCCTCAACACCAGGGCTGGGACAAGCCCCTTAGCGAGGCCCAACCCTGGGAACAGGTCCAAACCAAAGTTTGGGGAAATTTGTCCCATCCGAAATACCTGAGAACCCTCTGTGAGAGCGGAGGGAGGAGGTGGCGAAGTGGCGGCGGCGGAGGGACAGCCGGCAGTAGAGCGGGCACCAGCTGGAAGGAAAAGGTCAAGTGTGAGCAACCCAACAGTACCCTATAAGTTTAAATAGGGGTGGGGAGGGAATCCAAAACACACAGGACATCGCCACTTTGGGTCGAGTCCTAGGACTTTTCAGGTGGTCCTTGGGTCCACCCAGTATACAAGGAGGCCGCCTGTAGGGCGGGAACCAGGTACAGAAGGAGGACATAAGGGATAGGAAAACAGCCAATCAGCCGTTGTCCAAAAAGCCCTGTCCAGGTACATGAAGAGGGGGGCAGGACAGGGCGCATAAACCAAGTCAAGTGAAAAGCTATGTGGCCTAGGCCTTGACAAGGCACAGGGCACATCAAAAAGATAAAGGCGCTTCTAGGGCGGATTTAAAAAGATGAAGGAGCTGAGGACACCAGAAGACCCTTGCCTGTGTGGCGAAAAAACGTGAGTAAACACGAAAATCGAGTCAACTTGTCCAAGCATATCCTCCCTGTGAGCGGGGCCCCTATCGCGTACAGTTTCCAGACATCCCCCCCCCCCCCCCCTTTGTAGTGATCAAGTAACCACAGGCAGGGGAAGAACAGAAACATGTACTGTAAGAAAAACGAGAATTTAACCGAGAGCTACGAGACCGAGACTTCCCAGTCAGTGGAGACAAAAGGAAGGCAGAAGGAAAGGACCTGTGTGGATCATTCCAACGGCGCGCAGCTCAAGGCAAAAACCGATTAGCTGAAACACACAATTTAATGAGAATTTTAACAAGAGCGTAGAAGACCAACCAGCAAGTCAGTAGAGACAAGAGGAAAACAGAAGGACAGGACTATGTGGCCCAATCCGACGGCGGTCAGCTCAAGTTAAAAACACAGGCCTAGCCTAGTTACACAATTCACATAAAAGAGAAAAGACTAGGGCAGCGTCAATCCCTAAGTGAAAAAACCTAGTAACAAAGCTAAACACTGCCCGAGAAGCCCCACAATTACGTTAAATTAATAAAATAAAAGGAGGATAGCCTAGGGCTTGACCGACATTTTCACCAGAACCACGTATCCACGAGTCAAGTAGGCCCGGGGAAACGAAAAGGAACTGACAAAAGCGTGAACCATGTGAACGAAATACAAGACCACCAACTATGGACAAGTTTAATAAACAAGTCAGAAGGGCTATAGGTCAGTTGAGACCAAAGCAGCATGTTTGTGAGAGAATAAAGGCTATGTGGCCTATGCTCACACAAAGCAGAATCCAGAGAAACTTCATGCTCAAGTCTTGTAAAACATAGACACGTAGTCATATGAAAAAACAACAAAACAAAAAGTCACAAAGGGAAAGAAACAATAATGCATCCCGCGGGAAGCATCTCCCCCCCCCCCAAGTACGTTAAGGGTAATTAAAGGGAACATGAACCCGAAAGCGAGGGTAGAATCGACACACAACGACCGCTACGCGGCGTCGCGGACCAAACACCCCCGAAGTAAACAAATAAATAAACACGTCTCCAGCACTACGCGCACACCCAGTAAACACGCCAAAAATCCGTAGAAAGTGCTGCCTACATCACGGAACATCCTTCTAAAACCTCAACAGCCTGAAAAGGCTCACACTCACTAATAGATGAAGCGAAGGGGAAGCAAAGCAGGCACTCGCGAAGCACAGACAAAAAAGGCGTGTGACATCGACGGTGGGCGCGAAGTGACTGATACTTTGGCAGGTTCTGGCGCAGGCTCATAGAACATGGAGCATGGCTTAGAGGAGAGCAGCTAGATTAAATGGGTAACTATAACAATTCTTTCTCTCCTTCGCTTTCTCTTCCTTCTTAGTCGTCTCGGAGTGTGTACAACGTGCCTAGTAGTGAATTGAGGTTCAACTCTAGAGATTATTTGGTTACTTCGCGTGAGTACCGATAAATCGGCCCGCTGTGGTAGCGGCTGAGATCATAAGCCCTACGTTGGAAACGTAGAGACTGCTACTAAATTCGGTTTTTTGCCTTGAGCTGCGTGCCGTTGGAATGGTCCACACAGGTCCTTTCCTTCTGACTTCCTTTTGTCTCAACTGACTGGGGGGTCTCGGTCTCATCGCTCTCGGTTCATGTTTCTGTTCTTCCCCTGCCTGTGGTTACTTGATCACGATAAAGGGGGGGGGGGGGGATGTCTGGAAACTACGCGATAGGGGCCCCGCTCACAGTGAGGATATGCTTGGACAAGTTGACTCGATTTTCGTGTTTACTCACATTTTTTCGCCGCACAGGCAAGGGTCTTCTGGTGTCCTCAGCTCCTTCATCTTTTTAAATCAGCCCTACAAGCACCTTTATCTTTTTTATGTGCCCTGTGCCTTGTCAAGGCCTAGACCACATAGCTTTTTCACTTGACTTGGTTTATGCGCCCTGTTCTGCCCCATATTTCATGTACCTGGACAGGGCTTCTTGGACGACGGCTGATTGGCTGTTTTTCCTATCCCTTATGTCCTGTTCCTTGTGTCCTCCTTCTGTACCTGGTTCCCGCCCTCCAGGCGGCCTCCTTGTATACTGGCTGGACCCAAGGACCACCTGAAAAGTCCTAGGACTCGATCCAAAGTGGAGATGTCCTGTGTGTTTTGGATTCCCTCCCCGCCCCTATTTACACTTATAGGGTACTGTTGGGTTGCTCACACTTGACCTTTTCCTTCCAGCTGGTGCCCGCTCTACTGCCGGCTGTCCCTACGCCGCCGCCACTTCGCCACCTCCTCCCTCCGCTCTCACAGAGGGTTCTCAGGTATTTCGGATGGGTCAAATTTCCCCAAAATTTGGTTTGGACCTGTTCCCAGGGTTGGGCCTCGCTAAGGGGCTTGTCCCAGCCCTGGTGTTGAGGGTCTCCGGTGTGGGTGGTTTTTATTTGACTTTCCTGATTTCCTTGCTACTTAGCTTCTTCCTGGATATTGTCTTACTGAGTCTTACATGCTGATTTGGCTATACTGCCTCATCTTGCCTGTCTCACCTCTGCTGGTGGGTAATGCTTCCCCCATTTTTCGGTGCTGTGCTGCCGGCTCCTCCCTGCTCTCGGCCGACATGTCATGCCCTATCCCTTGTCAAGGCCTAGGCCACATAGCTTTTTCACTTGACTTGGTTTTCAGCGCCCTGTTCTGCCACCTTTTTTCATTGTACCTGGACAGGACTCCTTGGACGACAGCTGCTTGGCTGTTTCCTCTCCCTTGTGTCCTCCTTCGGTACCTAGTTTCCGCCCTACAGGTGCCTCCTAGTATACTAGGTGACCCCAGGACCTCTTTTTTCCCCAAAGGACTTGGGCCTGTTTAACAGGGTTGGGTCTTGCCAAATGGGCTTGTCCCGGCCCTGGTGTTTGTGGTCTACTGTGTGGGTGTCTTTTAATTGACTTTCCTTGCTACTTGGCATCTTCCTGGTTATTGTCTTCCTTGGGTTTCAACTGCTATTTTGGCTCTACTGCCTCATACTTTTCCCCTGTCTCACCTCCACTGGTGTGTGACACTCCCCCCCATTTTTCAGTGCCGTACTGACGGCTCCTCCCTGCTTCCGCCTGACATGCTTTCGGTCGGGGGTGCTGCCTCCGCACGGCCTGCTACGCCAGGGATGTCTCCGACCCCCGCCGATGTGAAGTTTGTCTCTCCACCCTTCACCTCCTGGACGCACCCTGCTTCGGAGGAAGGCCGCCGAGCCTAGATCGCCTCACAGGCGAGGATCTCCTGGTGTCCTCTGGCTCTTCATCTTTTCTAGAATTCCGCTATACAAGCACATTTTCTACTTTTTGATGTACTCTGTATATCTGTATCTGGGAATCGGCCACATCGCCTTTTTTCTCGGTTATTGATGGAGTTGGTGCCCTGTCTCAGTTTGAATGTACATATGGTACTGGATATGGCTACTTGGCCGATTTCCTATCCTCTGTGTCCTCCTGTGCTTCGTTTCCGCCCTACGGACGGCCTTCTAGTGTACTAGGTGGAGTCAGGGATCTGTTGCCTAGTCCCAGGACTCTGCTCACGTGGCGATTGTCCTGTGTGTCTTGGATTCCCCCTCCTCTTTGTACCACTTAGGTGTCGGGTAGCTCACACTTGACTTTTTACTGCCAGGGGGGTTCGGCCTTGACTCCGCGTTGTGTTTACACACGTTTTCCGCCAAACAGGCAGGGTGTCCTCTGCCTCTTCCTCTTTCTATAGAACCTCGCTCCACAGGTGGGTTTTATAGTCTTGGATGTACCCTGTGCCCTGTGTCTCTCACCAGGAATCGGCCACGTGTCTTTTTCCTCTGGTTCTTTATGCCCTTTGCATTCATATGCACCCAGGGACCGGCTGCTTCGCTGGGTTTCCCCCCCTTGATGTGTCCTCTGTTAATTTCCTTCTGTGCCTCGAATCCGCTCCACAGTTGGCCTCTTGCTCCTCGATCGCCGCAGAGCCTCGCTGACAGGTCCCAGGCCTCCGCTCACATGGCGTTGGTCCTGTGTGTATTGGATTCCCTCCTTTCTTCATTGACCTTTTCCCGTCCATCCCCACCGTGGCCTCCACTTTTGTGTCTGGCCTGCTGCTCCGCTCCTCGGACTTCACTGGGTTCTTCAGCCCTACGTTGCATTCGCTTTTCCTGCCCGGTCCAGGACGTTCGCCACCCATTGCCGTCGACTGGTTCGGGTGGTTTCTCTGCTCGTCAGCCCCTGCCGACGTCCACAGCCACCTCCTCCTGCCGGCCCTTTTAAGTCCGGGTCTGACGTTCCTGGGGATGGCTTGGCAGGAGGCTTTCTTGCTTGTGCTCGGCGATACATGCTCCGCACAATGGGAGGTCGTGGCAAAGCCCTCGTCGTCCTCCTCCAACCATGCGAGTGGTGGTCCGTCGCTGGCAAGGAGCCCTGGGGCTTGGGCTATGGGACGGGCCGCGGGGGGCGTTGTATACGCTCCTCCCGTGGCCGTTCGTACCCGGTTTGCCGTTCCGTCCTGTGGGTGGACTATGCTGGCAAGTTCCGGGACCCACGTCCTCCGCTGCCTTGCTCGGACGGGTGGGAACAAGCCGGAGCGTGAGGCCCGCTCTCCTTTTTCGTCAGGACGGCCAGGTGGACGGGGGTTTGGCCATGGTAGTTCCTTTCTCCATGCCAACTTAAGGGAGGCTATGCTCCGCACAACGCGTTGCTCCCCCTGGCCCATACCCTCTCCCCTCAACCGGCCGTCTCATTGACTTGGTGGTGGGCCTGACGCCAAGCGCCCGCTCCGGCTTCTCCCTTCCCCACTTCCTGCGCTTGCCACGCCGGTCGTGGGCACGACGGGGTATTGTAGGGTCTGGCCTGGAGGTGGAGGTCTCAACCTCCTCTCGGGCGCCCTCCCCGTCATCGACGCAGTGTCTCAGGAGGTGGCCCAGGTACTCCGGTCCATGTATGGGGGAGGTGCCGTCGCGATGACATCTCCACACATTGTGTCCTGGACACGCTCGCTGTAGTCGTCCGTGTCGCGGGCCTGGGGTTCACCATCGCTATTTCACATGGCGGTCCTCCCACCTTCACACTGGGGGCCATGGAACCTCCACTGTGCTCCTGTTCCCCCGGGTCGGGTGTCCACGTCCACACTTGTCGTGTTCTGCCCGTTCTCGTTCACAAACGTGTTCTGGGTGTTTTCCCGGCTGGGATCTTTCCCTTGGGCGGCACTGACCGTGCCTTTCGGCCAGCTCGGACTCGACTACCTTGTTCTCCTGGTCCCCTACCACTTCCCTGTATCGCCCCCCCCTTTACTGGCTGTGGCCGGTACCGCGCTTGCTACGTATGAGACTATCACACTGGGTCGCTCGGGGCTCGCTCGCGGAAGCGGTGCCCTGGCCTGCTCCCCCGGCGGCCATCTGGATAGCCACAGATGCGTCGTGTGAGGGGGGTGGGGATCCCGATCTAACATGGGTCTTCGCCACCACGGCGAGTGGTCAGGGCTCTTCGCTTTTGCGTCCGGGCCTTGATCCTGTTGGTACCGTTCTTCTTCCTGCGGGTTCGCTGTCTTGCCCTGGCGGGCTTGTCGGTGGCCTTTCGGTTGGTCTTCTTCTCCGCTGATGCCTTCGACACGGACTGGAGTGGGTGACAGTCGGTGTCCACATTGCCTCCGACCGTCGCACTCCTCATGTGCTACGTCCTCCACGGGCTGGGTTTTTCTGGCGCGGGGTTTGGTTGATCGCGCCCATTTGGCCGGCCCGTGCTGGGTACGCTCCGCTATACATACGTGTACTGGATTCCCGTCATTTGTCCGTTCACATGCATTTGTACCGGCTCAGACGGGTTGCTTTTCGGTAGTTGGGGTGTACTGTGGGACAATCAGGTCCCACCTCACCACTGCCCCGCCCAGTCGTCCCTGTGGATGTTGTTGGTGTGGTGCTAACCGTGCCTCAGCGCGAATTTGTTATGGTCGCGGGTTGTGTTATCGATATTTGTGTACCTATATCCGGGTCAAATTCATGTAAGGGTGGTCTGGACCACCCTTTGCGAAAGGGGATTTTAGGGGCTTCCTACGATCAAAGATGGCCGCTACGACGCTTCGTGAATACCAGCGTTGAGACGTAAGGGAACGGTAAGGGAGTTTTCGGATCGTACGACCGTTAATGAATCTGGGTCCAGGATCACGATTCACGAAGCGTCGTAGCGGCCATCTTTGATCGTAGGAAGCCCCTAAAATCCCCTTTCGCAAAGGGTGGTCCAGACCACCCTTACATGAATTTGACCCGGATATAGGTACACAAATATCGATAACACAACCCGCGACCATAACAAATTCGTTTGCATTATAGCTCTTTATGACACACTAAGTCATTATTGAGGCAATAATAGCGCAATATGATTGTTAACTTGTGTTTACAACACCATTAAGGCATTTAATACAAAGTATGAATATATTTGTATCCTTAATGTCTTATGACAGGCCGAATTAAGCTATAAATAGCCTACATATGCCAGCCTAGACCTAGTCCAGGTTAATTGATGCACAAATTCATGTGCTGCGACAACACGTAGCCTACCATTAGTAGATTTTAACCCTCATTTATTGCGGAAATGTTTTATTCCAACTACCCACCACCTCTGAGTTAGATTAGGGTAGCCTATTCCTCAACAAATTTGAAAGTATCACAGGAACAAAATTATGAAAAGAATTACCCTAGGCCTAGGCCTATCCTAAAAAGTTAATAAATAATAAACGCTGTGTGAATAATTTTGTTTAGCCTAGCCTAGGCTATAACCTAGGTTTATTTTGAAAAAGTTAGGGCTATTTAGGCTAGACAAGTTAGGCCTATGTATGGTATTTTGGTTAGGCTAGCAATGCCTAGCTGGGTTAGATTAGGGTAGCCTATTTCCTTAACAAATTTGAAAGTATCACAGGAACAAAACAATGAAAAGAATTACCCTAGGCATAGTCTAAACAAAAAATAATAGGCTAGCCTATATGGTGTTGTGAATATTTTTGTTTAGCCTAACCTAGGTTTATTTTGAAAAAGTTAGGGCTATTTAGGCTAGAAAAGTTAGGCCTACGTATGGTATTTTGGTTAGGCTAGCAATGCCTAGCTTGGTGTAACCTAAGCATGGTAAAGTAGAAGCCTAGCAGATTAAGATGGTGTTTGCAGGCATACCGTCCTCATTGTTAACTAGCTGTTATTAGTCCCATGCTGGTAATATATTTGATGATGGCAATAAGTCATGGGAGGTGAGGGGGACAAAGCCCTCCTCAACCTATCATTATTTCCCATGGCCAACTGTTGGATAATAGATTGAGGAGGCCTATGCTAGGCCTATTTTGAAAAGGTAGATAGGCCTTGAGGTGTTGTGAATACAAAAAAATTACCCTAGGCCTATTTTGAAAAATTAGGCCTAGGCTAAGTCTGGCATTTTGGCTTGGCTAGAACTGCCTGTGTAGGCATAGACATAGTAAAGTCTGGCATTTTGGTTTGGCTCGCCCTGTCTAGGTGTAGACATGGTAAAGTAGAACAATATACTGTGGTTAAGGTATAAATAATACACTCCCAACTAGCCTAACATATGATTATCAATGATCAATCCGTCGAAAATCCTTTAACTTGGGCCACTAACAGGCTTCCCTGTAGCCTAGCTAGACTAATTTCTTATCATCAATTCACAAAATACTCTATTCTTCTTCCTGCTGGCTGTGGTGGATCGAATTAGCCATGCTAAACAATGACAAGCTCATATATTAAAGTATATTAGGTTCTTCTTGGCGCTTCAGTCATGTGGGTGACATATTGTTTATTTACAAAGGCCAAGCGCCTGATTGGTCAAGAGAAGCCTAGGTGAAAATAACCGAAAGGGAGCCATAAGGGAGATCAACGATGCGTTCGTGAATACACCTTCCGCACTCCCATAGGAACGATCGTAGGTTGCTGTACGACATTGCACGCTACGACCGTTAGTGATTCTGGGTCCTGCTCTTTAGGAGGACTGGACGGGGCATTGTTCTATTGAAAACTGCACAAATTTATCTTGAAGGGAGGTCTTGAGGGTATTTCTTAAGCTTGATGGAGATCTAGGGATAAAACTAAGAAAAAAGAAAAAAAAGCTAAACAATTAAGGCAAACACAGGTGGCAGACTTAAGCGCGGTTCCCATACCTCCGTTTATACCTCCGTCTGGGACGGACCTACATCATCGATGGCGTAGGTCTGATCACGCGTGGGCTTCGGCGAGCGGGAACCGTGGTCTATTGTTCTCCGTTTCGCGCCCGGATCCTGTCCCCAAAAAGTTGACTTGGATTTAACTTTGCACGGACGTCGGAAGACAATTACGTATATTTATGGTGCCCATGATATATTATATTGGCATGTACTGGTCACCAATGAATAGTACACACCCTATCAGATCCATGCAAAATTGTAACACACCATTACCTGTCAGTGTTGAGGGGGTTACGGGTGAAGAGAACATTGCTGACTTATGGAAAACTCATTTTAAGGAACTACTTAACAGTGTAAACCAAAGGTCTACTAATGGTGCAATTCAATATGTGAAAGATAGTAATTATGAAGACATTAAAGTGACTGAAAGTGATCTTGAGAATGCCATAAGAAAACTTAACCTAAATAAAGCTTGTGGGCTGGATGGTATATATGCAGAACATCTTAAATATGCAGATAAGTTGTTAATAGATACACTTAGTTCTTGCATCACCAGTCTATTTACGCATGGTGTCCTGCCGGAGTCTATGATATCCGTAATACTTGTTCCTGTCATTAAAGATAAATCAGGTAAAATTACAGCAAATGACAACTACCGCCCAGTAGCACTTGCTAGTGTGGTGAGTAAGGTAGTTGAAATGATAATGCTAGAAAGAATGTCTGCATATATTGTCACCAGCAGCAATCAGTTTGGCTTTAAGAAAAATCACGGCACAGACCAATGCATATATGTGCTGAAAGAAGTGATTGATACATACAACAAACTAAATAGCTCAATTTTCTCTTGTTTTCTTGATGCAAGTAAGGCTTTTGATAGGGTGTGTCACAAAACCTTATTTGAAAAATTAGTTAACAGGGGAGTGCCTAGCTATATTGTTAGGATACTTATTTTCTGGTATGCTAATCAAAAAATGTGTGTAAGATGGGGCAACATCCTGTCAGGCTCTTTCGCCGTAACCAATGGTGTTAGGCAGGGAGGGATATTGTCTCCGTATCTTTTCAACGTCTACATGGATGATCTTAGTCTGGAGCTGAACAAGACTCGCACTGGGTGCTGTATTGGCAGCACCATTGTAAATCATCTCATGTATGCTGATGAACTAGCCTTAATCGCGCCCTCTGGAGCAGGACTGGATAAATTATTAAGAGTATGTGAAAAATTTGGAATCGAACATTCAGTCAAATTTAATCCTATAAAGAGCAATATCATAATATTTAAATCTAACCTTCTATTGAAATCAAAGCTACCTAAATTCCATTTGTATGAAGAAATTATAGAAGAAGTAAGTAAAGTAAAGTATCTAGGACACTATATTTCATGTGATCGCTCAGATGATGAGGATATGGGTCGTCAGCGAAGGCAACTTTACATGCAGGGAAATTCAATATTAAGAAAATTTCATATGTGCACATGGGATACAAAAATAACATTGTTCAACTCCTACTGCTCACCAATGTATACAGCACAACTATGGTGGAACTATAAGAAAATGACAGTGAATAGACTAAGTATCTCATATCACAATATCATGAAAATGTTTCTGGGGCTCTCAAAATATGAGAGTACAAGTACGCTATGTGCCTATATGAACTTACACTGTTACAAATCACTCATTAGAAAGCTAACATATAAATTCATTCAGCGCCTTAACACTTCTGAGAACAGGATCATTAAAATGCTACAAACTCCAAGCATAGTGTACACCTCCAGGATCCAGGCACACTGGAGGAAGTTGCTCTATATTTAACCTAAAGTAATGATTTCAGGAACTGTTCTGATGAGTGATAATGAATGGGAGTTGCAGGGTCTGGTAAATGAGTTTGGAACAGTGTGCGAAAAACGGAATTTGAAGGTAAATACGGGGAAGAGCAAGGTTATGGTCTTCGAAAGGGGTGAAGTCACAGAGTGTGAGGTGAAGCTGAACGGTCAGGCTATGGAGATCGTCAACTCTTTTAAGTATCTGGGCAGTGTGTTGAGTAAAGATGGGACTATGGATGAAGAGGTGCGGGAGAGGGTACAACAGGGGAAGAGGGTTGTAGGAACGCTAAAAGCAGTAACAAGAAATAGGGTGGTCAGTATGGAAGTGAAGAAGTCCTTGCATGACAGTGTGGTAATCCCGACACTGACTTACGGAAAGCGAAGCATGGACGTTGGTTGAGAGACTCAGACCAAGAGTGAGAGCAGTGGAAATGAATTACTTAAGGAGTGCGTGCGGAGTTACATGGAGGGATAGACAGACTAATGAGGAAGTAAGAAGGAGGTGTGGTGTGGAGGTAGATGTGCTGGAAAGTGTGAAAAGGAACAACTTGAGATGGTTCGGCCATATGGAACGTATGGAAAGCGAGAGAATGACTAAGAGGGTGTACGAGAGCGAGGTGGAGGGACAGAGGGGGAGAGGTAGACCGAATATGAGGTGGAAGGATGGAGTGAGGAACTACATGAACGAAGGCGGTGCTGGTTGGGGGGAGGGGCGTCGACTGACTGGGGACAGAGGTGCATGGGGGCGGTTCGTGGCCACCCCTTCGGGGATCACGGCGTCAGGCAATAGATAGATAGAGAATGATTTCAGGTCTGCTACTCTACAGAATTAGCATACCGGTACTGATCCTCATAGTGCAGTACAGTACCGATATTCCTATACTGTACTGTAGCAACATACTGTACCGGAAGCTAAATGATGTGAGGCATGGTACTGTACACAATTAGGACAGTGGTTTTGGTAACACAGTAGTTTGATGACCACTGTTTTTGGTTGAGGCAGTGCTGTGAACTACATGATAGCAAGCTGGGTATTATTTAATTTCTTTTTATTTTATGTAGCCTATGTACAGTAGCTTATATATATATATATATATATATATATTTATGTTACTAAGGTATATATGGACCCCAGTATGGTCCCCTCTGTACTGTGTGAGTCTGAAATAAAGTATTATTATTATTATTATTATAACCTATGCATACACACACAGGATGTACGTATAGTGCGTATTTATAATGTAAACAAGGGAAATACTCGCTCTCTCCACCACGGACATAATGTTGGGCGAGTTCTGAAGTACTGCCAATGTTTATTGCCCAGGAGCAAGGCGAAAATTAGGTAGCCAACATTTTTAAATAGTCTCATACTTTCCATTTTGTGAACCCAGAGTTGTATAGAAGTGTAATTTGGTAGCTGTGCATGTTGTCACGACGACCAAGTATGGATATTCTGTAATATTTATTCCGAAATCAACAAATTTAGGCTTGAAGTACATTGCCTCTTTTAATGCTAGTGCTCGTTAATTTAACTTGGATTTCAGGCTTTTTAACCTCTAACTGGCGGCACCCGGCTATCGTCGAGTGAAATAAATGTGGCCTATGTGGCGGGTCACGGCTATTGTCGAGTGCAATTTTGAGCACGTATTGTGCTCTGAGAGAGAGCGGAGCGGTGGGAGGAGCATAGGTTACCTCATGACCGCTCGCCACGGTGGCCGTGGAGCTACTGAGATGTACTCCTTTGTACTCCACCCTCTCACTCGTTTCACACGTAATAATGTAAGAAAATTACCGTATTTTACCGATTTTGACCTTCGGTTGCACGATCGTTGCAAGACCAGTGATCGTAGAAGGATGGTTCTGGTGTCATTGGAAAGCTGAATTAACGCCCTTTCAGGGATACATACTTGTATTACGCTCTGGCTCTTGTTTATGCATGAAAACGAGCACGGAAACAAGCTCGTTTACGGTAAAACCCCCCGCTGGGCGGCACAGTCAAATATACTCCACCACCCGCTCTTTGAGTGTTAAATACTCTCCAATATTTTGACTGTTTACATAGTGCATACCACGTTACATTGTGTCAAGCAGTAGCACAAAGACGAATAATTTGCCATCTATACTTTACCCTTAAAGAGCGGCGCTCGACTTAAGTCGTGCACCAATTTGCAGCAAGTTAGGAGCATTATTAAGGCTTTTAAAGGGTTAAAATCGAGTGCAAACGCCAGGAGAGCAGCGGGCCAGACAGCCGACTCCCAGGGCTTACCGCCGCCCATTAACTCGTGTTCCCTGTGTTCTCGAGAGGCCGGCAGTGTAGCCAGTAGTGAGCATAGCTGGGAAAAATATACCGATATATGCTAAACTTCCATGTTCGTGGCACCACTGCAAGAGAACCACGAGTGCTACGTAGCTCGTTCTGGTCTCATTTTGAAGCTTTTTGTTATGCCCTGTTTTTCTACAGGTTTAACTTGGGTAATGTGAGTTCTGAATGACTGGGTATATAAGGCTGCATGCACAATACAAGGTATGAGGAATAGAGAACACAAAATAAACACACGGTAACACGACACAAGTTCACGTTTATTGAAGTAAATAAATAAAGAGCATAGAAAGATAGTAATTCTCGCACAAAACAAATAATAGAAGGGAACTGCTAGCATTAGCGGATCTGGATGGAGCCTAGTCTCCCACTTCCAACGTTCAGGTATATTCTTCTGATCACGGGTTTAATTAGCAAGTTTTTATTTTACTGGAAGACCTCAATATATTCGTATAATTCAATGTCACTGATTTGACCTCTTGCTGGCTGGTCGCGTGCCCAAGTAGCAGCTCACAGTTAGGATTAGACACGCGTATATTGTAGAACACGGAATCTCTAGTAACCTCATGGGGGTACTGATCTAAGATTTATATTCTTATGGCAGAAATACGTAGAACACAAATCAGTGGGCGAACGTTAGATATCACTAGAGTTTTAATATCTGAATAAGGTAATTACGAGAGTCAAGGTCGCCTGTTAATTAAAGAGCACTGATCGCTTAGTACGTCCCAAATGGAATGGTTAAATATGAATTACACTGGGCAAGGTTTTAGCCACTTTATAGAAAGTTAATAAGTGAGTATCAAGCTAGTACTATAACACTTAGTACTAGCAACATGAATCTTGAATAGTATTTGTAGATCTGGTCCTGGTTATCTTGCTTCCGGTGATGTTGGGGGCTAACGACTGGTTCCTCGGCCGTCCAGATGGTCCAAAATGTAGGAAGTTCTCAAGTCGGATCTCTTGACGATCGTTGCTGGCTACACACTTATATACCCACGAATTTGTGTGAAGGTTATAAGGTGCATGTTAGGACTTGTACATGGACAGATGCTTCTATCAGTCTTCTCTGCCACGGAGTCTGCCGGATCTGGAATCTCTCAACTCCGGAACAACACAAGGGCAGAGCTAGAAGTAAACTGCAGGGTAGTGACCACTGGTTGGTGTCTAGCTTTCAACTGATTTGACTGGGGGCGGGAGCTAGATTTATAGGCTCGGTTCTGGACCCTGTAGACAGTAGGGATCTCGAGTCTTATGGACTTATTTGAGCTCTCAATAGATATGGGGACTAGGTAAGATGGTATTTACTGTTGTGGCACATGGCTATAGGAAGCCTTTATATTTTCATATAACTGAGCCTTAGTAAGAGGTACTATTTTGGCTATACTGGAAGTATTTAGGGGAGAGAGACTGGATCTACTTTGCGAGGAGGATGGGGACAGCTGTGATAGGAGCGTCTCTCTTAGATTGTTCAATCTTCATTCTATGGTATAGCTGAGGTGCTAATTTAGTGATCAGAGCAATGCAAGAAAGGTAAATGGTTTATTGTGAGTTAATAGAGGTTAGTAAAGGTGTTAGTCATGCATGGTTAGTTCATTGATAGGAAGAATTCCTGTGCTACCTGGCAATGACTCGGAAGTCAAAACAGGGGCCAGGTATACCTCCGCGGGGGTGGGGGTTTCCCTCCTCGGGTGGGCAAAAAGGGGGAGCTGGGCGCCCTCTCTCTGTGATAGTCGTCCGGCGGCTGTGGCCAGGGGCTTGCCATATCACCAGTGTTCGTAATAACCCTCTGTGTATGAGACAGATGTGGGTGTCCTTAATACCAAAACCGAAGGTGCCTTGGCTAGCTGGTTTTACTCGGCTGGTTGTTAATTGTAGGGTTTGCTGGATGTGGTGGAGACTGGGTTGTTAACTCTGCCACATTTATCTGGAAGTATGGCAATAGAAGTTAGTTACTGGCGAGACGGCTAGCCTCGCACCGACGACCATTGGGTGCAGGGTTGTGAATGGGTTGTAAGAGAATAGATGGCATGCATGGGGTTAGTAAAGTTCTAATGTTGTTCTGGCCTACTAAGTGAAGGTAGGCTGGATAGGAGTATATATATAAAAAGTTGGAGAGCGTTAGTAACGGAGAATTCAAGGATCTTCAAGAGGTATGAGAGAGAGGCTAGGTCGGACAAGAGTCGAGAAGTGCAGGTGTCTTAATGAGAAGGGGGGGAGAGTTCAAGGGCTACAGGGAAATTTTGCCCCTAAGGTCCCTGGGCGTGGGGGTGGCATTAGGCTACAATTGATATTGGAGTTTGAAAAGACAGTGAGTACGTTAGTCAAATGCTACCGGGGATGCAACTACGGGGTGGTATATGAGTCTGGAAAAGATAGAATTATGTAGTCAGTATGAGGGGTTATGGATATTATTAGTTGGCCCTGGGAACTGCGTTTTCTATGAAATATATATATACCAATAAAACGGCAGTTCGTAGGGTTACTTAGTTATTGTTTCGAGGTACTTATGACAGATACTGGTAACAAGGTTATCTATACAATCTCCGGATGGGGTAAGAGGTGTATGACACGAAGCAAATTGGCGTAGTGTGGACTGTGGATACGAAGGAGGCAAGTGGAAGACGTATGACAATTGTGGAAAAGTAAATGGAAAAATGTGAACACAATGACGGATAAAGATACTTAACCTAAGGATTGAATACATAGATTTATGGGGCGATGGGTTCTTCAGAAAGTTTAGTCTGGCAAGACAAGATGTTCGGGAATGTTAATATTAATACTTAAAACTAAGGATTGCATACATCGATGAACGACGACATTATAGTCGTCGTCCTAATAAGGTGATGAAACCTGGTTGATCTGTACTTGGCACAATACGACACAAGGACAGTGCCGCTATGTCGTATCAATGCTGATGGCAGTTAATATTATAGACTTAGTTACTAGAGGAACAATGCAAGGGGGCGACTGAGCACGGGTTACATATATCTATACTCGTCATGGGAAATTATATACGAGGTCTAGGGACAAGAGTGGGTGTTTTAACTTCTAAGATATATAACATCTACTTCTCGGATGTAAGAACATACATAGATATAATTATGGCTGTCTGATGTGTTGGCATTGGCTCAACGTCGGGACAGGGCATGGGTGTTTTTAATATGAATGTATATTCCTGTTCATCATCTTTGTAGTTAGGAGAGGAACAATGCAAGGGGCGACTGAGCACGGGTTACATATATCTATACTCGTCATGGGAAATGATATACGAGGTCTAGGGACAAGCGTGGGTGTTTTAACTTCTAAGATATATAACATCTACTTCTCGGATGTAAGAACATACATAGATATAATTATGGCTGTCTGATATGTTGGCATTGGCTCAACGTCGGGACAGGGCATGGGTGTTTTTAATATGAATGTATATTCCTGTTCATCATCTTTGTAGTTAGGAGTGTAGGACACGAGGGGGGTAGTGTACGTGAGGTGTGGAAAATGGTCAGTTTAGAAAAGGTAGGTAGGTGCGGCCTGGAGCTGCTTAGCCCTGCGGGCTTGGGCCTGTCTGAAATGGCTGGCTCGGTCAGCTGGTCCTTTCGTTCTGTGGACCTTTCTTCCGGGTGTTTCTGTGTGGTGTTCGCTCGTGGCTTCTGTGGTGGGCTTCTTGTTCTGGGGCATTTTACTTCCCTCTCCTTCATTATAGGCTCGTCCTCGAGCCTCAAGGGTGAATTAAAAAGAAGCATAGTGATGGTGGGTCATTTTAAGGGTATTTAGAAAGTTCCACCAAGCAAGAGAGCGATGGTCAGGTTTCTTTTGCAGGTCAATGTATACCTGTAAGAATGTGTACTCTGTGTTGTGGCGGGCTGTTGCCCGGGCTTGGTGTGGGTGTGGTACACGGGCCAAGTGTCCAGTGGGGTTTTTTACTTTAACCTTTCGTATGAATGGTTTGTAGCTTTCCCCCGTGGGGGTCGGAGTGAGGTGTGTGGGATTGACAGGAAGTCTGTTTAGTGTGGTGAATGGGTTACTAACCGCAAGGGGATTCACGCGTGACAACAGAGCTGGGGATGACGGGGGAATGTGAGTCTGGGTTTTATTTGGTTTTCTTGGGCGGTGTTGTAGGTTGGGAATATATAGTGAGGCAATGCGCAAGATCGGTTTAGGTAAGGTGGGTGAAGGTGTGTGGGAAGGAGGGGGTGTGTGTGTTGTGTGGCTTGGGTCCTTAGTGTCAGAACGGGGTGTTATTTTTGTATCGCTATCTTTAAATCTGATGGGTCTGTTGATTATTCTACCTCTGGCGGTCCTGGTGGGAAGGTAGATGTTTGTCGTGGGACTTGAGTCGCTCGGCGATGTTTTATATTGAGGGGAAGCACGTTTTATAGGTAAATGACATGTGGGGGGTTTCTCGGGGGTGACTTTGTGGGGGGGGGGTTTCTTAGGGGTTGGTTGGTAGGGGGTTCGGTGAGATGAGGAGGTTGGTCGGTGTGTGGGTGGAGTGGTGGGGATCGTGGAGGAGAAAGGGGCGGATGCGGGGGGGGCTAGACGGGGGGTAAGGAGTGTAGATTTAAGTTGGAGGGTTGGGGGTAGGGGCGTGTGTGGGGTGTGTGGTTTGATGAGGTTGGTGATTTGCTGGTGATTATTCGTCTTCTTTCCCTTTGTGGGGGAGAATTCGACGAAGAAGAAGAAGAGGAGGAGGAGGGTAGTGGTCTGGCAGCCCTACGGAACTTGGTTAGCAGGGTGTGTTTTCTGGAGGTTTTAAACGATTTTTGTCGTGGGCGTAAGTTGTAGCGTGAGGTTACTGAGGTAGATTGTGTGGTGCGGTTGGGTGTGTACTTGGTTTGGGGTGGGGGTGGTGGTTTTCTCACTGTGGTGCCTGGTGGAGGTATGTCAGGGCTAGACGGGAGGGTTCCTGTTGTGGTCGGGGTTGTGGGTGGAGGTTTTCGTACTTGGATAAGTTGGGGAGGAACTTGACTATCAGAAGTGAAGGAAGGTGTCATGGTGGAAGAGGGTGTGATAGTGGGGGCTTGGGTTTTGTGGAGGTTAGTTTGAGGGGTATGTTGAGAAAAGATTTGTCGGTTCGGTGCTGGAGGGCTTAGGTCCTTAGGGGTTTGTATGGGAATATTCATAACCTGAGTGAGAGGGTGAGTAGGGGTGTTTAATTTAGGGTCAGACGTGTGGGGTGGGGTAATGTCTTGTGGCTTTAGAGGTTTAAACGCTCAGACGAATCTAGTTCGGAGCGTGCGAGTCACGCCGTGTTAGTCGATGGTGACTTGAAAGGCATTTGGGACTTGTATGACGGTGTAGGGCCCGACATAGCGAGGGCCTAACTTGTTGGTGATAGGGAGGTTGGCTACCATTACGGTGTCATGGATGGCTAAAGGGTTTTTGTCATCGATGTTATCAGTTTTGGTGTCTTGACAGATCTGGGCGGTATGGAGGGTGTTTTGCAGATGTTGCAATGGGTCAATTGTGGAGGTGGTGGAGGGAAGGTGAGCGTGGTGGTGGAATGGCAGTAACGGGGGGTACACCGTAAACACGTTCATGAGGGGAAATACCGTCTTCCCGAGGACAGGTGTTCATACCCCACTGTATCATCTTTAGTTGTGATGGCCAGTCTGAGGTGTTAAGAGCAATCATACTTGTACGTAACTGGTTGTTGATGGTGCGATGGCTGCGTTCGCAGATAGCATTTCCTTGAGGCCAGTACGGGGATGAGTGTTTAATCTTAATACCGCATTGTTGGGTGAATTGTTGCCAAACGTGTCCACTAAACTCGGGGGCATTGTCCGATAGAAGAGCAAGGGGAAGGCCGAATATAGGGAACACTTCTGTGGCAAGCAGTGTGGCGACTGTGGTGGCTGTGTGGTCTTTAACTGGGCAGGCTATTAGAAATTTTGAATATACGTCTACAAATGTGACGATATAGCGGTTGCCAGCGTAAGAAGGGAACGGGCCCATGATGTCGAGGGATAGGACTTGGAACGGTTTGTTGGCAGAAATGGTACCAGCTGGGCCTGGGGTGCGTGATCTATCCTTTCCCAATAAACACGGTTTGCAAGATTCTGTCACTCGTTGTGCAATTTTGGAGGGGTTGGGGGTCCAGTATTGGTCTGTGAAGATCTTTAACATTTTCTTTTGTCCAAGGTGTATGCCGTTTCCCTCGTGGATGGCAATCATGTAGTCGTGGGCTATGGTGGGGTCCAAGATTATGTGACCAGTGTCTGTGGCAAGTTGATCTCCCCAGCGAGTCAGTCTCCTGAAGACATTTAACGGTATCCAGGGGGGTCTGATTCGTGCTTCCCAAGATTGAATTAGGGAGGGGGCTGGGGGGCATTCTGTCGGGGGGTGGGGGTAGATACCAATTGAGTGTTTTGTAAGGCGGCTAGGTTGGTGGGGGGGTCTTTCGGTACTGGCAAACGTGACAGGGCGTCTGCATTAGTATGGAGTTTGCCGGGACGATATTGTATGGTAAAGTCGTAGTCCTCTAGTGTCTCCCTCCAACGTACCAAAATGGCTGAGTTGGTTTCGCACCTACGCAGCCATTGTAAAGATTGATGGTCGGTAATTATTTCGAGTTTTGCGCCCAACACAAATGACCGGAAGTGGCTGAGTGCCCAAATGATCCCTAAGCACTCTCTCTTGGTGGCTGCGTAATTCTGTTGGGGTGGGGTGAGTGTGGAGCTGGCATACGCTATCACATGTTCCTTTCCATCTCTGAATTGAGCTAATACTGCACCTATGGCGTACAGAGATACGTCGGTATAAAGACGGAAAGGTTTCTGGTAGTCAGGGAAAACGACAATAGGGGCTTGGATTAGCTTTTGCTTCAAAGTGTTAAACGCGAGGTCTCTTTCAGGTGTCCAGGCGAACGGGGTGTGTTTGTGGGTAAGTTGGTGGAGGGGTCTGGCTATGGTGGCAAAGTGGGGGACGAAACGTCTGTAGTATGTGGCTAAACCTAGAAACGAACGTATTCCTTTAACCGTGGTGGGTGGGGTTTGGTTTTGTATGGATTGAAGTTTCTTTGGATCTGGCGCAATACCATGTTCAGATATCACGTGTCCGAGAAAATCTACCTTATTCCGGGCAATCACGCACTTTGAGGGTTTTAATTTCAACCTAGCGGGTCGGATTCTTTGCAGGACTTGTCTCAACCTGAGGAGGTGTTCTTCCCAGGTTGGAGAGTACACAATAATATCGTCCAGATAGGCTAGGCAGGTTTCCCAGGTTAGGCCATGTAATACCGTTTCCATCAAACGGGAGAAGGTGGCGGGTCCGTTACAGAGGCCAAAAGGTAGGACGTTAAATTCATAGTGATGGCCACCACTAGTGGAAAATGCTGTTTTCTTTTGGTCCTCGGCCTTGATAGGCACTTGCCAATACCCTGCTTGCAAGTCGAGGGTAGTGAACCATTTGGATCCGTATAGGGAGTCAAGGGAATTGTCTATTCGGGGTAAGGGCGTAGCGTCTTTAATGGTTATGTCATTTAACCTCCTGTAATCGACGCAAAAACGGGTTGTCCCATCTTTCTTTTTGACTAAGACAACAGGGGAAGACCAGGGGCTAATGGACGGGGTGGCAATCCCGGCCTCTAACATTTCCTGGACTTGGCGTTCCTCTTCCTGACGTTGTATGGGGTTCTTTCTACGGGATGGTTGTCGTATGGGGGGGCCTGTGGTGTTAATGATGTGTTGTTCTACATCAGTCTGTCCGATTTCGGTGGGTTGTTGGGCAAAGACGTCACTGAATTCCAGCAGTAGGTCGTACATGCCGTTCTTTTGGTGGTCAGATTGTGTCTCAGGAAGAGGGGGCAATTGGAGGCTGGTAGGGGTGTCGTTGCAATGTATGGGGAGGTCATCGAAAGTTTCGAGGTCTCCTATAATGAGACCTTTTGGTAATGTCAGGGGTTCCTCTGAGATATTTGCCACGAGAATGTGGTTGATACGAGCGGAAATGATGGCGGGTTGTAAGAGGCAACGATGGGGGTTGGGGAATGTGTTAGTGGGGGAAAATACCATGTGAGTTTGGGGTATGGGCCACAGGTTCACCCATTTTTGATGGTGGGGGGGAATTTGGCATTTATCCTGAACTACCGCTGGGCTAATGATGGTGGGGGATTGACTGGCGAGCAGGTGCTTGGTACTTATAAGGGGGGCAAGGTCACTTTGGTGGGGGTCACGCGTGAGGGGGGGATTAACGGCGTGTGTGAGAGGATCAGTGGGGCGCGGTGTGAGAGGGTTAGAAAACGGGATTTGTTGGATGGACTGCGGAGGGTTGGTGGGGGGAGCGTTGTCGGTGGCAGTAACGGTTTGTTTGGAGTTTATGTGGTTTTGGTGGTTATGCTTGTCATGAGAGGGCGAGTCTAGTGTGGGGTTGTGAAGTTTTCTAGGGGTGTGAATTGTGTGGGGGTGGAAGGGAGCTACTGACGAAAAACTGTCACAAGGGGGCGGGGGGGGGGGGGTGGAATAGCTGGGCATTTCTGGGGGCATGGTGGGAACATGGTTGTGTCCCTCGATCGGCACGCGTGAGGGGGGGATTAACGGCGCGTGCGGGCGGTTCAGAGGGGTGGAGGGTGAGCGAGTTAGAAAACGGGATTTGCTGGGGGGACTGTGGAGGGTTGGTGGGGAAAAAGTTAGGTGTAGAACATGGGTTATTGGTGTAGGACTGGTGTATTGATTTGGGGTTGTTAACATTTGTGGGGGCATGGGGGAAACATTGTTGGGTACATCGGTCGGCATTTTCTCTGGAAACATGTGTACATAAACATTGGATAGAATTATGGTTACATATATCAGAGTCTGTCCTGAAAACATGGGAGGATTTATTCTGGACAGAGTTACGAGAATTGAGGGGATTACCGAGAGGGAGTTGCTTGGACTTGTCTTCTTTCATTTGCTGAGGCATTTTTTTACTGAATTGAGTGAGGTTTTGAGAGATCTCGGGGCAAGGGGAGGTTTTAGGAGTCACCTTAGTGCTAGCTGCAACTTGGTAACCCTGAATCAGGGTTTGTTGAGGGGGGGGGGGGGGGGTTTCTTTTTGGGAATGGGTTTCTGCGTGATTGGTTTGTCAGAGGCTTTGGGCTGGAATTTGTTTTTGAATGAGATCAGCCTTTGGCCGCAGTCAATCTGGGCCCGAAGTTTTTGAAGGAGGTCAAGTCCAAGGAAACCATCATAATGTTTACAGTTGGAGGAAAATACTGTAAATGTGTGATAACAACGAGCATGGGGGTCAGGAGTGGTTACTGATAGGGGTAAAGTGTCTCCTAGGAGATTTAAGTAAGTATCAGCAGCTGAGATGAGTTCTGTTTTGGTGTTTAACAAAGGGCCAAATCGTCGGGGATGTTTTTCATAGTAAGATTTGAACAAACATGACTTGGCAGCTCCCGTGTCGATTAGCAAGCGGACAGGAATGTCCTTGATTTTGGCCATGTAATAAATGGGGGCAGTGCGACTAGTTATGGCGTCCCCCGCCGAGCCCATCGTGGGCGGGGGATACTTTAAAAATCCTGGGGGTCGGTATCTACCTCTTCCAGGGTTTCCTCGGTATCGTCTGAGGTCATGGTATGGGGGGCAATTTCTTCCTCTTGTCCCCACTCCTCTTCATTTACAGAAATGCGAGGAGTAGAGGGGCGAGGTTTGGCAGAGTCACGAATTTGGTGGAGGGCACACTGAGCATTACAGGCAGGGAAATCATAGGGGTTGATAATGACTAAGGTAGGGTTTTTACTTTGGTAGGTGTTGTAGTTGCTGTTCCGGTTGAAGATTCTGCGTGGCGGGGACGGTTGGAACCGGGGTCTACTGGGTTGGGGCTTGCCGGAAGGGTAGGTGGGTCTGTTGTTGAAGGATGAGGCTGGGTATGCATTCTTGGGGTTTTGGTGGTTGGTTTGCTGCGGGTGCGTGGGAAACCTCTTGATTGCAGCGATTTGGGTGGGTGCTTCTGTGCGCACGGCCAAAATACGTCGGATCGTGATGAGGTCTTTTTTGTATCCGACGAAATCGTGCACCCGGAAATGGTCTTTTACTGCTGAGGGCAATATCGACACAAGGTTGACCAGAATTTGCTGTTCTTGTTGGATTCTGGTCAACGTGGGGAAAGAAATTTTTATGTGTTGGGCAAGCTTACTCACTGTGGCATCTACATCGCCTTCGAATTTCGTGTCTAGGATACGGGTGTGGGCCACGAAAGCGCCCAACGGAGGCTTAATGGCTTCTATCACTATTGTGCGAAATTCGTTCCAGGTGAGATCAGGGTGCACTTGATAGGCAACCAGGGAAACGGCTTTTCCCAGGTGTGCTAATGTTACGGCTATTTTTTGTGTGTCCGTAGTAAAAGTCATGTCAAGTAAGGGTTTCACTATGTCCATGAATATTTCAATCCCATAATTTGTTTCATCATAATGTGGGATGGAAGTGTGAGTAGGGTGCGCCATGATGTTCTCGTGTTCTAGCTGTTCCAAACTTGCAATGTAATGCAACCTTTTATCCGAATCAAGAACCACCGCTGCCGCCAATGTTATGCCCTGTTTTTCTACAGGTTTAACTTGGGTAATGTGAGTTCTGAATGACTGGGTATATAAGGCTGCATGCACAATACAAGGTATGAGGAATAGAGAACACAAAATAAACACACGGTAACACGACACAAGTTCACGTTTATTGAAGTAAATAAATAAAGAGCATAGAAAGATAGTAATTCTCGCACAAAACAAATAATAGAAGGGAACTGATAGCATTAGCGGATCTGGATGGAGCCTAGTCTCCCACTTCCAACGTTCAGGTATATTCTTCTGATCACAGGTTTAATTAGCAAGTTTTTATTTTACTGGAAGACCTCAATATATTCGTATAATTCAATGTCACTGATTTGACCTCTTGCTGGCTGGTCGCATGCCCAAGTAGCAGCTCACAGTTAGGATTAGACACGCGTATATTGTAGAACACAGAATCTCTAGTAACCTAATGGGGGTACTGATCTAAGTTTTATATTCTTATGGCAGAAATACGTAGAACACAAATCAGTGGGCGAACGTTAGATATCACTAGAGTTTTAATATCTGAATAAGGTAATTACGAGAGTCAAGGTCGCCTGTTAATTAAAGAGCACTGATCGCTTAGTACGTCCCAAATGGAATGGTTAAATATGAATTACACTGGGCAAGGTTTTAGCCACTTTATAGAAAGTTAATAAGTGAGTATCAAGCTAGTACTATAACACTTAGTACTAGCAACATGAATCTTGAATAGTATTTGTAGATCTGGTCCTGGTTATCTTGCTTCCGGTGATGTTGGGGGCTAACGACTGGTTCCTCGGCCGTCCAGATGGTCCAAAATGTAGGAAGTTCTCAAGTCGGATCTCTTGACGATCGTTGCTGGCTACACACTTATATACCCACGAATTTGTGTGAAGGTTATAAGGTGCACGTTAGGACTTGTACATGGACAGATGCTTCTATCAGTCTTCTCTGCCACGGAGTCTGCCGGATCTGGAATCTCTCAACTCCGGAACAACACAAGGGCAGAGCTAGAGGTAAACTGCAGGGTAGTGACCACTGGTTGGTGTCTAGCTTTCAACTGATTTGACTGGGGGCGGGAGCTAGATTTATAGGCTCGGTTCTGGACCCTGTAGACAGTAGGGATCTCGAGTCTTATGGACTTATTTGAGCTCTCAATAGATATGGGGACTAGGTAAGATGGTATTTACTGTTGTGGCACATGGCTATAGGAAGCCTTTATATTTTCATATAACTGAGCCTTAGTAAGAGGTACTATTTTGGCTATACTGGAAGTATTTAGGGGAGAGAGACTGGATCTACTTTGCGAGGAGGATGGGGACAGCTGTGATAGGAGCGTCTCTCTTAGATTGTTCAATCTTCATTCTATGGTATAGCTGAGGTGCTAATTTAGTGATCAGAGCAATGCAAGAAAGGTAAATGGTTTATTGTGAGTTAATAGAGGTTAGTAAAGGTGTTAGTCATGCATGGTTAGTTCATTGATAGGAAGAATTCCTGTGCTACCTGGCAATGACTCGGAAGTCAAAACAGGGGCCAGGTATACCTCCGCGGGGGTGGGGGTCTCCCTCCTCGGGTGGGCAAAAAGGGGGAGCTGGGCGCCCTCTCTCTGTGATAGTCGTCCGGCGGCTGTGGCCAGGGGCTTGCCATATCACCAGTGTTCGTAATAACCCTCTGTGTATGAGACAGATGTGGGTGTCCTTAATACCAAAACCGAAGGTGCCTTGGCTAGCTGGTTTTACTCGGCTGGTTGTTAATTGTAGGGTTTGCTGGATGTGGTGGAGACTGGGTTGTTAACTTTGCCACATTTATCTGGAAGTATGGCAATAGAAGTTAGTTACTGGCGAGGCGGCTAGCCTCGCACCGACGACCATTGGGTGCAGGGTTGTGAAGGGGTTGTAAGAGAATAGATGGCATGCACGGGGTTAGTAAAGTTCTAATGTTGTTCTGGCCTACTAAGTGAAGGTAGGCTGGATAGGAGTATATAATTATATAAAAAGTTGGAGAGCGTTAGTAACGGACAATTCAAGGATCTTCAAGAGGTATGAGAGAGAGGTTAGGTCGGACAAGAGTCGAGAAGCGCGGGTGTCTTAATGAGAGGGGGGGGGGAGAGTTCAAGGGCTACAGGGAAATTTTGCCCCTAAGGTCCCTGGGCGTGGGGGTGGCATTAGGCTACAATTGATATTGGAGTTTGAAAAGACAGTGAGTACGTTAGTCAAATGCTACCGGGGATGCAACTACGGGGTGGTATATGAGTCTGGAAAAGATAGAATTATGTAGTCAGTATGAGGGGTTATGGATATTATTAGTTGGCCCTGGGAACTGCGTTTTCTATGAAATATATATATACCAATAAAACGGCAGTTCGTAGGGTTACTTAGTTATTGTTTCAAGGTACTTATGACAGATACTGGTAACAAGGTTATCTATACAATCTCCGGATGGGGTAAGAGGTGTATGACACGAAGCAAATTGGCGTAGTGTGGACTGGATATGAAGGAGGCAAGTGGAAGACGTATGACAATTGTGGAAAAGAAAATGGAAAAATGTGAACACAATGGCGGATAAAGATACTTAACCTAAGGATTGAATACATAGATTTATGGGGCGATGGGTTCTTCAGAAAGTTTAGTCTGGCAAGACAAGATGTTCGGGAATGTTAATATTAATACTTAAAACTAAGGATTGCATACATCGATGAACGACGACATTATAGTCGTCGTCCTAATAAGGTGATGAAACCTGGTTGATCTGCACTTGGCACAATACGACACAAGGACAGTGCCGCTATGTCGTATCAATGCTGGTGGCAGTTAATATTATAGACTTAGTTACTAGAGGAACAATGCAAGGGGCGACTGAGCACGGGTTACATATATCTATACTCGTCATGGGAAATTATATACGAGGTCTAGGGACAAGAGTGGGTGTTTTAACTTCTAAGATATATAACATCTACTTCTCGGATGTAAGAACATACATAGATATAATTATGGCTGTCTGATGTGTTGGCATTGGCTCAACGTCGGGACAGGGCATGGGTGTTTTTAATATGAATGTATATTCCTGTTCATCATCTTTGTAGTTAGGAGAGGAACAATGCAAGGGGCGACTGAGCACGGGTTACATATATCTATACTCGTCATGGGAAATGATATACGAGGTCTAGGGACAAGCGTGGGTGTTTTAACTTCTAAGATATATAACATCTACTTCTCGGATGTAAGAACATACATAGATATAATTATGGCTGTCTGATGTGTTGGCATTGGCTCAACGTCGGGACAGGGCATGGGTGTTTTTAATATGAATGTATATTCCTGTTCATCATCTTTGTAGTTAGGAGTGTAGGACACGAGGGGGGTAGTGTACGTGAGGTGTGGAAAATGGTCAGTTTAGAAAAGGTAGGTGGGTGCGGCCTGGAGCTGCTTAGCCCTGCGGGCTTGGGCCTGTCTGAAATGGCTGGCTCGGTCAGCTGGTCCTTTCGTTCTGTGGACCTTTCTTCCGGGTGTTTCTGTGTGGTGTTCGCTCGTGGCTTCTGTGGTGGGCTTCTTGTTCTGGGGCATTTTACTTTTAGTGCCTAGGTTTTTGCTAAATAAAAAAAAATTCATGCAGATGCTTGATTTATCATGCAGGAGGGCCTGAATATGCCCAAATGAGCCCGAAACACCCCGCTAGACAAGGGTTAAAGTAAGCCCAACTGGGCGAGCTAAGAGGTAGTGTGGCAACATTGGATTTCACGCCCGTGAAGTTTTAACTCCTTGGAGAGCACACACGGCCAAACGGACCTACGTCATCAATGACGTAGGTCAGTCCCAAACGGAGGTAGGCTACAAGGCTAAAGCGCGGTTCCCATACCTCCATTTTGGATGGACCTACGTCATCGATGACGTAGGTCCGTTTAGCGTAATGACTGACAAACCTTAACGTTCAAATAAGTAGTCAAGGTATTTGAAAATTAAGGACACCGAGGCTACGGTCTGGTCAGTTTCTACGATCCAAGTAGTAAACGCTTTCCAGTGTGATTGGTATTGATGTTGAGTAGAGAGAGAATATTGATTAATCAATTTATTGGTTACACTATAACCATGATAGTGGGCTAACCATTTGGCCTTTTGAATATCCACAAAGCAAAAGTCAGCGAGGTCTTTAGGTTGCCAATTGTCTCTAAGTGGAAATACGAGATCGGGAGTGACACCGGGTTCTCCCACCACGTCTGCAACTGGGAATACCACACCTGCGCTGGCCACAGGGGCGTGATCATCGAGACTAAGCCCCGATAATCCCGTAGTTTGTGAACTACTTGACACATGAGTGAAGCATGCTCTGGTGGCGGAAATAGATAAATGGAATTCCATTTGTTCCAGTCAGTCAGCAGTGCGTCTGGTCCTCCCGCCGGGGTTTGTGCCTGGCGCGTGAGGAAGAGAGGGAGTCTGTGGTTCTCTTCGGACGCAAATAAGTCCACTTGTGGACGGTATAGCTCTGCAATCATCCATTGAAAGACGGTTTGCTTGAGCGCCCATTCTACTTGTGTACTCTGTCTCCGTGACAGAGCGTCTGCCCACACATTGGCTATGCCCGGCAGATATGATGCGTGAAGATGAATATTTAGCTATTCTGCCAACACAAAGATCTTTTCCGAAAACTCTAGCAACACTCGAGACCTCGTTGACCCCTGCTTCTGAATGCACGTGACCAGAGGTGGGCAGGTGCGCGCCATTTGGCGCTCTGCGCTCTGCGCTCTGCGATCCGGTGCGCATTACCAATATAGAGGAGCGCGGAGCGAGGAGCAGCAAAATTCTGAAATCGGAGTGCAGGCGGGGAGCGCAGCTAGAAATTTGCGCTCCTTTCTGGCGCTCCGGAGGCGATTTTTCCTGTCAACAACAAGTACAAGAACGTCATTATCGTGTACAGTCATCGTACCGTTCGTACGGTGTTACCCACGGTGTTAGTGAACTGTGATACAGTGATACTATGATAGTGACAGACTGACAGTGTTACAGTTGTTAACTAGTTATTTTTTTTTTTTGGGCTTTTGCTAACACAAAGTAAACCTTACGGGCAAGTTACAGCTTACGAAGGGGCCTAAGGGTAAGTCTGGCAGTGGTATAGCCCGAGCCTGTCTAACTGTGTGAGTGTCTGTGGACAGCTTGGACGGGTCCAATAATCATAATATAATCAATTAATCATATCATATTAAATTATTAATGATATGATATTAAATTATTATTCATTTAATCATGTAATCAACTAAATAGTAAATACTATTCATTGTAATCATGTTGTATTGTTATTATTGTATTGTTAGGCTTGTTAGAATGTTAGCTTGATAAGTTTAACTGTTTAAGTTTCTCAGTTTGGACAGTTTCTGTAATTCTTTATGTCATATCATAGATATCAATGGACAGTCACAATGTCACAAACTCACAATTATATCAATCATATCATATCATTGACATTTGCAATGATATCAATCATATCATATCATTGACATTTGATTCATTGATATGACATAAAGAATAACAGAAACTGAGAAAGTGAGAAACTTAAACAGTTAAACTTCAGAAAGACACCATGACTTGAGTTTTTTTTAATGTTTTGAATTCTTGGAATTTAGTGAAGTGAAAGACAAAGGACAAAGTGAAGGACAAAGGTAAATAATCAAATAACTTCTAGAAGCTGTTTTGTTTGTTTTGTTTTTTATATACCTATTGTTGGGAGCGCGGAGCGGGAAGCGCATCGGGTCTGCTGACAAAAGGAGCGCGTGAGCGCTGCCGCATTACCTTATGTCTGATGAGCGCGGAGCGCTGCCGCATTACCGGTCCCACCGGAGCGCGCCTACCTCTGCACGTGACTGCATTCAGATTGTCCATTCGAAAGGCTATTGATTTTCCCACTAGAGTTAAACCGTGAGCCTGAAGGAAAAATAGAGGAACTAGTAACTCTTTTGCATTGATATGAAACGCCTTGTACCGGGACCAAAGACCCTGACCCTAGTGACCGAGGTTTGACTGATACCCCCAACCCAGTGTGCCCGAAGCGTCAGTGTCGACCCACATCGTAGGCGGAGGAGATGTCCAAGTCATAATTGAATGCATGTGTTTCCGGCCTTGCCCAGACCGCTAGTAAGTTGTGGATTAATTTCGGGATATGCCATGACTTGTCCGCCGCCAAAAGCGGAAAATGTCTGTTTCCCTCCAAGATTAACCTCTTTTACTTTCAACCGGCCCAACTTCACTGCTAGTTGAATCCAGTTGAGAGAGCCGACAAGGGACTCTCACACCTTCCTCGTGGTAGTCAGATTGTGGAGAAAACTAAACAGTTTCCTGTGAAACCTGTTGCAATTGTCCACACTCTGACTGAGAGTTAGGTGCGCTGTGTCGCACAGCAGCCCTACCCACTGAATTACCCTCGTCGGGACAAGATTCGACATTGCCAAGTTGATATTGAACCCCAGGGATTTGACATGGCGTAGAATGATATTGATATGATTGAGGCATGTTATCTCGGATTCTGCTACCACCAGCCAGTCGTCTAAGTAGCACATGATCGTGATCCCTTGCCGTAAGAGTGGTAACAGAGCCTGTCGGACTCATTTGGTGAATACTCTCGGTGCAGGTTCAGACCAAACGGCATTCTTTGAAACACATAATTCTGATGCCCGATCCTCAGTGCGAGGAATTGTTGGAACCTTTTGTTTACTGGGACATGCCAATAGGCTTCTGTCAGGTCTAACGAGCACATCCAGCCTTGAGGCGGAAGAGTTAGCTTGATCTGATTCACAGTGAGCATCCTGAACGATGGGTTGTGAATATGGTGATTCAGTTGAGACAAGTCTACGACTGGCCTCATCTGAGCGCTGTCCCTCTTTGGCACGAGAAAAAGTCTGGACGTATAAACAGGGCGAGTTGGACTGACCGGGACAATGATGCACTTGGTTATCATTACATGGAGCGGTCTATCCTCGCAGGCCGCCTTCGACTCCTCGGCATTACCTCGCTCTCCCTGCCAACGATCTTCGGAGGCCGGGGGTTCCCTGATGAGAAGCGACGTGCTGTGATACTACGCTTCTGCAGCTTCCTCACAGCGACTGGGCGCCTGACGCGTCTGTAGTCGTCGACCTCTCCGCGACGACGAAAGAAGGGCTGGAGCGGGCGCGATGTGCTCAAGTGGCCCTGGAACACCAACATCAACTTCATTTTGTAATATTTTCAATGCTTGAACTATAGGCTACATATATTACCTTTCTCAAACAATTACTAATATTCCATTAAGTATATATGATTATATCTCTCATCCAGTTTGAAATGCAAAAATATAGTTATAATAGTAAACCTGACCAGTCTTCTATTATGAAATTATAATATTATGTATAAGAACTAAACTATTATTTAGCTTAAATGCAAGAAAAACAAAACTAACACTTAGTAATTTGCTTATTTACATAAGTTGTGTTATGGTTTACAGTAACGGTTATTATCATGTCATTCTAATGTTCTAGTTAAACCAAATTATCTATAGTATTCCCAAGCCGTTAGTTTGACGTTCTTTAAATTTCATGTCAAACCAAAGCTTGCTAGCTAGACTACTCGGCCCACGGGACAGCTCGGCCAGGACAACTCGGCCAACGGCGAGACAGCTCGGCCCAGTAAAAACGAGACAGCTCGGCCCACGGCGAGACAGCTCGGCCCAGTAAAACCTACAACTGATCATTCAAATCCAGAAAGTACCGGTCTAGAAATGGCTAACAACAAATGATTCGGTAGGTCAATAATATTAATGAGAATACTAATGGATGACTTAGAGGATAAATGTTTCCTAGAACAAATAAATAAAAAAGGGACATATAGGGCCTACTGTAGGTAGGATCAGGAATGAAAATATATGATTGTCTTCTATCATCATCATGTTAACCACTTGAGGATTATGACGCACTTTACAGTGTATTTTGTCTATTATGAGGTAATTTTATTTAGATTAGTAAGGTTATATGGAAGACAGACGGTTATTCTAGACAGTCTTCAGCATTTCAACACTTACAGATCCTTCCTAAGCTGTATGAGATCGTCTACTGACAGCCGGAATTAATAAAAAAGGCGACATAAACCTCAAGGGGTACCGTAATGTCACGTTTTAATGATCACTCCATATTTCGCTACTCTATTTGCAAAGTAACTGATTTCTATAAAAATGGGAAATATGCTAATCACCATCGGCTGAAAATTAAAATGGTTGTGATTTTTCATATTAATGGGCGTGTTTTAGTCTGATCGTCATTATATATATATATATATATATATATATATATATATATATATATATATATATATACACACACAAGGTTAGATACAATCACGAATTTCAAGGCTACAAGCTTTTTCACGGCTATATCACAAGGTTAGATACAATCACGAATTTCAAGGCTACAGGTTTTTTCACAGCTATATTAAAAAAATTGCCCCATAGCATAACATGGGGCCGAGCTGTCTCAAATAATAGGCCGAGCTGTCTCGCCGTCATGGCCGAGCTGTCTCAAATAATAGGCCGAGCTGTCTCGCCGTCATGGCCGAGCTGTCTCAAATAATGGGCCGAGCTGTCTCGCCGTCGTGGCCGAGTTGTCTAAAGGTGGGCCGAGCTGTCCGAGCCGAGTTGTCCCATGGGCCGATTCGTCCAGTCCCCCAAACCAAACCACAAGGCACAAGCTAACCAAAAGCTAACGGTTAGCTTAACGGTTAGATAAAAGCTAGCGATAGAGTGAAACAGACAATCTATCAAATGTGGAGAGTACGAGAGAAAAAATTGAAAGAACTGAAATAAGAAGACTGAAGAGAGAAGAAACAAGAATGAAGGAAGAAGAGAGAAGAAAGAAGATTTCAGGAAAAGGGATGAAAAATTAGATATATTTATTTTTTGACAAACGAGCACGTCACAAAAAGTCACATAAAGAAAAATAACAAAACCTCTTAGGGAAGTGCCGACGTTAAGGCTAAACTTCCCGAATTCCAACTGAACTGAACTGAACTGATAAGATAATTGAAGGTTGAAGGTTGCGTGACGTGCTCTGAACTTTCTGATAAAAAATATCCATAAACAGTGACCAAATAGACAAACAATGACAAGAAAATCAAATAGAATAGCAAGCGAACGCGAGAAGTGTGGGGCTTGCGGATATTTCGCTGTAGTTGACAAAGATAAGAGATGTGACGACTGCAAGGACATCGAGAACGGCGGTGGCGCTGCGGGGACCGGGACGCCATCGAGGAGTGACAACAACAAAAATGGAGGAATGACCAGGCGAGATTCGTGCGGCAAGTGTAACAACAATGTCAAGGGTTCTGATAAGGCTGTGGAATGCGAAAAATGTAAAGTATGGTATCATCAAGGGTGCACAATAATAAGTGACGGGTTGTATAATGAGATTAACAGTGGGAGTGGAGAATGTTCGTGGTTCTGTGACGGATGTAAGAGGGTGGTGAAAGACATGATAGCGGAGATGGATAGGCTAAAGGATGAAAATAATAAAATGAGAACGGAGATGAGTAGGATAAAGGAACAGAATGTAATGTTAGGAAGGAGGATGATGGACATGGAGAAAAAGTGGGATGAGAAGGAAGGTGTTGTAGAAGCTACTGTAGAGAAGGTCATGAAGAAAATAGAAGAAAAACAATAGGGAGAGCGGCGTAGAAATAATTTAGTGGTGTATAACATACCTGAGTCAGAAAAAACAGATGGGAAGGAGAGGGACACTGATGACAAAGAGAGCTGTGATGTGCTGTTTAAGGAATATTTAGAAGTGAAGGAATATAAAATGATGAAAGTAATTAGGTTAGGAAAGAAATTTGACGGTAGGGTTAGGCATTATATTAGTTGGTAACATTTGAGAAAGAGGGGATGAAGTGGGCTATGCTCAGTAATGCCAAAAGACTTAGAAATAGGGAAGAACTTGGAGCAAAGAAGATAGGAATATCACCAGATCTAACAAAGGAAGAAAGGTTGAAAAACAAGGAATTAGTGGTAGAACTTAAAGCCAAACGGCAGAAAGGTGGATAATTCGAAGGAACGAGGTGATAAGAGTTACAGAAGATGGCAGACCCAGATTTGAATACAATATCGGTAACCCTAGTCCTAGGCCAAGGCAGGAGGTCTCTAAGAGGAAGGAGGAGAAGGAGGAACTTATGCCAGACCTTGAATCGGAGGATGAGGAAGAGCAAGATAACAAAGACTGAAATAAGACGAAGGGGAGTGAGTATTTAGTATTTAAATTAATAAATGTACAAGGATTGACTAAAGCAAAATATGAAGAATTAAAGGGTTTAGTTACCTATAATAATAATAATAATAATAACAATATTTTTCTTTGGCTAACTGAGACACAATTTAAAATACGAAACATTTTGGTGGATGGATTTGAAGTAATTGAAAGTCATGAGGAATATTAATGATAGGAAGGGTGGTGGTTTAATGTTACTCTTTGAAACAACAGATAAAGTAAGTTTAAGCAAGGTAGAGTGTAAAAATAAAGATTTACTTTATGTAAAAGGATCTATACATGGGAAATTTGTACACTTGTTCTTGTTATACCTTTCTGTAAATGATAAGGTAAGGAATGATGGAATGAAGAAGGAGATAGAGAGACATTTAGACCAAATGGAAGATGAAAGAGTTATAATATTAGGTGACATGAATGCCCATGTAGGGTTCAAAGGTAAACAAAAACTAAATTATAATGGACACATTATACTAGATTTGATGGATACATTTAAATTAAATATGTTAAATGATGACCAGGAGTGTAATGGGGAGATAACATGGCGAAGAAACGAGCAATCTAGCGTAATAGATTATGTTTTAATTTCAGATAAAATGTATGAAGATTTTAAAAGTATGAAAATAGATGAAAAGCAAGACGTCTATGATCTGTCAGACCATAACCTTATTGAGGTATATTTTGAGTGGAATAATTCAAATAGTAAATCCTTTAAAGGGAAGAAATGGGAAACAAAAGAATACTATAAAACAGACGAGGAGACCATAGTCAAATTTATTAGGGAACTAGAAAATAGAATAACTAGAGAAGAGAGTAACGATATAAGAGTCTTCAATAGAGTAATGAAGGAGACAGCTGATGATATACTTAAAACTACCTATAGGAGGAGATTAGGAAGAGACAAAATAAAACAAGAGGCACCATGGATGAATGACAGTATTAGAAAAGGTATAAAAAAGAGGAGATATTATAATAGATTAAGAAGAAATGCTAAAAATAGAGAGGAAGAGGAGAGAAGTAACATACTTTTCTTGGAACAAAAAGTAAAGTACAGAAAGAGATCAGGGAAGCCATTTATATACATGAGAGGAAAAATACTAGAGAGATAATAGAGGGAGGAGATGCGAGTAAAAAGATGTGGAAATATATAAATAAACTAAGAAACAAAAGTCAAAACGAAATAAAAGAATTAAAACTTTATAACGATGAAGGAGAAGTATTGTCAGATAAAAGGGCTGTAGAGGAATTAAATATGTTTTGGAGTGGTATATATAAAATGCATGACAATAACATCGAGGAAATTTGGAATGAGGATATAAATAGGGAATATAGAGAATTAAAAGAGAAAGAAATGGAGGACAGGCAAGAAGGTAAATTATTTAAAATAGGGATGAATGTAAATGATGAACACAATTATAACATACAATCAGTCACAGTTACAGAGGAGTTACGGGAACACATGGAAATGGCTTTAAGAGTTAATAAAAATATAAACTACATGGAGAAACCAAACATTACTGTTATGCCCTGTTTTTCTACAGGTTTAACTTGGGTAATGTGAGTTCTAATTGACTGGGTATATAAGGCTGCATGCACAATACAAGATATGAGGAATAGAGAACACAAAGAAACACATGGTAGCAAGTTACACGATCACGTTTATTTATATACCACTGCAGAATACTCGTGTAAGACAATATAATAGAATCGAACAACACTAGCATAAGTGGATCTGGATGGAGCCTAGTCTCCCACTTCCAACGTTCAGGTATTAATCTTCTGATCACTGGCTTTAATTCAACAGGTTTATATACCGAAGACCATCAATGTTACTTATAGAATCATATTCACTGTTAGATTTATTACTGGTAGTTCTGGTGCACAAGTAGTAGTTCACAGACTAGATTAGACACGCGTATTTTAAAGCACGGGAATTCTAGTAACCTCAGGGGGGTACTGATCTAAGTTTGATATTCTTGTCTCAGAAATACATAGAACGCAAATCAGTGGGCGAACATTCAGATATCACTAGGGTTTCCTTCTAGGTAATAATATCTGGATATATGGTTGATTACGAGAGTTAGTATCGCCTGTTAATTATTAAACACTGATACGCTTAGCACTTCCTAATTGAATGGTTATATGAATTATACTGGGGCAAAGAGATAGCCACTTCGTAGAAATATTAATTAGTGAATCTCTAAACAGCACAGTAATATGTAGTACTGCTAAAGGGAATCTTGGGTAGTATCTGATGGGTCTGGTCCTGGTTATCTTGCGTCCATGATGTTGGGGGCTAACGACTGGTTCCGCGGCCGTCCAGGGGGTCCATATGTGTGAAGTTCTCAAATACGTGGGCAGGTCCTTCTATCCAAATCTGCCACGGAGTCTGCCGGCTCTGGAATCTCACTCCGGAACAACACAAGGGCAGAGCTAGAAGTTAACTGCAGGGTAGTGACCCCTGGTTGGTGTCTAGCTTTCAACTGATTTGACTGGGGGCGGGAGCTAGATTTATAGGCTCGGTTCTGGACCCTGTAGACAGTAGGGATCTCGAGTCTTATGGACTTATTTGAGCTCTCAATAGATATGGGGACTAGGTAAGATGGTATTTACTGTTGTGGCACATGGCTATAGGAAGCCTTTATATTTTCATATGACTGAGCCTTAGTAAGAGGTACTATTTTGGCTATACTGGAAGTATTTAGGGGAGAGAGACTGGATCTACTTTGCGAGGAGGATGGGGACAGCTGTGATAGGAGCGTCTCTCTTAGATTGTTCAATCTTCATTCTATGCTGAGGTGCTAATTTAGTGATCAGAGCATGCAAGAAAGGTAAATGGTTTATTGTGAGTTAATAGAGGTTAGTAAAGGTGTTAGTCATGCATGGTTAGTTCATTGATAGGAAGAATTCCTGTGCTACCTGGCAATGACTCGGAAGTCAAAACAGGGGCCAGGTATACCTCCGCGGGGGTGGGGGTCTCCCTCCTCGGGTGGGCAAAAAGGGGGAGCTGGGCGCCCTCTCTCTGTGATAGTCGTCCGGCAGCTGTGGCTAGGGGCTTGCCATATCACCAGTGTTTGTAATAACCCTCCGTGTATGAGACAGATGTGGGCGTCCTTAATACCAAAACCGAAGGTGCCTTAGCTAGCTGGTTTTACTCGGCTGGTTGTTAATTGTAGGGTTTGCTGGATGTGGTGGAGACTGGGTTGCTAACTCTGCCACATTTATCTGGAAGTATGGCAATAGAAGTTAGTTACTGGCGAGGCGGCTAGCCTCGCACCGACGACCATTGGGTGCAGGGTTGTGAATGGGTTGTAAGAGAATAGATGGCATGCAAGGGGCTAGTAAAGTTCTAATGTTGTTCTGGCCTACTAAGTGAAGGTAGGCTGGATAGGAGTATATATATAAAAGGTTGGAGAGCATTAGCAACGGACAATTCAAGGATCTTCAAGAGGTATGAGAGAGAGGCTAGGTCGGACAAGAGTAGAGAAGTGCGGGGTCTTATAATGAGAGGGGAGGAGTGCAGGGGGGCTATAGGGGAATTTGACCCTAAGGTCTCTGGGCGTGGGGGTGGCATTAGGCTGCAGTTGATATGGAAGTTTGAAAAGGCAGTAGAATACGTTAGCCAAATGCTACCGGGGAATGCAACTATGGGGTGGCATATGAGTCTGGAAAAGATAGAGTTATGTGATCAGTCCGAGGGGTTATGGATACTATTAGTTGGCCCTGGGAACTGCGTTTTCTATTAAATATAAATATACCAACAACAGCGGCAGTTCGTAGGGGTACTTAGTTATTGTTTCGGGGTACTTATGACAGATACTGGTAACCAGGTGATCTTATACAATCTCTGGTTGGGGTAAGAGGTGTATGACACGAAGTAAATTGGCGTAGTGTGGAGTGTGGATACGAAGGAGGCAAGGGGAAGACGTATGACAATTGTGGAAAAGTAAATGGAAAAAGGTGAACACAATGGCGGATAAAAATACTTAACCTAAGGATTGAATACATAGATTTATGGGGCGATGGGTCTTCAGAAGCTTAGTCTGGCAAGACAAGATGTTAGGGAATGTTAATATTAATACTTAAACTAAGGATTGCATACATCGATGAACGATGACATTATAGTCTTCATCCTAATAAGGTGATGAAACCTGGTTGATCTGTACTTGACACAATACGACACAAGGACAGTGCCGCTATGTCGTATCAATACTGGTGGCAGTTAATATTAGAGACACTTAGTTACTAGAGGAAAAATGCAAGGGGGCGACTGAGCACGGGTTACATATATCTATACTCGTCATGGGAAATTATATACAAGGTCTAGGGACAGGCGTGGGTGTTTTAACTTCTAAGATATATAACATCTACTTCTCGGATGTAAGAACATACATAGATATAATTATGGCTGTCTGATGTGTTGGCATTGGCTCAACGTCGGGACAGGGCATGGTGTTTTTAATATGAATGTATATTCCTGTTCATCATCTTTGTAGTTAGGAGTGTAGGACACGAGGGGGTAGTGTACATGAGGTGTGGAAAAATTGTCAGTTTAGAAGGGGTATCTAGGTGCGGCCTGGAGCTGCTTAGCCCTGCGGGCTTGGGCCTGTCTGAATTGGCTGGCTCGGTCAGCTGGTACTTTCGTTCTGTGGACCTTTCCTTTGGGTGTTTCTGTGTGGTGTTCGTTCGTGGCTTCTGTGGTGGGCTTCTCGTTCTGGGGCACCAATGTTATGCCCTGTTTTTCTACAGGTTTAACTTGGGTAATGCGAGTTCTGAATGACTGGGTATATAAGGCTGCATGCACAATACAAGGTATGAGGAATAGAGAACACAAAATAAACACACGGTAACACGACACAAGTTCACGTTTATTGAAGTAAATAAATAAAGAGCATAGAAAGATAGTAATTCTCGCACAAAACAAATAATAGAAGGGAACTGCTAGCATTAGCGGATCTGGATGGAGCCTAGTCTCCCACTTCCAACGTTCAGGTATATTCTTCTGATCACGGGTTTAATTAGCAAGTTTTTATTTTACTGGAAGACCTCAATATATTCGTATAATTCAATGTCACTGATTTGACCTCTTGCTGGCTGGTCGCGTGCCCAAGTAGCAGCTCACAGTTAGGATTAGACACGCGTATATTGTAGAACACGGAATCTCTAGTAACCTCATGGGGGTACTAATCTAAGTTTTATATTCTTATGGCAGAAATACGTAGAACACAAATCAGTGGGCGAACGTTAGATATCACTAGAGTTTTAATATCTGAATAAGGTAATTACGAGAGTCAAGGTCGCCTGTTAATTAAAGAGCACTGATCGCTTAGTACGTCCCAAATGGAATGGTTAAATATGAATTACACTGGGCAAGGTTTTAGCCACTTTATAGAAAGTTAATAAGTGAGTATCAAGCTAGTACTATAACACTTAGTACTAGCAACATGAATCTTGAATAGTATTTGTAGATCTGGTCCTGGTTATCTTGCTTCCGGTGATGTTGGGGGCTAACGACTGGTTCCTCGGCCGTCCAGATGGTCCAAAATGTAGGAAGTTCTCAAGTCGGATCTCTTGATGATCGTTGCTGGCTACACACTTATATACCCACGAATTTGTGTGAAGGTTATAAGGTGCACGTTAGGACTTGTACATGGACAGATGCTTCTATCAGTCTTCTCTGCCACGGAGTCTGCCGGATCTGGAATCTCTCAACTCCGGAACAACACAAGGGCAGAGCTAGAGGTAAACTGCAGGGTAGTGACCACTGGTTGGTGTCTAGCTTTCAACTTCTAGGTGTAATGCCCTCGAAAATGTCCCGCACCCACAATAATACTAACCCGAGTTGACGTCAGGTATAGCGTAAAATAGTCGTAGATGGTAAGTCCAATAAACTCATCACGTGATAACACCACGAGACTATCACCTGGTTCTTAACCTCTCCGCGGCGCACAGGGGGTTTTCTACAGGGTAAGACTGTGCGCACCTATGATGATTTTGGGACCTCTTGCCAATTTCGATAAAAAGTACATCATCGTGTAGGGAATGTTTGCGTGCATCGGCCCATATATATTTGACCCCCCAAAAAATGTCTGGGGGGGGGTAGGGGAACGGTCCGTAGTTGAAAAATGTGGAGCGAATGGCACCGCGCGGCTAGATTGTCATCGAGCGGCGAGATTTCCCGGCCGAATTTTTACGCGGGCGGGGGAGAGAAGGAGAGGGAGGAGGGTGGGTTTTACCGCGTATTATCACGTATATCTCCTTTTTGGAGCCCTTTTAGGCTATTTAGAGTATGTACGTGTGTAGGCCACCCATATAACAATGAATATGCCTCATAGTGACCAAAAATTGCAATATATAAGGGAATTATAAGATAATTTTTAGGCGGGAATGAAGATGTGTTGGAGGTTTGGCGGCAATTTATGAGCTGAGAGTGTGGTTACGCCATACATATCACGTATATCTTGTATGTAGAGCACTGTCATGCTATAATACAGACTTGTACGTATGTATACGTGCCATATATCAAAATATATACCGCATATAGACCAATTCATGCGATATTTACGCACATTATCAATGAGTTTCTATGCGTG
Organism: Paralithodes platypus; assembly: GCA_032716605.1. Classification (NCBI taxonomy): domain Eukaryota; kingdom Metazoa; phylum Arthropoda; class Malacostraca; order Decapoda; family Lithodidae; genus Paralithodes; species Paralithodes platypus. Next base: position 6,075,889 of record CM064505.1, on the reverse strand, counting down.
AACCAAGGTGTGAGTGAGTTGTGCTGGGAATGAAAGGGGGAGAGGGTGTGTTACGCCATAAATATCACGTAAATCTTGTATTTAGAGCACTGTCATGCTATAATACAGACTTGTACGTATGTATACGTGGCATATATCAAAATATATACCGCATATAGACCAATTGATGCGATATTTACGCACATTATCAATGAGTTTCTATGCGTGAACCAAGGTGTGACTGAGTTGTGCTGGGAATGAAAGGGGGAGAGGGTGTGTTACGCCATAAATATCACGTAAATCTTGTATTTAGAGCACTGTCATGCTATAATAAAGACGTGTACATATGTAGGCGTCCCATATAACAAGGAATATACCGCATATAGCCCAATTGATGCGATATTTACGCAAATTGTGAATGTGTTTCTAGCAGACGGAAGCCTGAAAGGGTGGGTTGGGGGTGGGTGGGTGGGAGGGAGGCATGCAGGGGTGCAGTGAGTGAGTGAGTGAGTCGTGGAGAGATGGAAGTCAGGCAGATCTCTAGATAGATAACCAGCTTTGTGATAATTGTGGAGGCGCCCCAGGCGTATTGATGTCTTGGTATTTTGAACCTTATGTCTACCAGATGGCTGGTGTTCGTTGCCATCAACAGATCTACAATAACATGAGTCAGGAATGGAGAGAGAGAGAGAGAGAAACTGAGACATGCGTATGTCGTACGTATAAATGGACTTCAGAATTGCATTTTTATGCAAGCAGACATTGCATTTTAGACACATGTGAAGTACCACAGAAACATGTAGGCCATTGACTGTAAATAAAGTACTATATTATAGACCACCAGCGACGGTGCTGAGTCAACACAGGCAGATTGCCTTTTGTGATAGAGAGCTAAATATAGACTGGTGTCTCCTTACACTTGCGAAAGGGTAGATTGCCACCAGAGAAACGTTTACTTATTTATTTCGAAGTAATATGCAATCTAAATGTATATTCGAGACCTACTGCAATTATTTGTATGACAGTCATGACTATGTATAATCCAATATACGCGCGTAGGCGAGACATAAGAAAGCTGGTTGAGCAATTTTCGACACCCACACAGTTATTATTCTTTTTTATTTACAATATTATACAATACAAATGTATTTGTGAAGAGTATTTTATCCATTATTGTATTTATACCAATTTTGTTCCCAGACAGACAGTTGATGGTGTAGCTGGGACATAAAGGAGCGGCAAGGGTCACCTCGTGACCGCTTGACCGTGTGAAAATGAGTGGAGTCGCACTGAGAGGGGCAATTTTGCTGAGTGTTTGGGCAATTTTTGACAGAATAAAGTTATATAATTACTAATTCTGGACAGAGACAAACTTTTATAAACCTTGGCATGATATAATTGATAATCCCATCAATTTACAAACGTAAATTGGTGGGATAATTCATTTTTTTTTTTATATTGTCCTTTCGATTGTAGACACGAAGTTTTCAGTGATATTTGGTATGAGCTCCTGTGGCATGGTTGGTAAGGTCGCGGACTGGAACACTCAAAGTGTCGTAGGGTAGTGGGATCGAATCCAGGAGGGGGTTATGGGGAAGGTTTTATATTGTCTAGACAATTTTTGATAAAAACAATGTTTTACAAGATCATGCCATTGTATTCAAACAATATGAAATATTCATAGAATATATCATATTGTAAGAATACAATGACATGACCTTGTTTTTTTTTGTTTTTTTTATTGTTTTATTTTATTATCTTAGTAGGTTTGACAGGATTTATTGAAACATTTATTTTTGTACAATTCATTTGAGGTAAGAAAATAATTATATACACATTACTTTGGCTAATAACAAACATATATATTGATATGCAACGACTTTCTTTGGCAACGCTCCAGGGACACCACATCAACTCTCCTCGGTAACAGTATCAACAGAGGACATAATAGCAGCCATCGACAAGATTGGACCAAACTCTGCGGCAGGACCAGACGGCTTTCATGCCCAACTGCTAAAAAACTGCAAACATCAGCTAGCCCTGCCTCTAAAACTGCTGTGGAGCAAGTCCCTCCAAACTGGATATGTACCACAATCCCTAAAAGAAGGTAATGTCACACCAATACACAAAGGGGGTAGTAAAGGCATAGCCAAAAATTACAGACCAGTGGTGCTGACGTCACATCTTATTAAAATCATAGAAAGAACAATACGAGCTAAGATGGTCAGCTTCCTGGAAGATAACGAGGCGTTCAACGAGGGACAACATGGCTTTAGAAAAGGCCGCTCCTGCCTCTCACAACTACTATCACACTACGACAAAATCCTACAGGATATTCAAGACGGAGAAAATGTAGACGTCATATATCTAGATTTCGCCAAAGCTTTTGACAAGGTGGACCATGGGATCCTTCTACATAAACTCATAAACTACATAAATCACTGGGAATAGGGGGAGACCTTGGAAGATGGCTCCACAGCTTCATCACCAACAGAAAACAAAGAGTCACGGTTCAAGGAAGCCTATCAGAAGCAGGTGGGGTCATCAGCGGAGTACCACAAGGATCAGTACTGGAACCTCTCCTATTCCTCATCACGATAGGAGACATCGACAGGGACCTGGAACACTCAACAGCCACATCGTTTGCAGACGACACCAGACTCCTGAAGAAAATCACCTCACAACATGATGCTCAGCTACTACAACAAGACTTGGACAAAATCCTGAAGTGGGCAGAAGAAAACAACATGGCCCTAAACGGAGACAAGTTCGAGCTTCTAAGGTACGGGAACAAGAGAGCACTACAAAATGACACCAACTACAAAAGTGGACAGGAAGAAATTACCGCCAAGGACACAGTGAAGGACTTGGGAGTAAATATGAGCAGTGACGCCACTTTTTCCCAGCATATTACCAAAGCCACAACAACAGCAAAACAAATAGCAGGCTGGATCCTGAGAACCTTCCACACAAGAAATGAGAGGTGTATGCTAACACTGTGGAAGTCACTGGTCCTACCACGACTGGAGTACTGCTCCCAGCTCTGGTCTCCCCAAAAAGTAGGAGAAATAACAGAAATTGAAGCCACCCAGAGGACATTCACCAGTAAAATCCATGGGTTTCAACACTTTAACTACTGGGAGAGACTTAAGGAGCTGCAGCTGTACTCACTTCAAAGACGTAGGGAGAGATACATCATCATCTACGTCTGGAAGATTTTGGAAAAAAAGGTACCAAATCCAAACATCCAAGAGACTCAGCACCAAAGGCGAGGGAGGCTGTGCTATGTGAGGACTACGCCGGGATCAACACAAAAAATCAAATCCCTGATCCATCACAGCTTTACATACAATGGAACCAGACTGTTCAACTGTATACCAGCCCCTCTCAGGAACATGACCGGGGTGTCTCCAGACACCTTCAAGAAACACTTGGACATGTGGCTGGCCAAAATACCGGACCGGCCACCAACACCAGGATACCCCAGCACCAACTCCAACCGACTTCTGGAATGGAGAGTGGAAGAAAGGGAGCTGCCTGGTCGCAGTGGAGCCCCAGCTCAACTGTGTCACTAACGGACGGAATACAACTAAGTGTAACTAAGTGTAAGTGTAACTAAAAAAAGAAGGCATATTACATGTAAATCTTTGAAACTTATAAACTAAATAATGAAACATACAATTATATAATGTAAAAGCTATATCACAGGGACATCTTTGGAACTTATACATTATATAATATATATGTTACATTATGAGGTAGCGTGATCAATTAGGTCAGGTCAGGTAAGGTAGGGCGCGAGTCCAGGGCAGGGCAGGGCAGGGGGCGAGTCCAGGGCAGGGCAGGGGGCGAGTCCAGGGCAGGGCACGGGGCGAGTCCAGGGCAGGGCATGGCAGGGGGCGACACTCAGTAGTTCTTGAAGGTGTGGTAGTCCCTGAAGCAGTCACCCAGGCAGAGTGGAACTTTGCACTCGGCGCACATTGAGGTGACTCTTTTCGTGACATGGGGTTTCCTGACACTGGAGCTGCAGACGGTGCACTGTGCCTGCCTGTGACGAGTGCCAAGCATCTCAGTGTTGATGGGGTACTGTCTTTCGACACCCAGCTGGATGCGGTCAGGAACGTGATCCCCACGCCATGCCGTACGTCTGTGAGTGGTGGTGCCATACTTCTCCAGGAGTTGGTAGGAGACGTTGTAGACGAACTCCCGGAATTTCAGCTTCTGGTTTGGGGCCATATCCTTTTTCACCAACCACAAGCTGTAGGCATTCAGCATCGTTATATCCACTAAATGGAGGAAGAGCTTGTGATACCACTTCACAGTCTTCCTCAGACACTCAACGCCTGACAGCTGACAGTCAGACTTGTCCACCAGGCGCATGTTTTTAGTGTAGTCCACTACCATGTCGGGCTTGTAGATTGTCTTCCTGGTTCGGTAGTGGATTTTGCCAGAATCCACCTGGGCACCTGTGTGGACGGTGGAAAGCAGGTGGACGTCTCGCTTATCCTTCCACTTCAGGGCTATCAGTTTCCCACACTTCTCGAGCTGCTTGTATTTCTGCCCCTTTCGTCGCCTTCTTCGCACATGCCTCTCGCGGTGTTCCTGGGCCAGGTCGTCTTCTGAAGGTGTGTCACTGGAGGAGGCATCTGTGAGAGGAATGACATCACCTGTGAACTTTGGCATAAACTTTCTTGTCTTTCTGACAGTCCCACATGACCCCGTTTGGTTGTCATGAAGAAACTGGCAGAGAGCAGGAGAAGTATACCAGTTGTCAGTGTAGATGATGTGGCCTTTGCCCAGGTAAGGTGCCAACATTTTCCTGACGATGGCACCTGACATGCCCATGGGGTCATTGGCAGCGGCTTTCGGTATGTCAATGTCAGTGCCTGTGTACACGATCATGTCAAGCACTATTCCAGTTTCGCAGTCACACAAAACGAAGAGCTTGATTCCGAACCTATGCCTTTTCAAGGGGATATACTGCTTGAAAACAAGACGTCCTTTGAAGAGCACGAGCGACTCATCAATCACCAAATTGAGGAAGGGGTAAAAGTATTTCCTATACCTCTCCAACAACATGGTGAACACATCCCGAACTTTCCATATCCTGTCAATCCTGTTAGGATTTTCGTTGTCTGCAAAGTGCATAAATCTTAGCAGCAACAAAAATCTGTCACGAGTCATGAACTTATTGAAAGTTGGGGTGGCGATGAGAGGGTCGTGCTTCCAATAGTGTTGCAACACATGCTTCTTGATCAGAGGCATGAGGAACAACAAGGCAAAGAACGTCATAAATTCTTCCACAGTCGTATCCACCCAGCCTCGTATTCTCGCTTTTGGAGAAAGGACGTCCAATCTGCCAAACACCCACCTGTAGTAGGCGTTTGTTTGGGCAACGATGTACGTCATTACCTCAAAATCGAAAAAAGCGAGGAAGAAGTCGCTTTCGTTCGCTTGATCATCACAGGGCCAGTCGTCAGTTGTTCCTGACGTCCCAGGATTGAACTGGGGCACGTCAGGTACAAAATTGACCCCGTCAGACCAATCGAACGAAGGCAGCTGAGGGATCGGAATGTCGTCTGCGTCTGCTTCATCGTCTGAAATATCGCTTCCATGGTCGCGATACAGCACTTCATCATCATTACCCTCCTCTTCACTTGACAGACGATGCCCTTCCTCATTTTCGTCACCGACGTCGGACTCACTCCCACTGTCCACTCCCAAATCCCCCCACCCTTGGTCCCGTGCTAGGGCTTCGTCGTCGAAACCCGGGCTGCCTATGTCCTGCGAATCACCATCAAACAGCAGGGCGGCATACTTTGATGGTGTCAGAGTTTTCCGGGTCACTTTGGCACGTGCGGGAGTCTTAATTATGGACAGGGACAGCAGAGGCGGTGGCAGGGGCGGCGGCAGGGGCGGCGGCAGGGGCAGCAGTGGTGCGTGGCCTTGATGGCAAGATGATGGTGGTGCCTGTCGCCCTTCTCTCTGTTCCTTGGGCAGGGGCGGCATGGGCGGCAGGGGCAGCAGGGGCAGCAGGGCCGGCAGGGACACCAGGGCCAGCAGTCGATTTCCCTCTCCCTTTCCCCTTCCCCTTCCCCTTCCCCTTCCCTGTTCCTTGGGCAGGGGCGGCAGGGGCAGCCGGGCCAGGGGCGGCTGGTGGTGGTGGTGGTGGTGGTGGTAGGGGCACTGTGGCTGGCGTACGGGTTCTTTTCCCTACGCCCGTGCCTTTAATTTGTCCTGCCCCCGCAGGTTCTGCAGCCCTAGGGCGGCCTCCTGCGTCGCTGGTACCGGTGGCAGGGGTGGCAGGGGTGGCAGTAGTGGCAGTGGTGGTGGTAGTGGTTGTTGTAGTGGCCTGGGTCGTGGTGGCAGTGTCCCGAAAGACCAATGACCTCTGTGCCATTGCCCTGCTTGCACGTGTTTTTCGTGCTTTGGGTGCAGGTGTTTCGTCCTCCGAGCTGTAGGGCGTGTCGTACTGGTAGCTAGGGTCTTTAGCAGTCACCCTCTGCCTTCCACGGCGGCTAACACCACCAGAAGGAGGGCTGGTTGTGTCATCAGGGAGCGAGCGTGAGGGACGTGTGGGCTCCATGACTAGTGCGTGGTTACTGGCGCGGTGGTGCTTGCACGAGTGCGGGGCGAGCGTTTGGCGGGGTGGTGTCGAGAGTTGACATGTAGTACTATACCCACACCAATTTTCAGCCGCCTGGCTATAAACGCGCGGTTTTGGTACGTGTTCAAAGGCTCTGCTCTTAAGAGTCTACCCGCAGTGCGCCGGGGGAACTCTTATGAGTCTCCCCGCAGCTCCCGGGTTAAAAATCGGACTAAGGTTGCTATACTTTTGTACGTCCGTGGTAGTACAGTGGGTTAGCGCGCGGGCCTGGTGGTGATGGTGGTGCATCACTAACCAGGGTTCGAACCCCACCCAAGGCATCTCAAAACCTGTGGGTTTTTAGGAGGGTTAAATTCCCTTCAGAGGTTCGTACCCCGCGCCAGGTACCAGGAAAGGTTGATCCTAAAGGTAGCCTGGGGATAAATTTCCCTTCCTATTTAACTGGAAAAACCTAGCATTTCAATTACAGTGGGAGAATTAAAGGAAAATATAAAGAAATTAAAGAATAGAAAAGCAGCAGGCCTTGATGCAATGAAACCTGAGTTATATAAAGCATTGTCACAAAGTGATAAGTGCTTAGAAAAACTTGCAATGTGCTTTAATAATATTATGGACACAAATGTAATTTCAGAAGAGTGGAAGAAGTCAAAAACTGTTATGTTACCAAAAGTAAATAAACCAAAGGTAAATGAATTGAGGCCAATCGCTCTAACAGACATATCATATAAACTTTTCATGACGACAGCAATTAAAAATAAAATAGAAGAACACATTAGGGAGAATGGAGAGGTAAGGGAGACACAGAGTGGGTTTACAAATAAGGGTAGAATCGAAAATAATCTTTTTATATTGAAATACTGTATAGATAAAATATTTAAACAAAAGAAGTCACTCATAGTAATCTCAATAGACTTTAAAAAGGCCTATGACTCCATCAGAAGGGAGAAACTGATAAAAGTATTAAAAGATTACAATATAAATTCAAATGTTATAGACATAGTAAGTAACATATATAAATAAGATAGTACAATTATAAATAAGGGGCAAGTAAATGAGACGGAGATTAAGGTAACAAGCGGCATCAGACAAGGCTGTACGGGGTCCACAACATTATTTAAATTAATAACTTATGAGATAATTAAGCAGTTAGAAATAAAAGAGGGTTTGTAGATGAGTGTTTCAAAATAAATTCATTGTTTTATGCCGATGACGGGCTACTCTTGGCTCATACAATCCAGGAAGCAGAAAGAGTAATAGATAAATTAATAGAGATAGGGGGAGAGTGTGGCTTAAGTATAAATAAAGACAAAAGTAAAATCCTAATATTTAATATGAAAAACAAACCAAACAATATACGAGAAATAGAAGTGGTAAAACAAATTAAATATCTAGGAATACAAATTAATGATAATAAAAAATGTTTTAAAAACCAGAAAATAGAAGCTTTGGATAAAGCAAATCGAATGGCTAACCTTACAAACCCGGTAATATCACAAAGTTGTAATAAGATACTTATTGGAAAAACATATTGGAAAAGTATTGTGATACCAGCAGTCCTGTATGGCTCGAATGTTATAGGTTTTTCAAAAACAGAAATAAATAAATTACAAAATATAGAGAATAGGGTTTTAGACACATATTAGGGGCACCCAGATATGCCCAAAAGGTAACCTTAAGGGGTGAAATAGGAGCCTCATCAATGGAGGCAAGAATTATGGAAGGTAACATAAAATATCTTAAATATTTAGTAGGAGAGGAAAGTAATGACTTGCTAAGAAGAATCACAGAGGAAAAACTTAGAAATAGTAAAGATCCCTGGACTGCAGAAATTCGAAAGTATGTAGGGAATTTGAAGTTAGGAGAAACAAATTTAGCAAATATTAAGAAAGACGACATTAGAAAAAGAGTTCTGGACCCAGATTCACTAACGGTCGTACGATCCGAAAACTCCCTTACCGTTCCCTTACGTCTCAACGCTGGTATTCACGAAGCGTCGTAGCGGCCATCTTTGATCGTAGGAAGCCCCTAAAATCCCCTTTCGCAAAGGGTGGTCCAGACCAAGGTTAAGAGATACAACAGGTTGGCGCACGCGCAGCCTGCTGACGTCACAATGCTGGACGAGAGAAAGAAAGATAGAAAAACGCTCGCCTGCCAGCCAAACTGCTGCTACTAGACCACAGGGGTGTCTAACTCCAATATGCGGGCCTCATGCGGCCATGCTACGCCTCATGTTACCAAACCAGTATTTGCCTATATCTTTTCTGAAACACAGTTCTCTCTCTCTCTAGCAACATGCGCCCTAGTACCAAACTGATATAAATGTAATATGTATAACTACAATATCTAGTCACAGGTATAGTATAACTACTTTTTATAACCCCCCTGCCAAACTATATATATATATATGGGCCTTGTGTGGGTCATTCGGCTCTCTGCAGACTCAAATTTTCGTATGTTCTTTTCTTATATATGCTGTTAAATTTTAATTACAGAATGATTCCTTGGAGAGAGTACAACGTAGAAGGACAAAAATAATCCATAGTATTAGAAATCTTCCAGATGAAGCAAGGTTGAAGAAATTAGGCTAACATTAGGCTTAATTAGGCTCCCATATGGCTGATATGGGCTGGGTGTGAATGGGAGCTGCCTCATGTGGGCCGCATGGCCATATGCAGTTTCCCGTGATCTTATGTTCTTAGGTAATTGGGGTTGGGTGTGACAGGGATCTGCCTTGTGTGGGCCGATCGGCGTTTTGCAGACTCCCATTTTCTTATGTTCTTATGTTCATTGGTTAAAAAGACGCATAGTTAGAGGGGATTTGATAGAAGTGTTCAAGGGGGTTAGTCACGTAGTGGGATTAATAGAGGGGACATGAACAATGTACTAAAGCTCAGTGATAGCGAAAGAACTCCAACAAATGTTTTCAAATTAGATACATTTCGTTTCAGAAAAGATATAGGCAAATATTAGTTTGGTAACAGAGTTGTAGATATGTGGAATAGGTTACCAAGTGCTATAGTGAGATCAAGAATGATAGAGAGCTTTAAGATCAAATTAGATAGGCATGTGGACGAGATGGGCCTCTGTAACGAGTGCAAGCCTAATTTATTCAACCTTTCTATTTATGGAAGATATATAATATTATGGATAATTTTGGTCATTCTTCGTTGTAGCCTACTGACTCCAAATAAACTATGTCCATTCTGTAATGAGGACATCAAATTTGAACAGCATAATCTGAACCTTTTATATAGCGGTATACACACATACATACAAATAATTCTAGATGTAAGGACAGTGTGGGCTTCAAGATAAAATTAGGCATCTGCCTTGTGTGAGCCAATCTGCTCTCTGCAGACTCCCATTTCTTATGTTCTCATATATATATATATATATATATATATATATATATATATATATAGCACAGGTATAAACTCACCTATTTCTTTCAATGGTGCGTCGGTGTTCACGGTTGCATCATCTTGTAGATTATTTTGGTCACTTGCATCACGGTTTGTTTGTTGCTCAGTCACTTTGGTGTCGTCGTCATCTCGAACTCGCTTTCGGCCTCTCTTGGACTCGCTTTCAGAGGCAGCCTGGGCAGGCAAATGCAGAGTTGGTAATGCTCCAGGTTTGAATCTTATTTGGCTGTAAGGTACTGGTAGTCCAAGCAGTTCGTATTTCAAGTGTCTTTCGAAAGCTGAGGATTCAAAATGTTTAGTGCAGATCCTTGCTGTTGGTGAAATAATACAGCCTTTTTTCCCACTTAGATTACTCCATTTTGACCGCAGTGTTTCATCTTTGGGAAATGTATGGAATGCTATGTTACTTCCTTTGATAAATATCGACTTGCATCCAGCAACTTGACAATACATAGGCATTTTGTTTAGTTAAAATAGAAGAGCTACACTTTCACACGGCATTATACAGTAGTTATAGCATCACGGTATGAAGTCAAAGAAAACGGAGTATAGTGCTGGCTCGGCTGCTCCTTTGAGAATGAAGTGTATACAGCCGAGTGACCTCTGACCCTTCCCAAGGTTAAGAGATACAACAGGTTGGAGCATGGGGTCACTCAAACTCGTACCCGCTCGCGCATGACGTCACGAGGAAGGAAGGGTCGGAGGTCACTCGACTGTTTACCATTCATTCTCAAAGGAGCAGCCGAGCCAGCACCATCCTCCGTTTTCTTTTACTTCATACCGTGATGCTATAACTACTGTATAATGCCCTGTGAAAGTGCAGCTCTTCTATTTTAACTGAACAAAATGCCTTTATATTGTCAAGTTGTTGGATGCATTTTGGATGCATTATATATATATATATATATATATATATATATATATATACAGTATATGTGTGTGTGTAGTATGTAGGCTATGAACCGTAAAACCGTGTAACTTCGGAAATTTGTCGAAGTTTTTAACAATATCTGACTGTAAACACATTATAGAGATATAACTAGGTAAAGTGATGCGTGGTGATAGTGCGCGGTAATCCAGGAAGCCTCCTAAAATTATCCCCCATAATAAGAGAGCTATCCTTATCCTAAATGGTGTCCGAAGTCATCTTGAAAAGTGGCTATTACTTATTATCGCCAATGTCCGAAGTTACGACCCAAGTCCGAAGCGACTTGGTTTTACGGAATGTAATTATTTGTATGTATGTGTGTATACCGGTATATACCAGGTTCAGATTATGCTGTTCAAATTTATGTCCTCATTACAGAATGGACATATATAGTTTATTTGGAGTCAGTACCACGAAGAATGACCAAAATTATCCATAATATTATATATATAGAAAGGTTGAATAAATTAGTCTTGCACTCGTTACAGAGACCCATCTCGTCCAAATGCCTATCTAATTTTATCTTAAAGCTCTCTATCATTCTTGATCCCACTATAGCACTTGGTAGCCTATTCCACCTATCTACAACTCTGTTACCAAACCACTATTGGCCTATATCTTTTCTGAAACGAAATGTATCTATCTTGAAAACAATTGTTATAGTTCTTTCGCTATCACTGGGCTTTAGTACATTTTTCATGTCCCCTCTATTAATCCCACTAACCCACTTGAACACCTCTATCAAATCCCCTCTAACTCTGCGTCTCTCTAATGAATGAACATAAGAACCTAAGAAAATGGGAGTCTGCAAAAAGCCGATCGGCCCTCACAAGGCAGATCCCTGTCACACCCAACCCCAATTACATAAGAACATAAGATCACGTGAAGCTGCATATGGCCTATCTACTTTAAAAGCTTCTTACTCTCACAAATACTTCCTAGAATTAGTACTTAAGTTAATATAGTACCAATATATAATATATTTAAGAAATAATAATTATGTCTAGATTTCTAGAAAAAATGCAATATTTGACACTACTTGGCCAAACTGGTTCACGGGCCTCATGCTAGAGGGAGTGGGGCCGCATGAGGCTCGCATATTGGAGTTGGACACCCCTGGGTCTAGTGGCAGCAGGTTGGCTGGCAGGCGAGCGTTTTTCTACCTTTCTTTCTCTCGTCCAGCATTGTGACGTCAGCAGGCTGCGCGTGCGCCAACCTGTTGTATCTCTTAACCTTGACCCTTCCTTCATTGTGACGTCATGCGCGAGCGGGTACGAGTTTGAGTGACCCCATGCTCCAACCTGTTGTATCTCTTAACCTTGGTCCAGACCACCCTTACATGAATTTGACCCGGATATAGGTACACAAATATCGATAACACAACCCGCGACCATAACAAATTCGTCTGCAGTATAGCTCTTTATGACACACTAAGTCTTAGCTCTTCCTTAATCTAAGTATTTTTCTCTTCGGATGTACCCCACCTTCCACTGCCTGTATGTTTGTGAGTAAGGGGTGGGTGATTTTAGTGGGAGGTGGTGGGATTTGGGAATGATGACGAAGCAGGGAGGAGTGAAAAAGGTGATAAAGGGGAAGAGAGGGGTGAGCAGGGACTCTGCACAAGCTGGTAGGTCTAGGAGGAGGGCTGGTATCGTAACAAGGGGGGAAGAAAGAGGAGGGGAGGAAGCTGAGGAAGGAAATGGGATAGAGACCGATGAAGAGCAAGAAACAGAGGTGCTAGATGATGATAGTATGATACAATGCGAGAAATGTGAATGTTGGGTGGAAGCGACGAAGATGGATGCCGAAGGCAAAAGAAGGGATAGTATTGAGAAAAAGGGAATGCTGTGCAGGATGTGCCTATTAATTACAGTGGAAGTTTTGAAGGAAAGACTGGAAGGGGTAATGAATAGGTTCAGAGATCAGGTAGTAGTAACAGAGAGGTTATTAACCCGGGAGCTGCGGGGAGACTCTTAAGAGTTCCCCCGGCGCACTGCGGGGAGACTCTTAAGAGTCAGAGAAAATAAAAATCAACTTTTGACATCGAAAAAAAAAAAATTTTTTATATTTTTTTTTTTTTATTTTTTATTTTTTTTTTGGCCCCTGGGCCATGCAAAATCTCAGTCCTCTACCTCCCCTCCTTCCCCACTTTCCTCCTCTCCTTCAGTTATCACCTATTTTCCCTGTTATTCCCTTATTCTGAGGTATATTTTCGTGCTAACATTAGAAATCCGATTGGAGGGTGTGGTCATCACTGATAGCAAGCGAGTGCAAGAGAGAGAGAGAGAGTATCGATCGACTGTGTCTCAGTGGCCTTGGGGGAAATTGGCGGGAAAGCAGATTGCCTCACCCATACATTATACAACTCGCGGGCTATATCTCCGATTTTGACCATCCAAACGCTGTTTTCACTCGTTTTATTGTTGTTTCAGGTTAATACCTTTATAATCAACCCATAATAGGCGCATATGGATAAGTATTAATTCTATTAATGGCACAATGAATATTTTAGTGGCGGAAACACCTCAAATACGTCAGCACAGGGGGACGTTTCCAATTACCCCCATGCGCACTTCAGAGGTTAAAGGTGTGGGAGAGTAGCAAGGATAAGAACCGAGGGGATAACAACATAGAAGCAGATCAAGACACAGGAAATGAAGGATCTGAAAATGGGGAGGGAAGCGGAGAGGAGACCACAGAGAGTCAGAGAGCAGAAGATGTAACAAAAGATGTGGAAGTAGGAACCAGAGTGAGAGAGGAAATAAGCACAGAGATATATGAAAGTGAGAGAGAGGACATAAGTGAGGGGAGGATTGGGGAGCAAATAAGAAGAATAGATGAGGCATGCGAGAAAGAAAAAAAACAGCAAAGATGGCAGGTGACGAGAAAGGGAAGGGTCGTGAAGGAGACGCAGGAAAGTGAAAGGGGCGAAAACATGGGAGAATGGGAAGAATGGTCGAATGCATTTCTGGGAAGCCAAATAACGAGTCAAAGGTCACTAAAGAACAGGGAAAAGAAGGAAGGGGTAAATGAGCAGAACGGTGGGGATGGAGTTGGAAAAGAAAGAGAGGAGGGAGAGCTGAGCTTGACAGATATGGACGAAGAGGGAAGTGAAATAGACTGCATAGAAGAGCGGAGAAGGGATAAACAAAGAGCGAGAACGGTAGAAAAGGAGGGAAGTAAAAGTAGGAGGGAAGAGGTACATAGAGTACAGGTAAACACAAGACCCAGGGGTAAGAGGGGGGATGGGGAGAGAAGGAGCAGTGGGAGAACACAAGTAGAGCCCGAAAAAGGGAAGAGTAGGAGCGGTAGGGAGGCGGAAACAAGGGAGAGGACAGTAGAAACGAGTGCGGTGAGGGGGACAAATAAAATAGGAGGAAGCGGGAATAATAAGAGGGAAAGAAGGCTGAAGAAAACAGTGATATGTGGAGATAGCACCTTCAGGAATATGGGAAGGATTTTAGATAACTCGGAAAGGGAAGTAGTTAGCCTAAGAAGGGCAGGAATATGGGAGGTAATGAAGCAGGCAAGAAACATAAATTTTGAGGGGGGGGAAGGAACCTTAGTAATACAGGGAGGGGGAAATGGTCTGGAGATGCAAGAAGTGAGGGGAACAATGGCAGAGATTGAAGAAGGATTAAGGGAAATAAGAAAGAAAGAAAAGAGAGTGAACATAGTAATGGTGGGAATCCTGAGGAGGCCCAAAGAGAGCTGGAGTTATGAGAAGGTAAGGATTGCGACAAATGATGAGATTAAGGAGCTTACAAAGTGCATGAACTCTGTGCTAAAGGAAAAGGGGATTAAAGGATTTAGTTTCCTAGATTTGGACAGAGAGGTGGATTCTGGGAGTTTTGAAGAAGATGGGTGGCACCTAAAAAGGGAGGAGGAAAGACATATAGCAGAGAGGATAGAGGAGATTGTTAGACGAGAAGAGAGGTGGTCGGCACGGGAGAAGAAGAACAAAGTAGATTGACTATCAACGAATAAGGGAGAGGAAAGGGAGGAGGAAGTAGGGGCAGAGGGAGGAGAAGGGATGGAAAATGAAGGAGCAGGAGATTCTATACAGGGGGGAAAGGGTAGAGGAAAAAAGAGGGAGATAGGGGGGGATAGTCTTGGAAGAAAGGAGATTATAGACAGTAGTGCGAAGAATAGGGAAAAAAATGGGAGTGGAGGAGAAGTAAAGGAAACAAATAAGGAGCCAGGGGGAGTAGAAGAGGAAAGGAAGGGGGGGAGACAGGAATGTAGGAGGAAGAAGAAAAAGAAACAAGAATTCCATGGAGAGGATAAGGGGGAAATAATAATTGGGTGTGTGAATGTTAATGGATGGAGGCCGGGAATGATGGAGGAAATAGAGAGAGAAGCAGAGGAAGGAAGGTTGAATATTTGTGGAATAGTAGAAACAAAATTGAAGGGGAAGATAGAATGGGGAGGGGAGAAGTATGAAGTAATAGGGAAAGGAAGAGAGAAAAACCACAGAAAAAGGGTGGAGGAGTCGCAGTGGTGGTAGAAAAAGAAAAATGGGAAGTTGAACAGGTGAACTTGGGGGAAGGGGAAGACCAGGAGGACATACTAGTAGTGAGGGTGGAAGGGAAAGGGGAAATGAAAAGAGCTAATTTTATGCTGATTATATGTTATATGACGGTAGAGGGAGGGCTGAGAGAGAGAGGGAGGAAAATCGGAGAAAATACGAAGTAATAAGGGCTGTGATGAGAGGAAACGAAGATGAAATCATAATAATGGGGGATATGAATGCTCACACAGGAATCTTAGGGGAACAAATCAATAGGAATGGGAAGTTATTGATAGACCTATGTGAGGATGAGCAGTTAGAAAATTTGAATATGGTAGAGGCGGAGGGGAAGTAACATGGAGAGGAAGAGAAGGGAGGAGGTCAGCTATTGATTATATATTAGTGAACAGGAAAGCAGGAGAGAGAGTGATAGAAATGGTAGTAGATGAAGAAAGAAACTTTGAAATAAACAGTGACCATAACCTGCTGAAACTAAGATACAGCATAAAGTCTCACAAGGAGAAGATAGAGAAGTGTAGAGAGGCTAGTAAGCCAGAAAGATGGAAAATGAAGGAGGCGGAGTGGGGGAGGTTTAGGGAGGAAATAGGGAATATGGATATAGATGAAGTGGGGGGAGGGAGTGCAATGCAAATTGATAAGAGGATAGAGAGGGAAATAAATAAGGTAGCAGAGAGAGTGTTAGAGAAGGAGAAAATAGGGAGGAAAGGTAGAGGAATGAAAGGATGGTGGAATACAGACATTAAGGAGGCGAGGAAGAAGAGGAAAGAGAGGAATAGGATTAGGAAAGAGTTGGAGAAGGGGAAAAAGAGAGGGGAAAATATAAGTGAGGAGGAAATTCGAATAGCAAGGGAAGAATACGAGAGGGAAAGGAAAAACACAAAAACTTAATAAGAGGAGCAATAGAGAAGCATGAACAGAAAGAAATTGACAGGATAAAAGAGAAGGGGGACAAAGGAAAAGCTGAGTGGTATAGATGGCTAAAAAGAGAAAAAAGGAGGGAAAAGGTAGTAGTGGAGCTGAATGTAGGTGGGGAAAAAGTTAGGGATGTAAATAAAATTGGAGAGGAAATAAAAAGATACTGGGAGGAAGTGGGAGGGGTAAATGACCAAATAAGAGTAGGGCAATGGAATATTGAACTAAATGAGGAAGAAATAGATGAAAATATGAATGAGATGGTGAGTGAGGAGGAGATTAGGAGGAGTGTGAAGAAGCTGAAGAGAAACAAAGCGGCAGGACCGGATGGGATAACAGCAGAGATGTATATTGAAGGAGGGGAGATGATAGTTAGGATGTTGAAGAAGTTATTTGATAAAATATGGGAGGAGGAAGAAATACCAGCAAGATGGAAAGAAGAAAGGGTCACATTGATTTACAAAGGAGGAGCAAAAAATGTGCACGAAATGGGGAGTTATAGACCAATAACGGTAATAAACATAATAAATAAGATATTTTATGGGATACTAAAGGAGAGGGTAGGAGAGTATGTAGAAGAAAGGATCCTACTTAGTGAAGAGCAAAATGGGTTTAGGAAGGGGAGAAGAGGAACAGACAATATATTTATATTAGATGAGATTATAGAGAAAAAGGCAAAGCAAGGGAAATGTGTGTTTATAGTGTGTTTGGATGTGGAGAAGGCATATGATAAGATTAGTAGGGGAGTTGCAGAAGCAGTGATGGAGAAACTAGGAGTGAGTAGGAAGATAAGGAACATGATAATGAATATGTATGAAGGGGCGGAGACAGAGATTGTGTGGAAAAATATTGCAGTGAAAGGAATCAGGAGAAGGAAAGGGTTAAGGCAGGGATGTAACCTGTCACCATTAATTTTTGCAATGTGCATGGAGGAGTTGGTGAGGAGAATTAAGAGTAAGGGTCAAGGAGTGAAAATAGGGCAGTATAGGCTAGCAATTCTGACGTTTGCTGATGATGTTGTGCTGACAGCAGAGACAGAGGAAGATATGGGGGAAATGTTACAGGAGGCGGAAAGGTTTGGCAGAGACCTAGAAATGAAGTTCAGTGTAGAGAAAAGCAGTATGATAGTAGTAAATGGACCAGAGGCAGTAGAAATGAGGATAGGAGGGGAAAGAATAGAAACAAGGGAGGAAGTGAAGTATTTAGGGGTATGGATAGGGAGGGAAGGGCGACAAAGGACAATGAATGAGAAAATCATGAAGGTGGAGCAGTGTAGTGGGAAACTGTGGAATGTGACAAAAACCAGAGTAAATAAATATAAAATAGTAAGAGAGGTGTGGAAGGACTTTGAAGTGCCGAGAATAATGTACGGGATGGATGTGAGAGGGAGTACAGGGGGAGAAATAAATAGACTGGAGACGGGACAAAATAAAATAGGAAGAATGGGGTTAGGAGCAAGAAGGTGGACAGCAAATGAAGCAGTGAGAGGGGAGATGGGATGGAGTACGTTTGAGGAGAGAGTGGCGAAGGCAAAGTTGAGGTACAAGAGTAGGTTGGAGGAGATGGAGGATCATAGGTGGCCAAGGAGAGTGAATGAATGGGGGGAGGGGAAGAGTAGATGGGCAAAAGAGTGTAAGAGAAAACTGAAAAAAATAGGAGTGAAACAAAGAAGGGTGGGAGAGGAGTGGAGAGATGTAGGGAGTAATACAGGACTAGGTCAGGGAAGGAGACTAGAGAAAGAGATAGGAACGAGAGTGAAGGAAGTAGGAAGACAGGAATGGAAGAGAAATATGGAGAAGAAAAGTACACTGATAAGATATAGAAGCAAGGGGAGACCGAGAAAAGAGGAGTTCTATGACGGAAGTTGGGGAGCTGAACTACTGTTTAAGGCTAGGGCAGGAGCATTAGAGACAAATAGGAGAACATGGAGGTGGAATGGGGGGGTGAAAGAGTGTCTACAGTGTGAGGTGGGAGGGAGGAGAGTGGAGGAGACAATAGAACATATAGTGACAGAGTGCCAGGGGTATGCAGAGGAGAGAGAGGGGTTGGAAAATGAGTTGAAACGGGTGGTAGGGGAGAGGGAATGGGAAGAGCAGAAAGAGGAGGAGGATGAGGGTGTAAAATTTGTGTTAGGTCTCGAGACAGAAGAGGGGGTAGATGGGGAAATGGGGAAAAGAATGAAGGTAGTGAAAAGATTCCTGGAGCAGGTGTGGCAGAAGAAAAAAGGGAATAGGATAGAATAGGGTGAGGGGGGAGAAGGGGACCAGAACGGGGGAGGAAGAAAAATGAGATTAAATAGTAGAGAGGGGAAAAGATAAATTAAGATAAGGAGAGAACAAGATATTGGGGGGTGGAGGAGGGGGTAAAATAAGGAGGGGAGAGTTCTGCTTAAGCTATATACTTCAATTCTTTGTCTTTAACTATCCTTTCTACGACTACATAATTTCTAAACTAATTCTTAAATCTAGCTCTATCTGTTTCTGGAGAAGTCACCGGTGCATAGGTGAGCTGGCTTTGAGAGGGGACAGCAACTCCACAAAAAGAAGAAGAAGAAGAAGAAGTCATTATTGAGGCAATAATAGCGCAATATGATTGTTAACTTGTGTTTACAACACCATTAAGGCATTTAATACAAAGTATGAATATATTTGTATCCTTAATGTCTTATGACAGGCCGAATTAAGCTATGAATAGCCTACATATGCCAGCCTAGACCTAGTCAAGGTTAATTGATGCACAAATGCATGTGCTGCGACAACACGTAGCCTACCATTAGTAGATTTTAACCCTCATTTATTGCGGAAATGTTTTATTCCAACTACCCACCACCTCTGAGTTAGATTAGGTAGCCTATTCCTCAACAAATTTGAAAGTATCACAGGAACAAAATGATGAAAATAATTACCCTAGGCCTAGCCTAAAAAAATAATAAATAATAAACGCTGTGCGAATAATTTTGTTTAGCCTAGCCTAGGCTATAACCTAGGTTTATTTTGAAAAAGTTAGGGCTATTTAGGCTAGACAAGTTGGCCTATATATGGTATTTTTGTTAGGCTAGCAATGCCTAGCTGGGTTATATTAGGGTAGCCTATTTCCTCAACAAATTTGAAAGTATCACAGGAAAAAATTTATGAAAAGAATTACCCATGGCATAGTCTAAACAAAAAATAATAGGCTAGCCTATATGGTGTTGTGAATATTTTTGCCTAGGATATAACCTAGGTTTATTTTGAAAAGTTAGGGCTATTTAGGCTAGAAAAGTTAGGCCTATGTATGGTATTTTGGTTAGGCTAGCAATGCCTAGCTTGGTGTAGCCTAAGCATGGTAAAGTAGAAGCCTAGCAGGTTAAGATGGTGTTTGCAGGCGTACCGTCCTCATTGTTAACTAGCTGTTATTAGTCCCATGCTGGTAATATATTTGATGATGGCAATAAGTCATGGGAGGTGAGGGGGACAAAGCCCCCCTCAACCTATCATTATTTCCCATGGCCAACTGTTGGATAATAGATTGAGGAGGCCTATGCTAGGCCTATTTTGAAAAGGTAGATAGGCCTTGAGGTGTTGTGAATACAAAAAAATTATCCTAGGCCTATTTTGAAAAATTAGGCCTAGGCTAAGTCTGGCATTTTGGCTTCGCTAGAACTGCCTGTGTAGGCATAGACATAGTAAAGTCTGGCATTTTGGTTTGGCTCGCCCTGTCTAGGTGTAGACATGGTAAAGTAGAACAATATACTGTGGTTAAGGTATAAATAATACACTCCCAACTAGCCTAACATATGATTATCAATGATCAATCCGTCGAAAATCCTTTAACTTGGGCCACTAACAGGCTTCCCTGTAGCCTAGCTAGGCTAATTTCTTATCATCAATTCACAAGATACTCTATTCTTCTTCCTGCTGGCTGTGGTGGATCGAATTAGCCATGCTAAACAATGACAAGCTCATAAATTAAAGTATATTAGGTTCTTCTTGGCGCTTCGGTCATGTGGGTGACATATTGTTTATTTACAAAGGCCAAGCGCCTGATTGGTCAAGAGAAGCCTCGGTGAAAATAACCGAAAGGGAGCCGTAAGGGAGCTCAACGATGCGTTCGTGAATACACCTTCCGCACTCCCTTAGGAACGATCGTAGGTTGCTGTACGACATCGCACGCTACGACCGTTAGTGAATCTGGGTCCTGGACTGGGATTCGGGAAGATGGCGAGAGGAGTTGGCAGAGAAGAGTAGCCTAGAAGTGTGTAGGAGTTATAAAAAGGAGATTAAGAGCGAGGAAGATATTTATGACAACACACAGGCATCTATAATATTTTACAGATGTGGGACAAATAACTTAAATCTAAAAGATAGAAATAGGCATGTGGGAGGAGAGACACAATGCGATCTGTGTAAGGAAGGAACAGAAGACCTAAAACACTGTTCATTTTATAAAGCATGCAGAATAAAAGATCCAGGGTTCCAACAGCCTTATATTGAAAATGAAAACCAAGTAATCGGACATCTTTTATTTAACAAAGAAATAAGCGATAGAGTGAAACAGACAATCTATCAAATGTGGAGAGTACGAGAGAAAAATTGAAAGAACTGAAATAAGAAGACTGAAGAGAGAAGAAACAAGAATGAAGGAAGAAAAGAGAAGATAGATTTCAGAAAAAGGGATGAAAAATTAGATATATTTATTTTTAGACAAATGAGCACGTCACACAAAGTCACAAAAAGAAAAATTACAAAACCTCTTAGGGAAGTGCCGACGTTAAGGCTAAACTTCCCGAATTCCAACTGAACTGAACTAGCTCACGGTTCGCTTCCATCGGGGAAGCGCATGGGGCGATTCATTCGTGCCCATCCCTACGGAGATCATGACGTCTGGCAACGGATAGATAGATAGATAAAAAGAGAAGATTTGAATAATTGCCTATTGCCAACTTTCTTAATTTTTCGTTATAAATATAATAATATGATAAAGATTAAGCAACCATTCGAAATGTTTATTGCACACAAAATGTTAATTATACCATGTAACCTATGCATGTAACATTTATAATACTAAAACTATTAGGATTTAAATTTAACTATGTAGCCCCTCTTCAACAATTGTAAACAAGTAACATGGCCGCCTCTTTCGAGTACACCCCTCAAGACAAAACTATTCGTAGAATTCGCAAGAAATTGCGCCAGATAGACAACCTTGAACTAGCAGACCGAGATTTAAATGAAGAAGAGCGAATCAAAGTAAGTAATAACTGACTTACTGGCTTTTTTGTAGCCTAGTCTGATCTAGGCCTAGGCCTTTTGACATTTCTCGGCAAAATTGGCAAACTGAGTCTGTCAATGTGGCAATAACAAAAGCGCATTGAAGTTAGCCTAGTTACAAAAACTGTCTTCGTGGTGCGATGCATAAGGTGTTGATTTTCGGTGTGAGCATCCTGGATTCGAATCCACGGACTGCCACATGTGTTTGTAAATTTCATTAATCGATTTTAGGAGTATAGTTGGTTGTTGGAAGGAACATAATAATTTACTATTTACTCTTTTCGGCCAATAGGTATAGGCCTAAAGGTACGATTTTACCTATAGGACACATTTGACAGGTAGGCTAGGCCAGGGTGTCAAATGACGCTGTTTTTTTGAGTGATAACGCAAATGAAATTTTAGTATAACTAAATAAGTTGGTCACCAATTATTTTGCAATATTTGAACACACCTATGGATTTTATATGCTCTAAACATAATATGAAAATGTGTTTTAAGCCTCGGCAAAACCTAATAAAAATATATAGGCCTAGCCTAGTACTAAAATCGAATTTTGTCGAAACATGGTTGTCAATATCTTCCTATAGACGGCACAGATTCGTACACACGCTATTTTCACCTGTCTCCCGAGGTCTGTCCACCAGCTTTTTAGTCCACTCCACCTGCCCATCTCTGTCGATAGGTTGGGTTGTTTGGTTAGGTTAATATACTAGGTTTCAGAAACAAGATTCGTAGTTGCGGTAGTATTTACGGTATCTGGACACTTCGAGCGGAGGCGCATTTAAGTTAGGTTAGGTTAGGATAGGTTAGGTTAGGTTGGGTTGGATTAGGTTAGGGTAGGTTGGATTGTGCATCCGCTCGATCAGGAATTCGCTCGAAGTTCCTCGCATTCGTATTTACAGATACGGCCGAATACCGGTAGGCTACTAAATGGGCGCCGGCCCAACCGCCATGTTGTATCCCACGTAGGCCTACTAGGTACTACGGACACGTTGTAGGCGCAGGGTGTCAAACTGGAAGCCGCCATTGTTGTATCACTTCGAAAGACATAATAAGAAATATAAAACATAATTTTAGCTTTACATGTACATTGATAGAGACTCAAAATAATGGACTCCGCTTTCGTTTGACACCCTGTGTAGGCGTTAGGTGTGGATTAGGCTTGTATCCAATGTACTAGGTCTATGTTACTGGATATTTATGATTTAAATAAGTGCTACGTTTTCGATAAATCTGGTTATATGGCTTTGCAATTAGGGAAATCATGAGCCGATTTCTGACATTTAGTTAGTCTTTTTCGATTCTCAAAATACGATCCAAGTTTTGCCAAAAATTGGCTCGGGTTTTCCAAAATTAGGCCTATGCTTTTTGGGGTTTGCAATTTAGGGAAACATGAGCCAAAATTCTAAATTAGGTTACTGTAATTTGTTTACTCTTAAAATTCGCAAAAATCAGAGTAAAGTTTTGCCAAAACTTGGCTCGGGTTTTCCAAAATTCGGGTTTTATGCCTTTGCAATTTCGGGAAACCTGAGCCAAATTTCTAAATGAGGTTACTGTCATTTTGTTGTCTACAAACTCTCAAAATCCGAGCCAGCTTTGGCCAAAATTTGGCTCGGGTTTTCGAAATATTGGGTTTTAGGCCTTAGAAATACCTTAAAACCCGAGCCAAGTTTTGCTAAAATAAGTTCTAATCGCCGTTTTACGCATTTAACCCCTCATTTTCCCTGTACTTCATAGCCCTCCCCACTATCGGGCGGCGTGTCTTAAGATCGTTGTATAATGGGGAAAAACGGTTTCGCCGAGGGTTGCAATTATTTCCAAACACTATATATCCTATTGATGAAAACTAACAGGGAAAAATAAAAAAATCCATGGGAAAATTGGTGACCATCTTACAGTATTTAGTTTTTCCGAAATTTTTGTATAATGATAACAGAAACTCCGGAAAAACTAAATAAGATGGTCACCAATTTTCCCATCGATTTTTTTTATTTTTCCCTGTTAGTTTTCATCAATAGGGCCTATAGGCTATAGGCTAGTGTTTGGAAATAATTACAACCCTCGGCGAAACCGTTTTCCCCATTGTACAACGATCTTAAGACACGCTGCCCGATAGTGGGGAGGGCTATGAAGTACAGGGAAAATGAGGGGTTAAATGCGTAAAACGGCGCTTAAAACGTATTTTAGCAAAACTTGGCTCGGGTTTTAAGGTATTTCTAAGGCCTAAAACCCAATATTTCGAAAACCCGAGCCAAGTTTTGGCCAAAGCTGGCTCGGATTTTGAGAGTTTGTAGCCTAGACAACAAAATGACAGTAGCCTAACCTCATTTAGAAATTTGGCTCAGGTTTCCCGAAATTGCAAAGCCATAAAACCCGAATTTTGGAAAACCCGAGCCAAGTTTTGGCAAAACTTGGCTCGGATTTTGGGAATTTTAAGAGTAAACAAATTACAGTAACCTAATTTAGAATTTTGGCTCATGTTTCCCTAAATTGCAAACCCCAAAAAGCATAATTTTGGAAAACCCGAGCCAATTTTTGGCAAAACTTGGATCGTATTTTCAGAATCGAAAAAGACTAGGGCCTAACTAAACGTCGGAAATCGGCTCATGATTTCCCTAATTGCAAAGCCATATAACCAGATTTATTGAAAACGTAGCACTTATTTAAATCATAAATATCCAGTACATAGACCTAGTACATTGGATACAAGCCTATTCCACACTTAACGCCTACAATGTGTCCGTAGTACCTAGTAGGCCTACGTGGGATACAACATGGCGGTTGGGCCGGCGGCCATTTAGTAGCCTACCGGTATTCGGCCGTATCTGTAAATACGAAGGCGAGTCACTTCGAGCGAATTCCTGATCGAGCGGATGCACAATCTAACCTAATTAACCTAACCTAACTTAACTTAACCTAACCTAACCTAACCTAACTTAACAACCTAACTTAACCTAACCTAACCTAACTTAACTTAACTTAGGTAACATTCAAGGAGACTACTGCAGACTCTTCTTCTTACCTCTGACCGGGTATAGGCTGTCCTAGTGTTTAGTGTTTACTAGCCTATACCCCTTTGAAAGGACATTAGCCTAACCGGTATATATTAAGCAAACCACGGAAAAACTCCATTTATTGGTCACCAATTTTCCCATGGATTTTTTTATTTTTCCCTGTTAGTTTTCATCAATATATAGTGTTTAGAAATAATTAGAACCCTCGGCGAAACCGTTTTCCCCATTATACAACGATCTTAAGACACGCCGCCCGATAGTGGGGAGGGCTATGAAGTACAGGGAAAATGAGGGGTTAAATGCGTAAAACGGCGATACAAACGTATTCAAGCAAAACTTGGCTCGGGTTTGAAGGTATTTCAAAGGCCTAAAACCCAATATTTCGAAAACCCGAGCCAAGTTTTGGCCAAAGCTGGCTCGGATTTTGCGAGTTTGTAGACAACAAAATGACAGTAACCTCATTTAGAAATTTGGCTCAGGTTTCCCAAAATTGCAAACCCATAAAACCCGAATTTTGGAAAACCCGAGCCAGCTTTTGGCCAAAGCTGGCTCGGATTTTGCGAGTTTGTAAACAAACAAATGACAGTAACCTCATTTAGAAATTTGGCTCAGGTTTCTCAAAATTGCAAAGCCATAAAACCCGAATTTTGGAAAACCCGAGCCAGGTTTTGGCCAAAGCTGGCTCGGATTTTGCGAGTTTGTAGACAAACAAATGACTGTAACCTCATTTAGAAATTTGGCTCAGGTTTCCCGAAATTGCAAAGCCATAAAACCCGAATTTTGGAAAACCCGAGCCAAGTTTTGGGAAAAGTTGGCTCTGATTTTGCGAGTTTTAAGTGTAAACAAATTACACTAACCTAATTTCGATTTTTGGCTCATGTTAAGCTATCATAGTGTTTACAAGCCTATATACCCCTTTGAAAGGACATTAGCCTAACCTAACAACCTTACCTAACCTATCCTAGTATTATGGGTGGGGGCTGCCGCCCCCACACCCCCGCTATTTGCATCTTTGACAGATTGTTTGTGTATTTGTCTGTGAAAAGGGGGTAATTGTTTAGTGTATGGGCCGGGAGTTACACAATGTATGGCTGAGGCAACCTCCCAGCCCACACCACTTTCCTCCACCTCTGGAGAGAGACTGTCGATCGATACTCTCTCTCTCTCTCTCTCTCTCTCTCTCTCTCTCTCTCTCTCTCTCTCTCTCTCTCTCTCTCTCTCTCTCTCTCTCTCTCTCTCTCTCTCTCTCTCTCTCTCTCTCTCTCTCTCTCTCTCTCTCTCTCTCTCTCTCTCTCTCTCTCTCTCTCTCTCTCTCTCTCTCTCTCTCTCTCTCTCTCTCTCTCTCTCTCTCTCTTTCTTGCTAACAGTGATGACAACGCCCTGCTACCAACTCGCTAATGTTAGCACGAAAATAGACCACAGGAAAAGGGAATAACAGGGAAAATAGGTGATAACTGAAGGAGGGGAGGTGGAGGAGTGATATTTGGCATGGCCCAGGGGCAAAAAAATAATAAAAAAAATAAAAATGTTGTTTTTTGTTTTTTTCGGTGTTTTAGGCTAAATTGATTTTTTTTTCCCTGACTCTTAACCCGGCAAGCGCGATAGGCCTCACGGAAGGCTTCCTATAGGGAACGCGATAGGCCTCACGGAAGCAAGACCATAAAAAAAGCCTTCCAAAAAAAAGGGCCTATCAAAACAAAGGATTTTGTCTCTAGGTGAGATAATTCCCCTCTAGTACTCATCCATGTGTTTCTCACCCCTCCCCCTCCCCTCCTTCCCCACCTTATTCCCCCCTCCCCCCCCTCCTCAATTATCACCTATTTATCCTCTTATTATCATCATTTATCGGTTATTTTTCTCTCCCGCGATAATGTAGCACAAGTGGGTTGCATAAAAGATCGTTATGCAACACCCAGACACCGGCACACACCGCCCCGCTCGTCTCAGTTGACTCCCAGACAGCGAGAGGGGAGGGCTGCCTGTGGCTCTCTCTCACCTGAGATTATGACCGGGTGGCCAATATCTTAGTTTTTCACCACCCAAATGCTTTTCCCACTTATTTTAGCACTCTTGAAGGTTCATATATACATCATATATGTAAAATAAAAGCATACCGAAAACAAATAATGCTTTATATTGTAAATATAACGAATTCTGTCAGAATCCAGGGCTAGAAATGCACAAATAACTACCCTAGCACCTAGGTCTATATCGCACTTGTCAGGTTAAGAGTCTTCCCGCAGTCCGCCGGGGGAACGCTTAAGAGTCTTCCCGCAGTTCCCGGGTTAAGGGATTAGTACTCAACCAGCGGGGGTGTGGGGGCGGCAGCTCCCACCCATAATATTTACTAGGTTAGGTTAGGCTAATGTCTTTTCAAATCACTATCGGGGAGCGAGCGTGTCTCAACATCGATCGATAGGCCTAATGGGGAAAATAGGTTTTCCCGAGATTTCTAATTAATTACAAACACTATATAATATTGATGCAAATGACCAAATTTGTTTATAAAAAAACACTCGGAAAATTTGTGGTATTAAAATAAAAATATTCCGTGGTTTTTTCAATTGTATTTGTTGATTATATATAATATTCTTGTTTAACCCTTTCACTGCGGGTGACGTTCTGGAATGTTTTGGCAAGTTACAGCAATTTCCAGGCTTTAAAATCCTGTAAAAAACGTAAAAATAGAGTGTCAGTGGGTGGGAGCGTGAGGGGCCCACCTCCGACCCTCAGAGCACCGAGCGGCTCACTGAGGTAGGCTGTGTCTCGGGCGAGTCTCTCTCTGTCTCTCTCATCAGTGTAGCCAAGCGAGCGAGTGTTACATAATAGCGGGGTTCCCGCGTTTCACTGGGATCACTGCGGGTGAACCAGACTACATATACGGTCCGTTCTGGTGTCATTTTGAAGCTATTTTCGCCTAGTTTTCGGCAGAATACACTTCATTTAATGCAGATGCTTGATTTATCATTCAGGAGTGCCTGAATATGCCCTAAATAGCCCAAACATAGCCGCAGCCAAAGGGTTAACCCGGTGAGACCCAGCGTCGCACGTGTTGCGTCGGCAGTGTTTGATCACCAACTCCCAGCGACGCATCACGTGCGTCCGACATATAAAAAACACTTACGTGGCTCGTAAGGTAGGAAATGGCGGGAGAATAGGAGGGGGAGGTACCGTAGTGTGTGTGGGAGCCGGGCCAGTAGGTGTGAGCGGGCCGAGACAGCCGCGCGGCTGGTGGTGGTGGGCTTAGTGGGGATAGTTTACACCCTTAGTTCACCGCCACTTTGAACCTTCATTACTCCGGTCGTATGGGAGCTAGAGGCTTGAGATTTATGTGAGACACTCCTTAGGATGTATGCCGTACAATGCCATACTCAGTTTTTACCCTAGTGCTCCCGGGCGGGTGGTCATGCGGGGGAGACGAACTATTGAAACCCCAAATGACCGAAATGAGTTTTTTTTTTAGTCATCATTTCTCACCATTCTCTTCCATTTTGGCTCAACAATTTTTTTGAGGCTCCCCCCCAACCCCCCACCGGCCCCCCCCCCCCCCAAAAAAAAAATGTCCAAGGTGATTTTTTTTTTGTTTTTTTTTCATTTCTCATCCTTGTCTTCCATTTTAGCAAACAAAAAAAAGAAGTGAAAATGGCTTGGGACTGGGGTGAACAAAATATTATAACTAGCCGGGGCTCAACGGGTTAATAGATATTAGCTAATATTAATTATATATTTACAGATATATTGAAAATGGGTTATATTTATCAGGCTTTTCATTTCGTAGATAGGGCCTATCTGTTTTCATATACATTGTTTACAGTTCGTAGTTCATATTTGTATTAATTTAAGTTCTAAAACATGAGGGTATGAGTATGACTACGTAATGCATTTACGTAAATTTATCGGCTTGGATAAGGACGTACAGTATTAGCCTAAACAAAATACTTTCATATTTTATATTTTATTCAATGCATAAAAGTAATTAACCATACTTATCAAATAAGATTAAAAACAAATAGTACCGTAGCCTATGTAAGATTAAAAACAAATAGTAGGCCTCTTTAACAATCATAGAGCCTGAAACAAAGGGAAGTGCCCGCCCTTCTGCATGCAAGTGAGACTTTATCTGGGAAGCAGGTAGGGCGCAGTCACTTGGCGTGCACTTGTGTGGCTGTGCTCCTCGGCTGAAAAGTGTCCCAGTCTGCATCACGGATCCTATAGGCATCTGGTATCTTTATTCCGTACTGTGCATGATGCATCTCCATCTTTGTTGTCCTTTTTTATTCATTTTCCCATCCTTATGATATGTGTAGCCCCTTTCCACTAGGAGTGCACTATTTCGTTTAGAAGCATTAGGCACCACAACAAAATTTGACGTCTCTTCCTCACTGCCACTTCCAATGTCAGGAACAGGTATAGTATTTTCAAGGTTAGATTCCTCAAATACTTGGGGCTCTTCGAAGGGTAGCGCAGCATTGTTGGGCAGTTGGGCCGTATCTGGACATTCCTGTTGGTCGTCGGATATCTTAGATAAGTTGAATTGCATAGTGGAGTTGAGATTGGAAGTTGCTGTGG
Source organism: Paralithodes platypus (assembly GCA_032716605.1). NCBI lineage: Eukaryota > Metazoa > Arthropoda > Malacostraca > Decapoda > Lithodidae > Paralithodes > Paralithodes platypus. Next base: position 6,046,678 of record CM064505.1, on the reverse strand, counting down.
AGTTGAAACGATTAGCAGGTGGAGAGTCTTGACGTACATTTTCTAACTCCGTAGTTGGCATATTTTGCAAGGAAGTTGAACAGGATTCACAGAACCAGATGATGTTCATTTTCTCACGCACAGCTTTCCTGTAGTCAGCTTGGGATATGTTGATACCGCAAGTCCTATGCTGCCACCTATTGCAGCCATCACATTCCACTGCATGTTGGAGAGGACGGACAGGTCTTTCACACTTGCAGCAGTTGTTGTCCATTGTCGTTATGCTAATAACTCAAAACAATGTCCAGCTTATATAAGCCTACACATACAGTGACACACATACGCACAATTTCAAAACCGTTAGTCTTAAAATTGAAAACAATCAATTGTTCTAATCAAACACACACAAACGCAAAATTTCGAAAGTTAAACCTTCAAATCAACACCGTGAACGACCGCAGCAGTGCAAGTACTGGTACTGAGCTGGATACACAGGCATAGTTTGCCTTTTTCCAGAGGATCTACTGTAAGAAACTGTAAGAAATCAAAACATGTTACTGTTCTAATCACACACACACACACACACGTACAAACAATTTTGAAACAACTAAGTCTTCAAATTGAGATATTCAAATCTTCTAATCCAACACACACATACGTAGCCTATAATTTCGAAACAGTTAAGCCTTCAAATTAAGAAATTGTATTGTTTAATCAAACACACACACGTAGCCTACACACAATTTCGAAACTTAAAAACTTTCAAATGAACGCTTCGATGGTCTTACTTTTGTACACAAAATCTAGTTTAGGCTATGAAGGTACTGTACAGTATTGTGGAAATTTCATAATTAATATAAATCATTATAAAAATGAACCCCAAGGGGTTGATAATTTTATGTACAATTAGACGATTCGACGGTTCGGACAGAGACATTTCGACGATCGCGAGCATAGACGTTTCGACGGCATCGTCGAACTGGCGCACCGTCGAATCGTCCTGCGACCGGCTAGGCTACTGAGTAACATGATTTGGACCGACAGTTATCCCATCAATTTTGTTAGGCCTAATAGGTCTGGTAGAGCATATACATCATTGCTAGGTCTATATATAGCTTATGTCATTAATGATTAAGAGCTGAAATGTATAGCCTAGGCCTAATAAGGGAGAACAAAATATATAATGCTAAAATACACACCACAGCTAGAATAGCAGTGCCATCTTAATGGGTGATGGCAAAGTAACATAGGCCTAACGATAAATATTTTTAGTATAGGCCTAGCCTAGGCCTAACTAAATAAGTTGGTCACCAATTATTTTGCAATAGGCCTAGGCCTAGGCCTATTTGAAAACAAATAGGCCTATGGATTTCATATGCTCTAAACATAGGCTAATATGAAAATGTGTTTTAAGCCTCGGCAAAACCTAATAAAAATATATGGTACTAAAATGGAATTTTGTTGTAACATGGTTGTCAATACCTTCCTATAGGCTAGACGGCACCGATTCGTACACACACCATTTTCACCTGTCTCCCGAGGTCTGTCCACCAGCTTTTTAGTCAACACTAACTCCACCTGCCCATCTCTGTCGAAACTCCAGGTGTTCATTTCCACAGCTTTGCGCATCACGTCACGATATACTAGGTCTCAGAAACAAGATTCGTAGTTGCGGTAGTATTTACAGAGGTATCTGGACACTACGAGCGAATTCATATTCGAGCGGAGGCACATTTAGGTTAGGTTAGGTTAGGTTAGGTTAGGTTAGGTTAGAATAGATTAGGTTAGGGTAAATATTTACCTATGTTCCCATTAAAATATCCTCAAGTAACCTATTAAGAACTGGTCAGGGGACTGGTTGGAACTTGTAGGATGTTTAATAGAAGTGCGGAAATCAGTATTTACTGAGAAATAAAGGTCTTAAAATGTGTTATGTTTTACGGGGAGGGTCTGTACGCCGATTTCCGACATTTAGTTAGTCTTTTTCGATTCTCAAAATCCGATTCAAGTTTTGCCAAAAATTGTCTCGGGTTTTCCAAAATTATGCTTTTTGGGGTTTGCAATTTAGGGAAACATGAGCCAAAATTCTAAATTAGGTTACTGTAATTTGTTTACTCTTAAAACTCGCAAAATCCGAGCCAAGTTTTGTCAAAACTTGGCTCAGGTTTTCCAAAATTCGGGTTTTATGGCTTTGCAATTTCGGGAAACCTGAGCCAAATTTCTAAATGAGCTTACTGTCATTTTGTTGTCTACAAACTCTCAAAATCCGAGCCAGCTTTGGCCAAAACTTGGCTCGGGTTTTCGAAATATTGGGTTTTAGGCCTTTGAAATACCTTAAAACCCGAGCCAAGTTTTTCTAAAATACGTTTTAATCGCCGTTTTACGCATTTAACCCCTCATTTTCCCTGTACTTCATAGCCCTCCCCACTATCGGGCGACGTGTCTTAAGATCGTTGTATAATGGGGAAAACGGTTTCGCCGAGGGTTGTAATTATTTCCAAACACTATATATTGATGAAAACTAAGAGGGAAAAATAAAAAAATCCACGGGAAAATTGGTGACCATCTTATTTAGTTTTCCATATTTTTTTGTAGCCTAGGCCTAGCCTATAGGCTACTGTAGGTTTAAACTTTCGGAAAATAATGGGTAATAAATACGATAATTGGTATAATCCTGCGTAACGGTATACATTATATCTCGAGAACTGAGCAGTGTTATAGCATATTTGTTGTTTGTACTGTACATATATATGTATTATGTATGTTGCTTCGTAGTATACTATAAATGGAAAATATACTTGGTAAATGAATAGCCTAATTAGAGGACATCTGTGGACTCAATTTTACAATTTCCCAGCTCAGCTGGTGGACGACAAGTGGAGGCGAGTCGAGTTGTATACTGATATTCTATTGGTCAATAAACTGGGTGTGACGTCACGAGCGATGATGGCATATGAATGGTTGTTGTGGGAGTACGTCACTGTCTAGACGGTGACGTCACAAATTCTCGCGATATTTTAACGGGTGTAGAAATACACGTCAGTCCATATAATAAGCCTCTTTTGTTTCTCAATCCCTCTACGACATCACATTGATTCATTTATTATCCTTGGTATTTATAATCTCTCGGAGTCGGGCCAGTCGGCCATATTTGAAATGGTGGAACTGTTGTTCAATGAATAGTGAAGTGTTTTTGCTTTATGAAAACACCTACAACATCTTCTATTTAACGGGATTACGAACGGAGGTTCCAGCGGCATTGTGTTAATTTGGCTGCAGACCATTATTCTCCAGTACACCAAGGGTAAGGGTTTTATACCGTCGTTATTTGGGTCCAAGCCTAGGCTCCGTTTACCACGGAATCTTTACTGTACTGTATAGGCCTATCCTCAATACAGACTTATTTCCTTCACTTACCTCATCAATAATAACCCATATAGGTGCAGAGGGCATGAATTATATCAAAGAAAAAGTGATGTTGAAACATTATCTGCAATTTAGCCATGTTGATTAACTCTTAGCCCACTTAACCCCTTCAGACTCATATGACGCAGAGGTTGCCAGATTATCAATAAGAAATAAAGTTCTCTCACTCTTACAATTACCTCTTTTGGCGACCGTCAATCTTTTATTAATTAAATACCAAACCAGCGGGGGTGTGGGAGCGGCAGCCCCCACCTAATATACTAGGTTAGGTTAGGTAAGGTTGTTAGGTTACGCTAATATTGCCCCTTATTTTCGTCTTTTACCCCTCAATTTCCCTGTACTTCATAGCCCTCCCCAATATCGGGGGCCGTATCTTAAGATTGTTGGATAATGGGGAAAACGTTTTTTCCGGAGATTCTAATTACAGTTGTTGTTGTTGTTTTTCCCCAAGCTGCCTGGCCGAACAGCCCCAAGGCCCCGAGCAAGGTCAAGGCCATAACCGAGTGCCCCACAGAACCTCCCCGCCGACCACAATAAAGCCTGGGTGACCGAAGCCACTCATGGCGGGGAGCTGAGGAGGGTGCAGAAACGCCCGGGAAACCAAAGCCCCCACACAGGGCCCTGTGCCCCTCAGCAATTATGAAGAGAAAGTTGAGGGGCAAAGGAAAAAGGTGACGCTTTGGCCTCCAATCTTGGTAGATTGGGAGGTCAATCCACGGAAAAGACGCCGTCACTTGAGATCTAGAAAATATATAAGTAAAAGGAACAGTCAGAGTAAGCTATGGGTATGGCAGAGATCGCTCAGTTCTCACTCTGATAGGCCAGCCCATCACCACTCTAATTACAGTAATGACAACCACTGTATAATGATGAAAACTAGCTAAAACCCAAAACAAAAAAAAACGAAATAAAAGTTGGCCAGTTTCCTTGATATTTTCCCTAATTTCCATTAACAAATTTTATTATAGAAACCTTATAAATCATATAAATAACAAATCCACATCAGAATTGTCTCAATATTATCATATTTTCACCAATTTAAGCAGCTCCTCGTTGTCATACACAACGTTCAGTTATTCACAATTGTAAATCATGTGTGGAAATGCTGATACTAAAGCTACATTCTCCATATTAGCCTGAAATATGACGAGAAACCGAAAATTCGCCATTTTTCTTCACTGAATGAGTAAGACTGGCTTCTTAGTTCTTAATCCATTACACTAATCTTCAATTATATACGAAAACTACATAAAATCATGTCAATAAATAAATGTAACCCATATTTATTACACAATTCGCGATTAATAGCCATTATTTGCAAGGTAATTACAAAAAATTACCATTAGACATCGTAGTTCGGAAAATGGCTTTGGCTTCAACTTGATACACTTATGGTGACCATATCTTACTTTGAAATATATAGAATATAACATATAATAGGTAGATTTATGCGATAAAGGTAGCATCAGGCCACCCAAAACAATGGTACATTTATTGACCGACCGCAAAAATCGCGTATATTTTTATAAAAATCTGTGTTTTGCCATAGGGTGCTTTTCATACCTCAAGAATTCGACCACACTGAGCCAAAACGTTTTCAGTCCTGTCCCGGTAGCCATTTTGAATGCAGGTGATCTAGTTTTGTGAATATTAACCCTTGTGTAGCGGGTGCTCTGTGGCCGTTTTGGGCCTTTCCGGGCCGTTCTGACTGCTATATCAACCATCAGTATGAAAGGAACTGTATTGCGCCGAAAACTAGGTGGAAATCGCTACACAATGACGCCACATACAGCTACGTAGCACTCTTGGAACACTGACAGTGTTACCTCGAAGATGGAAGTTTAGCTGATTTTGCTACCTTGCTCACTTTTAGCGAACTATTGGTTACACTGTCATCCTCCCCCGCGGTGGGGGAACTGGAGTTAGTGTGGGCCGGGAGGCCACAGATGTCGGACGTATGGATCATTACTATCCCACCCATTTTCACTCGATTTCCACCCTTTTTTCACCCGTTTTTTGCCAGTTTTTTCAACTCGACTTATGTTGCGCGCCGCTCTTTAAGGGTTAAGAAAGTTTTAGATCTTGTCCGCACCGTGAAACGGCGAATCTTGCTCTGCCTCGCAGATATATTCACTTAATACCTTGTAGGACCTATGAAAATGCTTAAAAATATGATATATTTTACCTTTAAAGTGACAATTGATAGTATGTGCTTCCAGCTGTTTTGTGTAAACAAACCGATGAAGAAAAAAACAAAGTATAAACTCCACCTGAAGTTGGAGGTTCGCAATTATGGTAGGTGAGACCAGAGTACCTTTATCGGTGTTTTACCCTAATTAGAGGGCATCTGTGGACTCAATTTTACAATTTCCCAGATCAGCTGGTGGACGACGAGTGGAGGCGAGTCGAGTTGTATACTGTGTGACGTTAACCACTCCGTTAGAACCGCATGGCTTGTCCTACAGTGACTCGCTAGGATCGCCAGGGCAGTGGATGGGGCTACAGTTTATGTATTAGAGTGTGCTTTATTTCATATGAAAGCTCGTGTCATGGGCAGTCCAGAAAGGCTCTTTGTTTTCACCCATGTCAAGGCTTTATATATTTAATTGTAAAGTATATGTTTTATCATTAACTAGTAATGATGGGATCTGGGAGAGAGAGAGAGAGTAGAACAGAGTGAGAGGGGGGCGCGCAGTGTTTTTGCCCCGCTCGATGACGTCACGGCTGGCTGCCTCGTGGGGGTTGGTTGAGGGATGTCCTTACCATGTTGCTAGCTTCTTTGCTAGTGGCTAGAGGACTTGTTACCGCTTTACTTTGCGCGGTGAAAACTAGTCCCGGTATATATACAGGTTCCTCGCCACTCTCTCCCTCAGATCTGGTTTCTAGAACGCATCTATCTTATCCCTTGCTATCTGTCCCCCGACCTGCACCTGAGAATCTTTTCCTCTGCCTACCTCTCTCTTTTTTCATATCTTTCACCACCTTTTATTAATATTATACCCCCTCTGGTTAACTCTGCAAAATCAGCTTCATGCTGGCCAGTTGTATTGTGCGTTAAGGTCTGATATAACCCATGTATGTTAGTTGTTAAGATAAGTTGATCACGAAGCATTGGTTGGCATTTATATTGTTTAAGTACCGCTTCCTATAATTATTAGTGTTCTGCTGGATTAGATAATGCTAGACTAGGAGTCTGATATTATAAGGTATTGTTTCCTATGAGTGCTGGCTTTAGTTAAAAGCTGCACGACATACCTGAGAACTGGAGTTGATTGAGTAAATTCTAGTCTGTGTGCCATTGAGAGTAGAGCATGCACGAATGAGGGCTTTTTGCCTATACCATTCTGCACTGTTCTAAGCTCGTTGTTTGTCTTTGAGGTACGCCAGGAGAACGCTTAATACTTCGGTATTAAGGTTTCTCAAGAGAGCTACCCTTCCCTATAACGTAATATTGGACGCACAGACTTGAGATTTGCACTAGGCTATGCGGCATGCCATGCGCACCAGTATCTCGTATCATTGACTAGCTAGACTTTATCAATCATAGTAGACATTAAGTATATTAAACCAAGTACTCTTTTTATGCATGCCCATTTATGATTACACAAGCATTTCGCAGCCTAGTTTGATGTATTGATACACAAACGACTTAGGCTCTTTTTGTTGAGAGGAATACTGCATTGTTGTGGCGATCATTATCATTGTTGTAGTGTTTAGGATATTCTTGGCTCCGATGGCATTATATATTCTGCCTTTTTGTGTGCATAGCCTGCACGAGCATTGTTCCGCTGCCTGCCTTTTTGGGTTCCATTTCCGATACGAGCATCTTTATAGCATCTAACATTTAAAGAAGATTCCTTGTTGGTGTTAAAGGACTTTAGTGCACTTCCTTTCATGCAGGAGTGCCTGACATTTATTGATTAAAGTAACGTAAGCTGTAACTTCTCTTACCACCTTACTTTGCATACCATAACCAAGCACCTTCGGTTATAGGTAGTAATAGGCTGTGTTCACATAACATTAAGCCTAGAATAGACGCACATTTATTGAGAGTTTGATAGCCTATTATTGCATATAGAACTCTGGAGAGTATTTGTGTTCTTTGTTCACTGGGAATATACATCAGAGGTTGGAGCTAGCGCTTTCCGTTGTAGCATTTATGCCATTACTAGTCCAATGAATAAGAGCCCTGATATATTTAAACCTCAGTCGTAACAAATGGCGACCTTACCTAGGATTTGGTGAACCTACATTTATTAGCAGGGAACATTTGTTGTTTTGGAGAATATTTTGCGGGGATCAGCAAGAATAATTTTTTTCTCGCAACATAGTATAGCCCTTGAGTATTTCCGAGAATTTTTGTGTGTATATTGAGGTATAAGAGTTTGGGGGGGTGCTTCTTTTCTGAATATTGAGGTGGGAAATTTTTGAGAGCATCATGTCTTACACCGGATCAGAGGAGAATGGAGACACAGTACGTAATGTCGAAACTGAGGAACAGCAGCATGATGAAAGGGTTAATCGGGTGAACTGTGAGGAGGATGCTAGGATATTTTTGCAATGGCCTGTTACTGCCGAGCGGTTGGAGGGTATGGATCGGTACGGTCTTCAATGCCTGGCCACAGCTATCGGTCATGCGGTTACTAGCAGCATGACCAGGGATAACTTGATAACGTGTGTACTGGGCAGGGTGACTGGTGAGCGAGATGGGTTGAGTGCTCAGAGCCCTTCGGCCATGCTTCCCCTACACTCGACTCCCAGCCATCCCAGTAGTTTGCCGACCCCGGGTACGCTTCCGCGGTTGGGTGGTGACTGGCAGGGTGGGTTGCCCCTGGGGGGACCCCCGGTAATTTCAAACATTGTAGCACCTTCACCTCCTCAAGGGTTAACTCCAGAATTATTGCTTCAGCTCGAATTAGCTAAGCTTCAGCAGCAACAAAGGGCATGTGAGCTTCAGCAGCAATTAGAATTAGCCAAGATAGAAGAGAGAAAAACTATCAGTCAAGCAAAAATCCAAGCTGAGTCGACTAGGTACTGTGCCGACATGGACGTAGAGAAGTCGCGAGTAGAGACAACGGGACAGCGACTTGGGGCTGGTAACCGTGTTCATGAGCAGTCTCTCTCACACTTATTGAAACTGGTTCCGGTGTTTGATGAGAGTGGTGTAACAGAATTTTTCGCACGCTTTGAGAAGAAGTGCCAGGAACACCAGTGGCCAGAGAATAAATGGGCAGCACTTGTATCCTCTAGATTAATAGGCAAGGGTCTTACAGCCTACGATGCGTTACCTTTGGAGTTATGTATTGTGTACGAGGATCTCAAGGAGGCTGTCCTGAGGGCTTACGAACTGCAACCAGAAACGTACCGTTTGAAGTTCCGGGGTGTAACTAAGGGAAGAGATAGCACCTTTTTGGAACACGCCCGGGACTTGTCCGATGCTATGGGGAACTGGCTCCGATCTGAGAAGGTCACAACATTTGATGAAGTTAAGCAGTTGATGATGTTGGAGCAGTTCTTTAAGAGCACGGGCGGTGATCTAACTTTGAACTTAAGGGAGAAAAACCCAAGAACTCTAGTCGAAGCAGCAGAAATGGCTGATCGACGGCTGTCGTTGATTCAGGGTTGCGGGTCCTCACAGAAGTACGATGGAAGTGCTAAGGATCGTTATCCTCCCCCTCCCCGTAGCAATGACACATTTAAACAGAAGAGCCATGAAACTAAAACTGAATCCAAACCTTACACCACACCGTATGTGAAAAGTCAGGGGCCTTTTACATCACCGTATAAGCCGAAACCGAAATTTATGTGTTTTAGTTGCCACCAGGAGGGTCATAAGGCAAATGAGTGCCCTAGTCGACCTCCTCCGGCAGCCGTGTCTTTTGCTCACGGCATTGAAGTGTTCAAGAGGACATCGGAGTTTGTTAGAGGCATTTCTTCCGAGGTAAATACACTGCCAGTGCAGAAGGATCCGGAAGGCTTATTCCCTGTCCGTGATGCCTTTAGTGACCACAGGGGACTCGGTTGTGTGGAGTGGGGGGGTAGAAGACATGAGGTGAGAATTTTGTGTGACACTGGGGCATCGCAAACACTGTTGAGAAATTTCACTGGTAAACCTGTCAATACGGCGCGGGTGGTTGTGGTTCAGGGAGTTAATGCGACAAGGTCATACCCGCTTGTAAGAATGAAGATAGAAGTTGATGGTGTGACTCGTGACCTGGATGTAGGAATTGTGGAGAAGTTACCTGTTGGGGGCGTCGACCTCCTTCTCGGCAACGACTTTGCGGGACCTACTTCTGAGGCTCCACCCTTGGTCGTGGCCGAGAAGCCGGCCGACGTGAGTAGGGAGGAGCAGGAGTGGGTTGAGAAGTGTCCGGGGCAGCCTATGGCGTGTGTTGTCACCGGAGATTCTGCATCCAGGGAGTCACATTCTGGTCAACAATCTTTAGATCAGCGGAGGAAGGGTACCGAGAAGGGGTTGAAAGTTGATGCGGTTGAGAGTTTAGTGTCAACGGACCTTCTCGGGGACTCATTATTAAGACCACATTTCGAGTCTGGAGAAGACCCAGTAACTGTTCCTGAAGGGGCAGAGGATGGGCTTAAAAAGACGAAAGAGTTGAAGGAGGACAGTGATGCACAGTCGGGAGATGTAGCAACAAGGTACCCTGACGCGTACCCTATGAGAAATGGGTCGGCGAAGACGGTGGTCCGAAGCTTGCTAGTGTATTTTTCCCGGTATGGTTACCCGCAGGGGATTCAGTCAGTCCAGGGACCCAACTTCACTTCTAGCCTCTTTGTTCAAGCAATGCCGCAGCATGGGATTGTTGGGGTTGTGTCATCTGCGTATCATCCGGAGAGCCAGGGTGTGTTAGAGCGATGGCACTCAGCCTTGAAATCTGTGCTTCGTTGTTGTTGCTTTGAGAGTGGGAAGGATTGGGATCTTGGCCTGCCATGTGTTTTGTTTGCTGTGCGGGAGGTACATGGGGAGAGTTTGGGAGTCAGCCCTAATGAGCTCGTCTTTGGACACCATGTCAGAGGGCCTCTCCATATGATTGAAGAAGTATGGGAGGGCGCAGAAAAACCTTGTTCTATGCTCAAGTGTGTCCTCAACAGTCGAGAACGGATGTTGCGCAGTCTGGAGTTGGCTGGCCGTAATTTGACTAGCTCTCAGGCCCTCAGGAAGGACAGGTACGACCTCAAGATTGAACTCAGGGAGTTGCATGTGGGTCAGGTGTTGATTCTACTGCCCCTTGTAGGTCACCCCTTATCCGCAAAGTACGCTGGTCCTTATAGGGTGGTTGAGGAGCTATCAGACCTGGATTACTTGGTAGCCACTCCAGACAGACGGAAGCGCAATCAGTTATGTCACGTTAATCTCATGAAGGAGTATGGGAGGCACCCCCCTGAGCCTCTCACTGTGCCTGTGATGACGTTTAGCAGTCAAGGTGGAGATGGAGAACGGGACAGTCAAGCTCAGGTGGAGGATAACTGGAAGGATAAGAAGTTCAAATGGGCGCCTGAGTGTGAGAAGGTGTTTAGAGAAGTAAAACACCTGTTGTGCACTCACCCGATCCTCAGGGCCCCTGACTTTAGTGTACCTTTCCAACTAGCAACGGAGGCTAGTGGTGTGGGGACTGGTGCCGTCCTTGTGGAAAAGGACGATGATGGGCTGGAGCATCCTGTTAGTTTCTGCTCGGAGAAGTACAATTCGGCCCAGGGGAGCTGCTCTGTTGTCGAGGAGGAGCTGCTGGCGGTTGTGCTTGCGCTGGGGCATTTCGAGGTCTATGTTCCAGCCTATGGTCCGGTCGTTGTAGTTTACCCAGATCATCACCCTCTCAAGTTCTTGGACCAGTTTCACAATCGGAATATGAGGCTGACCAGGTGGTCGCTAAGGTTATTGGTATATAACCTGGACATACGCCATATTGCCGGTTGTGACAACGTGGTTGCAGATTGTCTTTCAAGGGTATATGATCCTGGGTAGATTGACACACGGGTAGCCTCCTGCTTTAGTTTGAATAGTATTTTGCGCTTGGTGCTTGTTGGCTCGCGGTTGTAGCCCAGCGTATTGGGTCGTAAAGCAGGAGTTGAGCGTTTGGTATATAAGACAAAATTAGGCTTGCCCTATAGTGCAGCCGAAATAAACAAATTAAAAAACATAAAAATCAAATAAAAACTCTTTCTTTGATAGTTGAATTTTTTCAGTATGTTATAGCAGTAATTCTGAGTTGCACTCCTCTCAGAATGCTGGGCTAGAGAAGCTCGCTCTTGAGGAGCATAACTACATATAATTTAACCTATTGTGTTGGGGAGGGTTATAATTTTGTAAAATGTTTTGTTGAGGAACTGTGCCAGATATTTTACTGCCGCTGGGTGATGGGAAGTAGAGATATAGCATGGGTTCTAACCATCAGATTTTTGTGAGCCTTGGGGCCTCTGAGAAAAATCTTGGGGGGGGTGTGACGTTAACCACTCCGTTAGAACCGCATGGCTTGTCCTACAGTGACTCGCTAGGATCGCCAGGGCAGTGGATGGGGCTACAGTTTATGTATTAGAGTGTGCTTTATTTCATATGAAAGCTCGTGTCATGGGCAGTCCAGAAAGGCTCTTTGTTTTCACCCATGTCAAGGCTTTATATATTTAATTGTAAAGTATATGTTTTATCATTAACTAGTAATGATGGGATCTGGGAGAGAGAGAGAGAATAGAACAGAGTGAGAGGGGGGCGCGCAGTGTTTTTGCCCCGCTCGATGACGTCACGGCTGGCTGCCTCGTGGGGGTTGGTTGAGGGATGTCCTTACCATGTTGCTAGCTTCTTTGCTAGTGGCTAGAGGACTTGTTACCGCTTTACTTTGCGCGGTGAAAACTAGTCCCGGTATATATACAGGTTCCTCGCCACTCTCTCCCTCAGATCTGGTTTCTAGAACGCATCTATTTTATCCCTTGCTATCTGTCCCCCGACCTGCACCTGAGAATCTTTTCCTCTGCCTACCTCTCTCTTTTTTCATATCTTTCACCACCTTTTATTAATATTATACCCCCTCTGGTTAACTCTGCAAAATCAGCTTCATGCTGGCCAGTTGTATTGTGCGTTAAGGTCTGATATAACCCAAGTATGTTAGTTGTTAAGATAAGTTGATCACGAAGCATTGGTTGGCATTTATATTGTTTAAGTACCGCTTCCTATAATTATTAGTGTTCTGCTGGATTAGATAATGCTAGACTAGGAGTCTGATATTATAAGGTATTGTTTCCTATGAGTGCTGGCTTTAGTTAAAAGCTGCACGACATACCTGAGAACTGGAGTTGATTGAGTAAATTCTAGTCTGTGTGTCATTGAGAGTAGAGCATGCACAAATGAGGGCTTTTTGCCTATACCATTCTGCACTGTTCTAAGCTCGTTGTTTGTCTTTGAGGTACGCCAGGAGAACGCTTAATACTTCGGTATTAAGGTTTCTCAAGAGAGCTACCCTTCCCTATAACGTAATATTGGACGCACAGACTAGAGATTTGCACTAGGCTATGCGGCATGCCATGCACACCAGTATCTCGTATCATTGACTCTAGCTAGACTTTATCAATCATAGTAGACATTAAGTATATTAAACCAAGTACTCTTTTTATGCATGCCCATTTATGATTACACAAGCATTTCGCAGCCTAGTTTGATGTATTGAGACACAAACGACTTAGGCTCTTTTTGTTGAGAGGAATACTGCATTGTTGTGGCGATCATTATCATTGTTGTAGTGTTTAGGATATTCTTGGCTCCGACGGCATTATATATTCTGCCTTTTTGTGTGCATAGCCTGCACGAGCATTGTTCCGCTGCCTGCCTTTTTGGGTTCCATTTCCGATACGAGCATCTTTATAGCATCTAACATTTAAAGAAGATTCCTTGTTGGTGTTGAAGGACTTTAGTGCACTTTCTTTCATGCAGGAGTGCCTGACATTTATTGATTAAAGTAACGTAAGCTGTAACTTCTCTTACCACCTTACTTTGCATACCATAACCAAGCACCTTCGGTTATAGGTAGTAATAGGCTGTGTTCACATAACATTAAGCCTAGAATAGACGCACATTTATTGAGAGTTTGATAGCCTATTATTGCATATAGAACTCTGGAGAGTATTTGTGTTCTTTGTTCACTGGGAATATACATCAGAGGTTGGAGCTAGCGCTTTCCGATGTAGCATTTATGCCATTACTAGTCCAATGAATAAGAGCCCTGATATATTTAAACCTCAGTCGTAACAACTGATATTCTATTGGTCAATAAACTGGGTGTGATGTCACGAGCGATGATGGCATATGAATGGTTGTTGTGGGAGTACGTCACTGTCTAGACGGTGACGTCACAAATTCTCGCGATATTTTAACGGGTGTAGAAATACACGTCAGTCCATATAATAAGCCTCTTTTGTTTCTCAATCCCTCTACGACATCACATTGATTCATTTATTATCCTTGGTATTTATAATCTCTCGGAGTCGGGCCAGTCGGCCATATTTGAAATGGTGGAACTGTTGTTCAATGAATAGTGAAGTGTTTTTGCTTTATGAAAACACCTACAACATCTTCTATTTAACGGGATTACGAACGGAGGTTCCAGCTGCATTGTGTTAATTTGGCTGCAGACCATTATTCTCCAGTACACCAAGGGTAAGGGTTTTATACCGTCGTTATTTAGGTCCAAGCCTAGGCTACGTTTACCACGGAATCTTTACTGTACTGTATAGGCCTATCCTCAATACAGACTTATTTCCTTCACTTACCTCGTCAATAATAACCCATATAGGTGCAGAGGGCATGAATTATATCAAAGAAAAAGTGATGTTGAAACATTATCTGCAATTTAGCCATGTTGATTAACTCTTAGCCCACTTAACCCCTTCAGGCTCATATGACGCAGAGGTTGCCAGATTAGCAATAAGAAATAAAGTTCTCTCACTCTTACAATTACCTCTTTTGGCGACCGTCAATCTTTTATTAATTAAATACCAAACCAGCGGGGGTGTGGGGGCAGCAGCCCCCACCTAATATACTAGGTTAGGTTAGGTAAGGTTGTTAGGTTACGCTAATATTGCCCCCTATTTTCGTCTTTTACCCCTCAATTTCCCTGTACTTCATAGCCCTCCCCAATATCGGGGGCCGTATCTTAAGATTGTTGGATAATGGGGAAAACGTTTTTTCCGGAGATTCTAATTACAGTAATGACAACCACTGTATAATGATGAAAACTAGCTAAAACCAAAAAAAAAAAATCACGAAATAAAAGTTGGCCAGTTTCCTTGATATTTTCCCTAATTTCCATTAACAAATTTTATTATAGAAACCTTATAAATCATATAAATAACAAATCTACAAAAAAAAATCCTTTAAAATAGCTGTGGTCCGTCTCCTTAACCCTCCAGCCCCGGCTATGTATTACAGTATATATATATTCCCCGAGACCCGGGGGTTTTGGCCGAAAAACATCCATCCCCAAGCATAGATGTATTTCGTACCTCTAGAATGGCGTTAAGTAGAGCTCTCTAAGTCAACTGGTTCAGTTGTGATGATGATTTCATTGGAGATAACTTTATGGCAAAAACAGCCACTTTACACTACTTTTCGATACTTAACAATAACATAGAGGCACACACGAACAAGCGACGCACTCCTTCTTGTGGCCGGAGATGCGGGGCGTCGGTCCAGCCGGCTGTTGTTTACATGCGTCGGACGTACGCCTCGCACACCAAGCTTACAGGCTTTGAGCTCATGGGTGTTTAAGAGCCCTTCCGGGTAGCTCGGGTGTGTTTTTTATGGGTGTTTAACCCTTCCTACCCGGGCTGCCTTAGGTAAGGACAGCGCGGCAGAAGGGCCGCTACCCGGTATGCCTTACCTAAGGCATTTGCTTTAAAGCGTGCTTCAAATTTCGCGCGGGCAAATTTTACTTTGCGTGGGCGCCACCAAGCCTCAACTACCACGCTTATCAGTTCCTACGTTGCCGCCATTGAGAGCTACAGCAAAAAAATGAATTCCGACGCGTCCGATACTGTGCAATCTCCCGCGCGTCCCAGTGCTACCCCGCTTGCAACATCTACGCCTCTGCCAATCGAGAAGAAAAAGAAACTAAGGAAAGTGAAACGTTTGCTAAGTGAGAGTGCAATACAACGTGAACTTTTCAACCCGGATTTGAGCAGTGGTGAAAGCTCTGTGGACAAAAACCTCTATATTCAGAGTAGAAGTGGGAGCGAAATTTACGATTTTGTGGGATTTGGTGCTGATGACTATGTTGATTTATTTAAGGGGGGTGATAGTAGTGATGATCCTGATGT
The DNA here is from genome assembly GCA_032716605.1 of Paralithodes platypus. NCBI lineage: Eukaryota > Metazoa > Arthropoda > Malacostraca > Decapoda > Lithodidae > Paralithodes > Paralithodes platypus. The sequence continues at coordinate 6,030,955 of CM064505.1, read as the reverse complement.
GGAAGTGGTGGAGGAAGGTGCTATTGAAGTACCAAGTGTGCTAGAGCCAACCCCTTCGCCTAGTTTCGTAGGTCAGGGTAGGCCTAGGCCTAGCCCTACGCAAGGACCTTCCCCTTTGCCTGCCCGTACGCCCTTGAAGTGGGTAAATACTTCTATAAACAGTCTTTAGTGAAAAGTGCAGCCAAGAAAGCACGCAGGGAAACAGAAAAAGTGAGGGAAGGCGTAGATAGTGAGGGAAGGCGTAGATAGTGAGAGTGACGCCGACCCAGGCCTAGCAACCACCTGCATTCCTTTGTCCCGACGCCTTGACCCGGGACGCCGGGAGGGCCACCCACAGCCCTCGGCTTCATCTGTCCCTCAGGATGACCAAAGGGCCTCTACAAGTGAGTCATTGGCCTCCCACAGTGTGCCACCACAGGCACCGCATCGTAGGTCATTATTTCCGGCGGAAAAGTCCACGGCTAGCCGCAAAAGGAGCCCAACTCCCGAGGCCGAGGCTCCCATTGCTCAACCTCCCGCAGCCCCACGCCGCCGACGCCCGGTCTATTCTTCACCAGAGTTGTCTCCTGAAGAAGCTGCTGACGACCCCAACATTGCCCCAGATGACCTGACGTCGCCTGAGGAAGAGGAAAACGAAGAGGAAGAGGAAGAGGAAGTCCCGACAAGAAGAGTCAAAGGGCGAGGTCGTGGACGTGGTCAGCCTGCCGACGCCGCTGCCCCTGGGCCTGGGCCTGGGCGTGGGCGTGCAGGGCGTCCGCGTGGCCACGGGCGTGTGCCAGGGCGTCCAGGGCGTGTGCCTGCTGCAGCTGCACGTCCTCGACCTCGAGCTGCTGACATGTTTGTGTGGTCAGATGGGGCGGATTTTGTGCCAGATTGTCCTGCCTTTGACGAGGTACAACAGGGTTCCGGGGTGTCACCAGCATATCCCTGTGGCCCAAATGCCACCCCCAGTGAACTTTTCTGTGGCTTCTACGACAATGAAGTCATGGAATACCTTGTCAAAGAGACAAATAACCACCAGGCTATCTGTTCAAACTTTCTTGGCAGGAAGACCAGTGCCAAGATGGTGGCATGGAGAGCTCTCACTGTGGCAGAATTATATGTGTTCTTGGCACTCACAATGCTGATGACACACATAAAGAAGCACGTTCTGGCCGACTACTGGATAACTGGCGACCTCACAACAACTGCAGCATTTGGCAAATTCATGTCAAGGGATAGGTACTTCGACATCCTCTCATATTTCCACCTGACAAATAACATGCATGTCCACGACGCCGACACACTCTGGAAGATCAGGCAACTGTATGACATGATACGTCATCGGTTTTCCACCTACCTGATTCCATTTCAGAAGCTGTGCATCGACGAGTCTCTGGTCCTGTTCCGTGGTAGGCTGCACTTCCGACAGTATATCCCGTCAAAGAGACACCGCTTCGGCATCAAGCTCTTCGTCCTCTGCGACTGCAAGACGGGATATGTGCTCGACTTTATAGTCTACAGCGGCAAGGGTGGTGAGGTGGAGATTGACCCCCTCATTGGTTTTGGTGGCGCTGTGGTAAAGAGGATGATGGAGAGGTACTTCCATGACAACCACGTCCTCTATACCGACAATTATTACACGTCGCCTATCCTCGCCAAGTACCTCCATGACCGCAAGACCGGAACTGTCGGCACAGTGAAGGGGAAGAGGAAGGGCATGCCAGCCTACCCAACCAAAACTAAGAAGACGGACATCTTCCATAAGAAGAGTGGCCCCATCCTCTCCATCCACTGGCATGACCAGCGCAAGGTCAACCTCCTCACCACATGCCACAAAGCAGAGATGGTCCCCACAGGGAAGGTGGACCGAAAAACGAAGAACCCTATCACGAAACCAGCTGCTGTTCTGGACTATAACCTGAACATGCGCCTCGTCGACAAGTCCGGCATGCAGATGGGCTTCATAGACTGCCTGCGAACATCTTGCAGGTGGTACAAGAAGTTTGTCCTGCATACAGTAGATATGTCTGTCCTCAACGCGTACAACATCTACCGTTTGAGGAGTCCAGTCATCAAGTACAAGAGCCTGCGGACCTTCCAAAAAGCAGCTGATACATGAGCTCCTGGTAAAACATGCGGGTACACCAGGGAGGCCACTACAAGGACCAGGCATGATGGACAGAACAGGGTGTGCCGAGTTCTTGAGAAAGCACCAGCTCGTCGCCCTTCCTTTCCAGGGTCCTAACAGCAGAATAAGAATGCAGAAGAGGTGCTATGTGTGCACCCGCACAACTCGACGACCAAGCAAACCCACAAAAACCTCTTGGCAATGCCTCGAGTGTCAGGTGGGACTGTGTGCTGGCACCTGCTTCAATGATTTCCACACTATGACAAACTATTGAAGTGTAAGTGACAGTGATAGTGACACTCAATAATAATAATAATAATATAACTAAGTATAAGTGAAAGAGACACATAAGTAATAATAAGTGCCTTCAGAACAATATGAACAAGTGAAAGTGACACTAAAATATATATTCCTAACAATAAAGAAGTTAAAATTACACTATCAATTACCATAGTCCAGTATAAATAATCATAACTACTATAATAATGACTATAAAACTAAGTCTAAGTGAGAGATACACATAAGTATTAATAAGTGCCTTCAGAACAACATGAACAAGTGAAAGTGACACTAAAATATATATTCCTAACAATAAAGAAGTGAAAATTACACTATCAATTACCATAGTCCAGTATAGATAATCATAACTACTATAATAATAACAATAAAACTAAGTATAAGTGACAGAGACACAAATTACTTCAGAAAAATAAATTTATTGAGTGAAAATAACATAATAACAATAATATATGGCATAATAAACAATAAAACACTAAAAAATCGCTTCCCGCCATAATTCAAGGTAGAGCGACGAGTCAAAACGTTCGTCGTAGCCTGGGCCGCGGTTGAGCGTTCGGATGCGGCAAAAGTTCCCTCCACTTCCATCACCATAACTCCGGAACTACTTGAGGTAGAAAGCTCTACTCAACGCCATTCTATGCGGCAAGGTAAGGCGCCCATTTTGACATATGTTTGATTAACCCTCTCACCACGGAAGGGCTCTTGAACGCCCATAAAAAAGCATATAACAGGTACCCGGAAGGCCTCTTGAACGCCCAGTGGTTGAAAGCCTGTGAGCTTCGTGTGCGAGGCGTCGGTCCGACGCATGTAAACAACAGCCGGCTGGACCGACGCCCTGCATCTCCGGCCACAAGAAGGAGAGCGTCGCTTGTTCGTGTGTGCCTGTATGTTGTTGTTAAGTATCGAAAAGTGGTGTAAAGTGGCTGTTTTGGCCATAAAGTTATCTCCAATGAAATCATCATCACAGCTCAACCAGTTGACTTAGAGAGCTCTACTTAATGCCATTCTACAGGTAAATAACACAGCTACGCTTGGGGATGCGCGGGAATGCGGAAAGCAGTCTGATTAACGAATATACGGTAGCCTAGCCTAGAAGTTTTTCGGCCAAAACACCCGGGTTTCGAGGAATATATATATAATACATAGCCGGGGCTGGAGGGTTAATGTAGGTAGTATATTAAGCGAGATTAGCCTTAGTTTACTTTTGTTGTGTTTTCAGCCAAATCGCCCGGATACAGCCTCCGTCCTTAAGAAAGGCTGCCCGGGTAGGAAGGGTTAAGAGCCCTTCCGGGTCTCAAGGGTTAATATTGACCGAAAAAACGCCCATTCTAATCAATCTCAGAGCTCTTTCGGACATCCTCACTGTTTACAAACGCCTTCTTTATGCAGTATAATCAATATTTACCCCCTGCTGGCAACATAGATGACGATTTCAATAATTCATGGGGGGTGAGGAGGGGCAAAGCCCCCCCTCAACCCATCGTGTATCCAACATTGGCATTATAACTAAGACCATGAATACACTCATTTCTCAAAATCTGGAGGAAAAATAAGGGTGCGAGCTTATTCCCTATAATTACCAATACAGTGTATATCAGTTCATCTTGGGACGATACCGCTCTCGCAGATTAACCTTACCGTTCACGAGCCAAATACGGGGGGGGGGGTGAATACTAATTAGTATTGATAAATAGAATCACTGAATTTCAAGACGCAAATTACACAGTGCACTAATGACATTATAATACACGTTGTGTGAAACAGGTACACCGCTGATGTAAAATTAACCGGGTGCAAGATTAAGCGGGTGTTAAAATAAGCGGGTGTAATGACGACATGTTGGCCGAGGGCTGGAATGACGTCATCGCTGAGGCCCGCCTTGGCTGATGATGTCACGATAGTCAACAACCAATCACAAGCAAGGATACACAACGTCTTGGCTTGGTTAATCAAGAGGCTATATTCTAGTTAATCGCCGTGTTTCAACCCCTCTCTTTCCCTGATATATTTCATACCCTCCCCAGCTATCGGGGTTAGTATTGTTGAGGTAAGTGAAGAAAATAACTAAGAGATCTGAGGATATAAATAAGGACCCTTAGTTAATGGGCAAACAAAATACGGTGACTCCCGCTACATAGGATCTTACCCGATAATTTCCTATTTTAACTTACGTCCGCCGCTGCACTCATGTTATTGTTGTGAACCTCTCAGGCTCTCACTGCCACTCGTTGCCAGAGTAAGGTATGTCCCACAATACTATGTTTTTTGCACTGTTACCCAACCAGCGGGGGTGTGGGGGCAGCAGCACCCACTCATAATACTAGGATAGGTTAGGTAAGGTAAGGTTGTTAGATTAGGCTAATGTCTTTTTTTACGCTTTTAACCCCTCATTTTCCCTGAACTTCATAGCCCTCCCCATTAGTGGAGGGCGTGTTTTTAGATTGTTGGGTAATGGGTAAATACTGTACTCATTTCAGATCCTCTTCAGTATAAAAGAACACTAAGACCTATAGGCTATCTGAAGGAAGATTTAAAAAAAAAACTATTAAAACTTACTGAAATCGCTGTCGGTCCAAAAAGTCAGGTTTACCCTATTTTTGGTTCAATGTTATTTTAACACCACAAATTTTGTTGATATATTTGAAGATAAATATTGGGTAGGCCTAATTTGGTCAATATTTACGAGCCACACCACAGCTGGGATCTCATTTCTAATGGTAGTTTTGGGTTCCTATCATTTTATGCTTCATTGCTATATACTTTTTATACAGCATTATATAGCATTAACCTAACCTATCTATCTATCTATATGCTCAGGCCCAATCCCCATTTTGGGGGTAGCCGATTCAAGACAGAGCAAGAACAGGGAAAACACAAAAACAACATAAAACAAAAAATAAACACAGATAAAAAACACAAACTCACACACATCCAGGTCACCCAGGAGAAGACCCAGAGACCAGGGTTACCAAGGTCGCTCCAGCACTCCCCGGCCCCTGACCACCCGGAGAGGTTCCGATCTCGGCAGGCAGACATGCAGCGGAGCCAAAGCCACAAGCCCTCCCACCACACTTCCAGGCACACCCTTCATATTAATCGTCCCCCCGGGCCAGGCGCCTGATGGACTATTATCTAGTCGAACTTGCGCCCGACCCCTTACTCCAAATGACCACGTGTTCACTCAACTATTCACAAGCATTCTCCATTCACTCCTGTCCACCACCACTTCCCTAACCTAACCTAAATGTATTTGGGGGTTATTAGGTTAGGTTAGGTTAGGTTAGGTTTTTTGGTTAGGTTAACCCTTCCAGCCCGGCTGTCATTGTGAAAGGACACCGCGGAAATTGGGCAGCAGCCCGGGTGTCCTTTCAACAGATAGTAAGCTTTCAAGCCTATTCAGCTTGGTCTGAACGCCGTGCGTCCGACGCATGTAAACAAAGTCGATCGTTGCGTCACCGCACCTCCGAAAACAAGAAGGAGACGTCGGATCAATGTTATTGTTGTGACGTAAGACGAAATTAGTGTCTGAAAAGCTCCGATATTGTCAACATCGCGGCAAAATTTGCTCCACTGAAATCGTCATCACAACTGGACCAGTTGACTTACAGAGCTCTACTCAATGCCAGTCTACAGATTGAAAACCGCACTACGTTTATAGATGCGTGGGAAATTTCTAGCAGTTAAAATAAACAAAAATACGGTAGCCTAGGCCTAGACGTTTTTCGGCCAGATCGCCCGGATACGACCTCCGTCCTTTGGAGAACCAGCCCGGGCCACGAGGTTTAATGCTAAAAAAAAAATATAAATAAAGCCAAGAAAAAAAAATCCGGTGGATAAAAAGTATATAGCAATGAAGCATAAAATGATAGGAACCCAAAACTACCATTAGAAATGAGATCCCAGCTGTGGTGCGGCTCGTAAATATTGACCGGTAATTTTTTTGAAAAGACTCGCAGCGTTATTATACATAATTTGTTAGGGAAAGTGGAGCTCTATGGAATCCTTATAATATACTCGCATAGATTCCACTGTGGGACAATAGTTTTGATAGTTAACTATAGTTTTGATGTAAATACTACCGCAACTACGAATCTTGTTTCCGAGACCTAGTATATTAACCTAACCAAACAACCCAACCTAACCTAACCTAGACCCAGTACGTGGGATACAATACTAGCCCTTGCATGCCCCAGCTACTGTGGGTTCATATATTAGACATACAGTAACATCTTTGTAGAACATAACACTTTACCGTAGCGAGTGTACTCCATTCCGAACACTTTTTGTAAACATTGAACACGTCCGTAGCAGAGCTCTCAAGATTGCGGGACTGAGTTTGTTTATGCGCGGGACTATTAATATCGACAAAATCGAGTTACAAAACTTATCAAAACTATTCTCCCACAACGGAATCTATGTGAGTATATTATAAGGATTCTATAGAGCTTCACTTTCCCTAATAAATTACGTATAATAACGCTGCGAGTCTATTCCCTATAATTATCAAATATTGAATATACAGTATATGCTCTAAAGATCATAAGAAAATTTGTTTTAACCCTCGGAAAAACCTAATAAAAAAGTATGGTACTAAAATATATGGTCAGATTAGGAGTAGTGGGCGTACCACTACCAACATACAGCATAACTCATCTATAAAACATTAACCTAACCAAACAACCTAACCTAACCTAACCTAGTATTAATGTAGTACTGTACTAGGTTAGGTTAGGTTAGGTTAGGTTAGGTTAGGTTAATGTTTTATAGATGAATTATGCTGCATGTCGGTAGTGGTACACCCACTACTCCTAATCTTACCAAATATATTTTTCGTAACAAGGTTGTCAATACGGTACTTCCAGTTATCGATAGCTCTAAAGATCATATGAAAATGTGTTAAACCCTCGGAAAAACCTAATTGGCCTATACAAGTATGGTACTAAAATTTAATTTTTGTAACAAGGTTGTCAATACGGTACTTTCCCGTTATCAATGTGCAATCAAAGCTGAAAATTGCAGAGTAAACACCGTAGACTTCATCGACTTTTCTTTCACCTTCGTATAATCGACAGCCAATTTTTTCTTTTATTTACTAAGGGATTAGTACTCAACCAGCGGGGGGGTGGGGGTTAGGTTAGGTTAGGTAAGGTTGTTAGGTTAGGCTAATGTCTTTTCAAATCACTATCGGGGGGCATGTCTCAACATCGATCGTTAGGCCTAATGGGGAGAATAGGTTTTCCCGAGATTTTTAATTACTGTAATTGCAAGCACTATATATTGATGCAAATGATTTTTTTTTTTTATAAAAAACACTCGGAAAATTTGTGGTATTAAAATAAAAAAAATCCCTATTTTTTTCGGTTTCCACATATGTGTCACACCTAACACAAAGCTAGGCTAGACCTACACCTTTTTCTGGTCCGGTAATAGCTAAGCATAGTATTGAAAACTATATAGCCTAGGGCGGGCGCCTAGCCTATTGTAATAACTTTTTAAATGTGGTTTTCAACGAGAATAAAACGGCGCGTTTGTGTCGAAAATCGGGAGTCTGTTGTCGCTTCCGATAGTCGATTTGTTTACAGGACGCTCGAAGCATGACAATATTGGGTATGATTAGGAGTAGTGGGCGTACAAATTTGTTCCATTATGTGTGTTGTCATTCCATATTTAAACCCACTATCTTGTAGTTTGAAAGATCCTCTACACCTTGATATACAGTAGGGTCTCACATAAAACGAGTATATGGTCGATAAACGAGGGCGTTTTATGCGATTTCGTTTTATGTGAACACAGCATTTTGGTGGCCCAATATCGTCAATGTTCACTGGAAGCGTAAATTTCCGTCAGGAGCGTACGATATTTCGTACGTTTTGTACGATATTTCGGCGCTCTATATGAAAACTCCTCGGATTTGCCCCACTTTGGCGGCGGACTCGTTTTATGTGATCACATTTGTTCTGATCGAAAATTAAATATTAATATTTTAGGTCGGTCGTTTTAATCGAGACTCGTTTTATGCGGGACCCTACTGTACAATTAAGTATGTGGCAGAACATGTACTGTATAAGTGTACCGTAAAACCGGGTCGCTTCGGATTTGGGTCGTAACTTCGGACATCGGCGACAATAAGTAATTAGCCATTGTCATTATATAATGGAAACGCTTTTTATTGTTTTTTTTGTGGGGTCCGTTTAGAGAAATGGCAAAGGAAGAGCATGTAAAAGTCCTAGGGAACTGACATGAGTATATGTACACAAAAAAAATATTATATATATACAGTATATGACGAAAATTTGTAAATTTTTCGCTACCCTGCCAGACCCTGAAGAAATTTGTTTGTGTGAATGATGTTGTGACTGATATAATTTTGTAGTAAAATTACCAGAGACAACATCCACCAAAGGAAATTTGTTACACTTGTATAACGCTCTAGCTAGAACACTATAATTTAACCTATTGTGTTTTCCACAAAAAAATGGTAACTTCGGACATGGAACAAACAAATCGTTTGTTATTATTTGCCCTATGAAAATAATTCATAATACTTGTCCATCATTAAAATGGTGGTTAAAGATCAAATAATCATTCTCTGAGTCCAAAAACCCATAAAAATATGATAATATGCTAACCGATTTATGTATTTAGGATAATTCTGGATCTATAATATATATAAATTAGGAGAGGCATATATCTTGTCCAAAAAAATTATTATCTGCCGTAAGAAACACCAACACATACGTTATACCTATAAAAATGCTCAAATTCATAAAAATGTATATGCAGTGATAGAGTATACATACCTATATATTTTCACTAGACTTAGTTAATTTTCGAGTTATTGATTTGACAGCATTGGTTATTTTTCCTGCTCAATATTTTCGAAGAGTGAGTTCAATGCCTAACGAGAACAGATCCAAAAAGAATATTTGTTAAACATCATATATAACCCCCTCCTATACTAATTATACAGGCCTAAAAGTATTGACTGTGCATTTTCTAGTAAGACATCGGACAGGAATAAGCAGCAATAATAAAATATTCATATAAAATAGTAGGAGCCGAAAAATGAATGAAATAAAACCACGAACGTACGTCCGAAGTTCCCCTCCGCTTGTCCGAAGCTATCCCAGCTTTCTTGGCAATCGTTTTCCATAAGAAATCACTGCATGTCCGAAGTTATCCATACATGTCCGAAGTTAGCCACTTTTCAAGATGACTTCGGACACCATTTAGGATAAGTATAGTTCTCTTATTATGGGGGATAATTTTAAGAGGCTTCCTGGAGTACCGCGCACTATCACCACACATCACTTGACCTAGTTATATCTCTATAATGTGTTTACAGTCAGGAGATATCGTTAAAAAAACTCGAAAAATGTCTGAAGTTACACGGTACATATACCTGTAAATACAGTCCTCCTCTACCACTCTTCTCTTCGCCAACATGTATAGAAATCCCAGAGTTGATATACGCTTCAAGTCGCTGTGTAGGCATCCGAACACGGTTTATCGTGACGTCATCTAGAATATAAGTTTTTGTTTGTTTTTGTTTTGTAGATGTTTAGGTGACAATCACCACGGTCGATCTGGGGATCCGCCGCTAATGAGCTCGTCCTGGAATCTATACGACTCTGAATCTTACGATTCTTTACAGGACTGAACATGCCATTTTTATCGGCAATAGCTCAGAGAAGAGTGTTGAGAGGGGAGAAGGGGTGTTGGAGAGAGAGGAAGGTGTTGGAGTGGCTTTGTTATGTATGTTTTGTCTGTATACGTCGTCAGGATGTCCCCTGACTGGGTGCAAGCATGTGAAACATGCTAGGACGTACTACCGCACCCACTAAATGTCCGCCGTGTGCGAATAATATCTATAGTCACGGTTTGCGCATTTGAGTGATTATTATTGATGTTCTTTTGTTTGCCAATCCTGCTCATCATAGCATCCAGTCATTTATTATTTTTTGGTCAGTTCAATTTGGTTGCCATTTTGAACGTGTGTGGAATGGGTGTGTTAAGGTTATTGTCTTACGATTCGTGAAGTTACCGGGTATTGTATTTTCTGAGGACATCAACTCATCACAACATTTGGTAAAGGTTAGTAGCTGTTAGATATAGATTAGATATACAGTACTAGGATAGGTTAGGTAAGGTTGTTAGGTTAGGCTAATGTCTTCTCAAAGTTGACTATTTGTATAACATAGGTTTAGTAGGCCTACACACTCCACCCCGTAGCTGGCATGCAAGGGCTAGTTTTATATCCCACGTACCTAGGTACTAGCAACTCGCAGTAGCTGGCATGCAAGGGCTAGTTTTATATCCCACGTACCTAGGTACTAGCAACTCGCAGTAGCTGGCATGCAAGGGCTAGTTTTATATCCCACGTACCTAGGTACTAGCAACTCACAGTAGCTGGCATGCAAGGGCTAGTTTTATATCCCACGTACCTAGGTACTAGCAACTCACAGTAGCTGGCATGCAAGGGCTAGTTTTATATCCCACGTACCTAGGTACTGTACTAGCAACTCGCAGTAGCTGGCATGCAAGGGCTAGTTTTATATCCCACGTACCTAGGTACTAGCAACTCACAGTAGCTGGCATGCAAGGGCTAGTTTTATATCCCACGTACTAGGTCTAGGTTGGGTTGTTTGGTTAGGTTAATATACTGTACTAGGTCTCAGAAACAACAATCGTAGTAGCGGTAGTAAAGTTCAAATAGGCTAGCTAGCGGTCGCACCACTATTGACAGCACACATAGTAATGGATGCACTATTTTGAGTTTTCACTAGCATTTCCCATTAATTTTCTTTGTTACAAGTGGGTTTTGCCTTCACATTATTGTTTGCCTCAACAATATCAAACTCGGTAGGTGATCAGGGTTATTTAAATACGCCCGCTACTCATAGTATTTACCTAATTGTAGTTTACAGGAGTTGAGCTAAGCTCGTGTTGTCCCGTCTCTCAGTCTACTTTTTATCCAATGTTTTCTTGAAAATATGGATATTCCTTGCCCCTACGTGACGTGGGCGTGACGTCACGATAGTCATTCCTTCTAGCCAACCACAGACGCTTTCTCGACAGTGAATGTGTTCGGATACACTCGACCACCACCCTTGGCCACCACAGGTTTTTCTATCCATAGAGTTTTTCAACCCCTCTCTTTCCTTGATATATTTCATGCCCTCCCCACCTATCGGGGTAAATATTTTAATATTGTTTAGGCAAACAACATAATGTGAAGTTAAAAGGCACTTGTAACAAAGAATAATAATGGAAAACACTAGTGAAAACTCGAAATAGTGCGCCCGTATGTGTCCTGTCAATAGTGGTACGCCCACTACTCCTAATCTTACCTAATATTGTCAGGATGGATGTAGCCTAGTTTCCGGGCGTACGGTCGTCATGTTTACATAGGGCGATCGTCGCGGTAACTTCGTGTCTATTTTGTCGGCGATTTTTTTCAGTTATTTGCCCCCTGCCGCCCGGCAATAGCCTATATAGCCTAGGCCTATGATGACGATATGTCATGGGGAGGTGAGGGGGGGGCAAAGCCCTCCCTCAACATATTATTGTATCCATTGGCATTCAAAATAGACAGGTACTGTAGTTCGGGAACATTTCTTACAGTTTCTTACAGTTTCTTACAGTAGATCCTCTGGAAAAAGGCAAACTATGCCTGTGTATCCAGCTCAGTACCAGTACTTGCACTGCTGCGGTCGTTCACGGTGTTGGCGGCGGCGGTAGCAGACGCAAAATTTTTACTATTCTGTATTTTTGTTTTATAATCAAACTTCAAATCTTGTCTTCCCCATGCTTTATCAAGATTACTTTCAAACTCCCTTATTGATTCGGAATCGACTACATACTGGGGCAGTGCGTTCCACTCATTTACCACTCTATCACAAAATGAGTTCTTTGCCTTCTCAAGCCTATTTCTTTCTTTGTAAATTTTCTTAGAGTGTCCTCTCGTTCTTGTTCCCTCCCGCATCAAGAAGATACCTTCACACACATCCTCATCGTACTTTCCTGACACTATCTTAAAAGTCTCTATCATATCCCCTCTCTTTCTCCTATATGCCAGTGTCGGAAGCTCCAGTGTCCTCAACCTCTGCTCATAGCCCGCGTTCTTCAACGTTGGTACCAGCTTGCTAGCTCTCCTCTGCACTTTCTCCACTGCTTCTATATCCTTTACCATATATGGAGCCCACACCTGGTTTGCATATTCCAGGTGCGGCCTAACCAGCGCTGTATAGATTCCTGAAGATTTCTTCGTCAAGTGACACAAATGTCCTCCTTATCAGCCCTACAATTCTATTGGCTTTGTTTATCTTTTCCGCTAAATGTTCTGAGAAATTTAACTTATTGTCTATCACTACTCCTATATCCTTTTCTGCACTCACTTCCTCCATCGCTTCATACATACTGTATCCTACCTTGTCTATCTTGCTGGTCCCAATCCGCATGTACTTGCATTTTTTTGGATGAAAAGGCATTAACCAATGCTCAGACCATCCCTTCATGCCCTCCACATCTCCTTGAAGCAAACCCATATCTTCCTTACTCCTCACTTTTCTATACAGTTTAGTGTCATCCGCATACAGGTATACCTCACTTCCATTAGTTATAACTTCAGGCAAGTCGTTGATAAATATAACGAACAGCAGTGGTCCCAACACAGATCCCTGAGGTACCCCACTTGTAATTTCCCTCCACCCCGAGCCTATTCCATTCACCAGTACCCTCTGTCTCCGATCTTTCAGGAAGGCTTCTATCCATTTCACACATTTCTCCCCTATATTATAGCTTCTAACTTTCTCTATTAACCTTTTATGTGGGACCTTATCGAAGGCCTTCATAAAATCGCAATATACCACGTCTATTACGTCACCATCTTCTAGAATTTGCATCCAATCATCTACCACCTTAATTAGCTGTAGTACCGTCGACCTCCCCGGCAAGAATCCGAACTGTCTCCCACTGAAAAGTTGGTTTGACTTCATATGATCCATTATTCCTTCTCTAATTACCGTTTCCATTAGTTTACACACAACACTTGCCAAACTGACTGGTCTATAATTCCCTGGGTCATTTCTCTTTCCCTTCTTAAATATAGCTGTTATGTTCGCCTCTCTCCAGTCCATCGGGATTTGTCCTGTATTAAACGATACCTCAAATAACATTTTCAATGGCTCTACTAACATCTCCCCTCCTTCCTTTATGATTCTTGGGTGTATCCCATCCGGTCCCGGTGACTTACTTCTGTTCATTTTTTCTATAGCCCTTCTTATTCTAGCATGGGAAAACTCTATTAGTTCCAGTGCCGGTGCCTGTTTGATGGGAATAGTAGGCACTGCATCCTCCGACTCCACTGTTAGTACCCCCCCAAAGTATTTCCCCAGCACCTCTGCTTTCTCCTTATCAGTCTCCGCTCTACTCCCATCATTCAACCCCCCCACCAGCTCTGGGATCCCTACTCTTCTTGTTAACTTTTCCTGAATGTACTTCCAGAATATTTTTGGATTATCCTTCACATTTCTAGCTATCTCTCTCTCCCTCTCCTTCACCCCCCTCCTTGCTTCCCACCTTAATTTATTGTTTATTTGTCTGCGTTCCAGATCCACTTCCTTAGCCTCTATACTAGACCCCCTGTTCTTTTTTAACAATTTTAATCTTTCCCACAATCGTTTCTTTCTTCTAATCAATATCCAAAGCTTTCTTTTCATTGGCAATTCTGGGTTAGTTCTTTTCCTCAATTTTGTTTTATCCTTATATTCCCTTACTGGTACACTTTTGGATACAGCATTCTCCAGTTTGACTCTAATTTTCCTCCACATTCCTTCAGCGTCTTCACCGTTCAAATATTCCCCCCAGTCAATGTCCAAACACCGTCTCAGCAGCTCATAATCTGCTCTATCATACATGTATATTTTTCTATTGCTTCTATTATCCCTCTCTGATTTAATGTTACAACTAAAGCTTATACAGGCATGGTCACTACGACCTATAGGGCTATCCACATTAACATGTTCCACTATATCCTCTTCATTGCTAAAAATCAAATCAAGTACACTCCCCTGCGTCCCATCTCTATATCTTGTCATCTCTACAATATGTTGCGTTAAAAAACAATCTCTCACTTTCTCTATAAACTTATTTTCCAGGCTACCCTGTCCCGCTGGAGTAGTACAATTTGCCCAGTTGATCCTTGGCAAATTGAAATCTCCAATCAAAATTTTATATTTGTTCTCTCTATTATCTATCTCCTCCATTGCTTTCAGTAGGTTATCATCCTCTCCCCTGCTATTATTTGGGCTTCTATATATAGAGGCAATTAGAATTGTTCCTCTTACACATTTTACTTCAATACACAAATACTCACAATACTGCTGTCTCATATCCACCTCATTAACCTTGAGCTCTTTTCTTACATAAATAAACAGTCCTCTTCCAACCTCTGCTCTAATAGCATTTATCTCATATAACTCAAAACCCTCCAAACTATATTCCACCAGTTCCCTTTCAATTCTAACATTTTTTGGTCTTACTTCCTGTATGGCTATGACATCAGGTTTTTCCTCTTCATCCTGCAACCTACATATCAGTTCTCTTTTCTTGTCCTGAGTAAACACATCCACATTACTAAACATAATCCTTAATCCATCTACCATTCCTTCGGCAATTACACCATCCCGCTCCTCCAGTCCGTACCCTACTCCCCTGTTAGCACTACTGGGTCTGCCTCTTTGTCTCCTGTCTCTCCCTGTGACACCTCCACCCCGTTCTCCTCCTCCGTCACAACTCTCATCACATTCTCTCCCCTCCCTGATCTCCCCCTCCTTTCTACTCTTATAAACCACTTCCTCACTTTTCCGTCCCTCACTCTCCAGTAAAAATTTCTCTTATCCTCCTCATCCAACTTTCCATTATTTTCATCAGCCTTTTCTTGTAATTCCTTAATTTTTTTCCTTTGTTCTATACTCAAATCCTTCTTTAGTCTTATGTGTTTCAGTTTATCATTTGTATATAGCCTCCAACTAAAATTTGTCACAGTCTCCGCCACTACCCTAGTTTTAAACTGTACCCTTATAGGTCTCATCTCTCCCCTTTTATATCTACCTATCCTACTGATCTCCTCCACCTGCCCTTCCCATCCATATTCGTCCTCATCCACACCTTTCAAGACCTCCTTCACTGTCTCCATATCCCTCACTTTTCTCACTCCATTATCATTCATATGAGTCTCTATATCTCCATACAAGATTACACCCCTATCCCTGTCCATGGCCTCCCTCACGACACTCTCCTTGTTCTTCATGACCCCTACAACTGCACTCTCAAAACTTTTTTTGGTCATATTCATTTCTTCCTTTTGCTCTTTCATAATATCCTCCAAATCCTTGACTTTTTGTTTACCTACCACCGTCCATGCAGTCGACTCCTTTACTTCCGTGAAGCAAGCGTACGACGCCGCCAACGCCGCCGCCAGCCAGCCGACTGAAAACAGTTACTTGCTACTTATTACCTATTGAATTAGTAACAGAACATTGAAAACAGTTACTTGTTACTTATTCCAATAAGTAACAGAGTACCGTATTGAAAACTGTTACTTGTTACTTATTCCAATAAGTAACAGTCTTGAAATAAGTTACTTGTTACTTATTACAATAAGTAAGTTACTTATTCCAATAAGTAACAAAGACTTCAGAGTTGAAAACAGTTACTTGTTACTAATTCCAATAAGTAACAGAGACTTGAAAACAGTTACTTGTTACTAATTCCAATAAGTAACAGTTACTTATTCGAATAAGTAACATTCTTAAGAACAGTTACTTGTTACTTATTCCAATAAGTAACAGTTACAGTCTACCCCCTGGGGGTTAGGGAATAGAATATGCCCCACGTGCCTTCTGCGTGTCGTAAGAGGCGACTAAAGAGGTTGGGTCGGTGGGCTTGCAACCCCCACCCGGAAAAAATATCTAAGCAAAGAAAAACGAACGAACAGCCTCGGATGCGGACGGAACCAACGTTGACGAACCACGACCGACTAAGGACATGCCTTCGGACATTCTGAGAATGGCTACGTGGAATGTTAGTGGCATGAATGATGGCACAAAAGAGAGAGAGGTTCTGGAAGTGTTAGTGAATGCCAGGCTGGATGTATGTGGAATGACAGAGACCAAATGGAAAGGTTCAGATGTGTGAGAGAATGGGAATGTGGAATGGGTGTGTGTGCTGGAGTGAGTGAAGGAACAGCGAGAGAAGGTGCATGTTTGTTTGTAAGTAGCAAATGGAAGGAATGTGTAAGAGAGTATGGGTCTGTGGGTTCAAGGATTGTGTGGGTGAGAATGAAAGTAGGAATACAAACGTGGGTGATTGTATGCGTGTATGCCCCGACAGAGGATATACTTGAAAGAAAGAAAGAGGAGTTCTGGATGAATGTGGAGGCGTGCCTGGAGAAGTTTGACAAGAATGAAAGAATATTTCTGATTGGGGATATGAATGGTAAGGTGGGTGATAGGAAAGTTGAGGGAGTGGTGGGAGGGTGGGGGGTACCATCAGAGGTGAATGGGAATGGTAGTGCACTTGTGGACGTATGTGTGGGGAGGAGGCTGTGGATAGCCAACACCTTCTTCCGACACAGAATGATCCACAGGTACACGTGGAAACGGATGTTGACGATGAAGGATAAGACAGTGGTGGAACGAAAGTCATTGATTGATTATGTATGTGTGGATGAACGAATGAAGAAATCTGTGATGGATGCTAGGGTGTATAGGGGTATTGGAGGGGGTCTGTCTGATCATTATGTAGTGGTAGCTAAGGTTAGGATACAAAAGAAGTGGGTGAGGAGAGCGGGAGGGAGGCGAGAGGAGGGTGGAATGGTGAGGAGGGTGGAGAGGTTGCAGGAGGAGGAAGTCAGGGAGGAGTACAGGAGAGCAGTGGAAAGACGACTAGGTGGGTTCGACCTGGAAGTTATGGAGGAAGTGGAGGAGATGAGCAAGGTGTTTAAGGATGAGATCTGTGCAGCATGTGAGGAGGTGTGTGGAGTGAGGAGAAGAGGGAGGGGAGTGAAAGGTACAGCATGGTGGACAGAAGAGGTAAGAATAGCTGTGGAAGAAAAGAAGAAAGCATATAGAGAGTGGTTGGGTAGTAGAGGGAATGAAGATTCCGAGAGACAGAAACGAGCGAGGTACGTGGAGAGTAAGAGGGTGGTGAAGAGAGTAGTGAAGGAAAGTAAGAGAAGAGTAGATGAGGAATTTGGAAGGAATCTGAGTGTAAAATGGAGGGAGAGTAAGAAACTGTTCTGGAAAGAAGTCAAGAAAGTTAGGGAAGGTAGCAAGGGAAACAGTAAGGGTGTGAAAGATAAGAATGGGAGAATGCTAGCCGAGAAGCAAGAGAGAGTCGAAAGATGGAGGGAGTACTTCAGTGAGTTGCTAAATGAAAGGAATGAAGAGCCAGCAAACATAGCTGGATATGGTATGGGAGGGAGAAGAAGAGAAGTAGTGGAGGAGGAGGTGGGGATCAGGAGGTCAGAAGTGTGGGAAGCCATGAAAAGAGTGAAGTTGGGGAAAGCACCAGGAACAGATGGAGTGTGTGGGGAAATGTTGAGGTATGGTGGTGAGATAGTGATAGAATGGGTATGGAAAATGTGCAAACTAGCATGGGAGAAGGGGAGTGCACCCGATGACTGGAAGACTGGCATAATAGTCCCCCTATATAAGGGCAAAGGGGAAAGAGGAGTGTGTGGTAACCACCGAGGAATATGTCTTCTAAGCGTAGTAGGGAAGGTATACAGTAGGGTAGTGATTGAGAGAGTGAGAGTGAGAACGGAGAAATGGATAGGCGACGAGCAGGGAGGTTTTAGGAAGGGAAGAGGATGTGTAGATCAGATTTTTACCCTGAATTGTGTTGTGGAGAAGTATCTGGAGAAGAAACAAAAGGTGTATGTTGCCTTTATGGACTTGGAGAAGGCCTATGACAGAGTGGATAGAGAAGGTTTGTGGAAAGTACTTAGAATATACGGAGTAGAGGGCAAGTTGCTGAAAGCAGTGAAGAGCATGTATGAGGGTGCAAAGGCGGCAGTACGTGTGGAGAGTGAGCAGAGCGAGTTCTTTGACCTGAATGTTGGTTTGAAACAGGGGTGTGTGATGTCCCCGTGGTTGTTTACTGTATATATGGATGGAGTTATGAAAGAAATACTATCAAGAGCAGTGGATGTTGGTGTATCGCTGAAAAGGGAGGGAATTGAGTGGAAGCTACCTATACTGCTGTTTGCGGATGATACAGTTCTGATGAGTGATAATGAATGGGAGTTGCAGGGTCTGGTAAATGAGTTTGGAACAGTGTGCGAAAAACGGAATTTGAAGGTAAATACGGGGAAGAGCAAGGTTATGGTCTTCGAAAGGGGTGAAGTCACAGAGTGTGAGGTGAAGCTGAACGGTCAGGCTATGGAGATCGTCAACTCTTTTAAGTATCTGGGCAGTGTGTTGAGTAAAGATGGGACTATGGATGAAGAGGTGCGGGAGAGGGTACAACAGGGGAAGAGGGTTGTAGGAACGCTAAAAGCAGTAACAAGAAATAGGGTGGTCAGTATGGAAGTGAAGAAGTCCTTGCATGACAGTGTGGTAATCCCGACACTGACTTACGGAAGCGAAGCATGGACGTTGGTTGAGAGACTCAGACCAAGAGTGAGAGCAGTGGAAATGAATTACTTAAGGAGTGCGTGCGGAGTTACATGGAGGGATAGACAGACTAATGAGGAAGTAAGGAGGAGGTGTGGTGTGGAGGTAGATGTGCTGGAAAGTGTGAAAAGGAACAACTTGAGATGGTTCGGCCATATGGAACGTATGGAAAGCGAGAGAATGACTAAGAGGGTGTACGAGAGCGAGGGGGAGAGGTAGACCGAATATGAGGTGGAAGGATGGAGTGAGGAACTACATGAACGAAGGCGGTGCTGATTGGGGGGAGGGGCGTCGACTGACTGGGGACAGAGGTGCATGGGGGCGGTTCGTTCGTGGCCACCCCTTCGGGGATCACGGCGTCAGGCAATAGATAGATAGATAGAACAGTTACTTATTCAAATAAGTAAGTCTTGAAAACAGTTACTTGTTACTTATTACAATATGTAACAGTTAATTATTACAATAAGTAACAGACACTTGAAAACAGTTACTTGTTACTAATTCCAATAACTAAGTTACTTATTCGAATAAGTAACAGTCTTGAAAACAGTTACTTGTTACTTAATATAATAAGCAACAGTTACTTATTCAAATAAGTAACAGTCTTGAAAACAGTTACTTGTTAATTATTCCAATAAGAAAGTTACTTATTCGAATAAGTAACAGTCTTGAAAAAAGTTATTTGTTACTTGTAACTTATTCTAATAAGTAACAGTTACTTATTCAAATAAGTACTGTAACAGTCTTGAAAACAGTTAATTGTTACTTATTCCAATAAGTAAAAGTCTTGAAAACAGTTACTTGTTACTTATTATAAGCAACAGTTACTTATTGGAACAAGTAACTTTTTCAAGACTCTGTTACTTATTCGAATAATTAACTATTACTAATTGGAATAAGTAACTTACAGTTTCTTACAGTAGATCCTCTGGAAAAGGCAAACTAGGCCTGTGTATCTAGCTCAGTACCAGTACTTGCACTGCTGCGGTCGTTCACGGTGTTGGCGGCGGCGGTAGCAGACGCAACATTTTTACTATTCTGTATTTTTGTTTTATAATCAAACTTCAAATCTTGTCTTCCCCCATGCTTTATCAAGATTACTTTCAAACTCCCTTATTGATTCGGAATCGAAGTAACTATTTTCAAGACTCTGTTACTTATTGGAATAAGTAACTGTTACTTATTCTCGTGGTGGTGTAGGTGACTGGACCTCCTGCCTATACGGTTCAAATCTTAGCCCTGTCAGCTATTATTGGAATAAGTAGCAAGTAACTGTTACATATTGTAATAAGTAACAAGTAATAAGTAATTATTGTCAAGACTTACTTATTGGAATAAGTAACAAGTAACTGTTTTCAAGACTGTTACTTATTCAAATAAGTAACTTTCTTATAGGAATAAGTAACAAGTAACTGTTTTCAATACTCTGTTACTTATTGGAATAAGTAACTGTAACTTATTGGAATAAGTACCAAATAACGGTTTTCAAGACTTACTTATTTGAATAAGTAACTGTTAGTTATTGGAATAAGTAACAAGTAACAAATAACTGTTTTCAAGACTGTTACTTATTGGAATAAGTAACAAGTAACTTTTCAATACTCTGTTACTTATTGGACTAAGTAACAAGTAACTGTTTTCAATGTTCTGTTACTTATTCAATAGGTAATAAGTAACAAGTAACTGTTTTCAGTCAGCTGCCGCTGCCGCCGTTATGTTTACATTTGTCGATCGCCGTGGTTAAGTTCGCGTCTATTTTGATGGCGATTTTTTATGGCAAGCGTCCGCCGCCGCTCCGTGTAGTGTAAACAAGGCTTGCGGTACGCCCGAATTCTTCATTCTACCTATATCGTCATTAACCTAACAACCTAACCTAACCTAACCTGGGGGCTGCCGCCCCCAGACCCCCGCTGCTCTAAATAATGATGTTGAAGACATAAAATCACTAAAAAATACTCCACCATTTTAAGTCGCCCGCCAAGGCGGGAAGTAACTTCGAGCGCAAAGTAAACAAAGCGATGCTACTTCCACGAACGCAACAGAGTTCTCTTTATATTTTGTCTCATATTATTAATATTAAAGTGTCCCCATTGTTTTTTTAGTGTTTCGTATACCAGAAAAGGGTGTATTTTTGTGTTGGATATGTGGAAACCCGAAAACAAATACTGTATGTATTAAATCCTTGGTGGTAGCCTACCTGTCAAATGCGTGTCCTATAGGTAAAATCGTACCGGTATAAAGATCGTGTAGGCCTAGACCTATGTGTTTTTTGGATAATTATGTAGGATTAACGACATGTTTTTCAGGTGTTTTTATTTAGCCTAACCTATAGGCCTATTTGTAATTTGATTTTGGTGTTTTAGTTGATTCTAATTATGAAGTTGAATAACTTGAATGGGAATTTAGCATTTACCCATTAGGCCTATTCATCAATCTTAAAACACGCAGCGGGGAGGGCTATAGCTTAAAGATCAGGGAAATTGCAGGGTAAAAGACGAAAATAAGGGGTAGCCTAATACTAGCCTAACCTTACCTAACCTATCCTAGTATTATAGGTGGGTGCTGCCGCCTCCACACCCCCGCTGGTTGGGTATTAATCCTTCCCGCCCGGGCAGCATTTTAAAATGACATCGCGGCAGATGGCCAGGAGCCCGGGTGTCATTTTAAAATCCGTAAGCTTGAAAACCTATTAAGCTTGGTTTGAAAGCCGTGCGTCCGACGCATGTAAACAAAGCCTGTCTTTGCGACACCGCACCTCCGAAACCAAGAAGGAGACGTCGGATCAATGTTGTTTTGTATGCTATGACAAATTAGTGTCTGCAAAGGTCCGATATTGCGAACATCGTATCGAATCTCTCCATGGAAATCGTCATCACAACTGAAACAGTTGACCTAGAGAGCTCTACTCAACGCCAGTTTACAGATTAGAAACAGCACTACGTTTAGAGGTGCGTAGGAATTCTCTAGCAGTTAAAATAACAAAGATACGGGTAGCCTATTATCCCTCCGGGCCCGGGCTAGCCCTCCTAATGACAGTGCGGGGTACCCGGGCGATCTGGCCGAAAAACGTCTAGGCCTAGGCTACCTTTTTTATTTTTATTTTAACTGCTAGAAATTTCCCACACATCTATAAATGTAGTGCGGTTTTCAATCTGTAGACTGGCGTTGAGTAGAGCTCTGTGAGTCAACTGGTTCAGTTGTGATGACGATTTCAGTGGAGCGAATTTTACCGCGATGTTGACAATATCGGAGCTTTTCAGACACTAATTTCGTCTGACGTCACAACAATAACATTGATCTGACGTCTCCTTATTGTTTTCGGAGGTGCGGTGACGCAACGATCGGCTTTGTTTACATACGTCAGACGCACAGCGTTCAGACCAAGCTGAATAGGCTTTCAAGCTTACGGATTTTAACATGCTGCCCGGGTTTCTGCCCATCTGCCGCGGTGTCATTTTAACATGCTGCCCGGGCCAGGAGGGTTAAAGACGTTTTTCGGCCAGATCGCCCGGATCTCAATAATGTCCTTAGGATAGAGAGCTCGGGCAGGAAGGGTTAATAAAAGATTGACAGGTGCCGAAAGAAAAAGTTGATGAAGTCTACAGTGTTTATTCCGCAAACTTCAGCTTTAGCTGTCGATAACAGGAGGTAAATATTAACTTTTTTTACAACAAGTACACACTAGGGGGCATTGAATTTGCAACCAGATGTTTCATAGTTGACTGAGAGACACGGGAAAGAGGTCGCCCACTGTAACCAAAAAAATACAAATTGAGGCGAGAACATAGAGCGGCCATTGAAACGTAAATACTGTACCTATAGAATATATTGTATGATAGTTTCCTGAAGCTGACACGTATATGAATATCTTTGAAAAAATGTGTTTAGGCCTAGTTCAAATTATGTCTTGGGAAATGATAAAATTACTAAAACATTGCTATTTCATGTTAATTTTATTGTATTCCTTCTGATATTCTTAAAATCTTCAAACAAAATTACTCCAGTTTGACACCCTGTCTGAAGAATAGTGAAGATATGACGTCAAATGTTTGCTAAGTGCTGACGACACAAAGATATACTCTAGTGTCAGGAAAACCAACATTATACAAGGAGACATTGACACCCTAACAAACTGGTCTGAATGATGAATCCTGGAAGCTCCTTTTCAATGTTGATAAGTGCAAGGTAATCCACTGTGGACACAGCAATCCGAACACAAACTACACAATGCTCGGCAACGATATCAAGACAACTGAACAGGGAAAGTACCTAGGAATCTTGATAACCAACAATCTTAAGGCTAGAGAACAAGTAACCAAAGTGGTTAAAAAGGCTAACCAAATGCTGGGCATGGTCAACAAGAACTCCTTTGACTAGGCCTACATGTACAGAGACTCATTTAGTATCCTGTATAAAAGCTATATTCGCCCACATTTGGAACATGCTGTACAATCCTGGTCCCCTCACCTAAGAATGGACATCGATGCTATCAAAAAAGTTCAAAGGAGAGCCACAAAACTTGTTCCTGAACTAAAAGACCAACCATATGAATGAAGACTAAAGAGCTTAGGCCTAATAATGCTGAAAGATAGGAAAAAGAGAGGTGATCTGATTGAAACATAAACACTTGTAAAAGGAATAGAGAATGTTGACAGCTCCCAATTCTTGCAGATGAATCCAAACCATCTACGAGGCCACAACCATAAAATCTTCAAAAAACAGTGCGGCTAAAAAAAAAAAAATTTAAACTTTCATTAAGAAACTGTTCTGGAAAGAAGTCAAGAAAATTAGAGAATGTAGCAAGGGAAACAGTAAGGGTGTGAAAGGTAAGAATGGGAGATTGCTAGTCGAGAAGCAAGAGAGAGTCGAAAGATGGAGGGAGTACTTCAACGAGTTGCTAAATGTAAGGAATGAAGTGCCGGCAAACATAGTTGGATGGGGTATGGGAAGGAGAAGAAGAAAAGTAGTGGAGGAGGAGGTGGGGATCAGGAGGTCAGAAGTGTGGGAAGCCATGAAAAGAGTGAAGTTGGGGAAAGCATCAGGAACAGATGGATTGTGTGGGGAAATGTTGAGGTATGGAAAATGTGCAAACTAGCATGGGAGAAGGGGAGTGCACCTGATGACTGGAAGACAGGCATAATAGTCCCCCTATATAAAGGGGAAAGAGGAGTGTGTGGTAACCACCGAGGAATATGTCTTATAAGCGTAGTAGGCAAGGTGTACAGTAGGGTAGTGATTGAGAGAGTGAGAGTGAGAATGGAGAAATGAATAGGTGACGAGCAGGGAGGTTTTAGGAAGGGAAGAGGATGTGTAGATTAGAGAAGGTATGTGGAAAGTACTTAGAATATACAGAGTAGATGGCAAGTTGCTGAAAGCAATGAAGAGCATGTATGAGGGTGCAAAGGCGGCAGTACGTGTGGATAATGAGCAGATGAAAGAAATACAAGGAAGAGCAGTGGATGTTGATGTATCGCTGATAAGAGAGGGAAATAAGTGGAAGCTACCTGTACTGCTGTTTGCTGATGATACGGTTCTGATGAGCGATAATGAATGCGAGTTGCAGGGTCTGGTAAATGTGTTTGGAACAGTGTGGGAAAAACAGAATCTGAAGGTAAATGCGGGGAAGAGCAAGGTTATGGTCTTCAAAAGGGGTGAAGCCACAGAGTGTGAGGTGAAGTTGAACGGTCAGGCTATGGAGATTGTCAGCTCATTTAGGTTCTGGGCAGTGTGTTGAGTAAAGATGGAACTATGGATGAAGAAGTGCGGGAAAGGGTGCAACAGGGGAAGAGGGTTGTAGGAACGCTGAAAGCAGTAACAAGAAATAGGGTGGTCAGTATGGAAGTGAAGAAGTCCTTGCATGACAGTGTGGTAATCCCGACACCGACTTACGGAAGCGAAGCATGGACGTTTGAGAAGAAACTCAGACCAAGAGTGAGAGGGGTGGAAATGAGTTACTTGAGAAGTGCATGTGGAGTTACAGGGAGGGATAGACAGACTAATGAGGAAGTAAGGAGGTGTGGTGTGGAGGTAAATGTGCTGGAAAGTGTGAAAAGGAACTACTTGAGATGGTTCGGCCATATGGAACGTATGGGAAGCGAGAGAATGACTAAGAAGGTGTACTAGAGCGAGGTGGTAGGAGTACAAAGGAGTACAAAGGAAATCAAGCAACACCATATCTAGTGACCCTTCTAGGCTGCTTGTCCTCCAAAACACTGAGGATCAAGTGTCCAAACAGTGGTTTAGAGTGGGTAAGGGAACATTGGAAAGGGAATTACTGCCCTGGAACTAATGTCCGTGGCAGGATTAGGAAGTTAGTAGGGGACAGATGGGTTAGTAACTGAGGGGGGGATAAAATAAAGTTATTAATTTACAAATGCAGTCAGTCGCGGGTTTGATGCGAGATATTTGTCTAGGCGGAGTTTAAATGAATCAACGGTGCTGCAGTCTATGACGTCTCGGGGAAGCCCATTCCACAAGTTGACAACTCGATTGAAGAAGAAATTCTTAGATTCGTGTGAGTTGTTGTTGTTGTTGTTGTTGTTGTTGTTGTTGTTGTTGTTGTTGTTGTTGTTGTTGTTGTTGTTGTTGTTGTTGTTGTTGTTGTTGTTGTTCCTGTTCCCCAAGCTGCCTGGCCGAACAGCCCCAAGGCCCTGAGCAATTCCAAGGCCATAACCGAGTGCCCCCACAGAACCCTCCCCGCCGACCACAATAAAGCCTGGATGACTGAAGCCACTCCATGGCGGGGAGCTAAGGAGGGTGCAGAAACGCCCGGGAAACCAAAGCCCCACCCAGGGCCCTGTGCCCCTCAGCAATTATGAAGAGAAAGTTGAGGGGCAAGGGAAAAATGTGACGCTTTGGCTTCCAATCTTGGTAGATTGGGAGGTCAATCCACGGAAGAGACGCCGTCACTTGAGATCTAGAAAATATATAAGTTAAAGGAACAGTCAGAGTAAGCTATGGGTATGGCAGAGATTGCTCAGCTCTCACTCTGATAGACCAGCCCATCACCACATGACTAGAACCCAATCCTCTCGGCATCAGCTAGGAAAGGCCCTAGAAAGCCGCCTTTGGCGGGGGGATAGCTCCCCTATTTCAACCCCTTTTGGGGTTGGGCACCCGCCAGATTCGTGTGAATCTTTTAACTCACAGATTCGTGTGAGTTAAAAGATTTACCAATAATTTTGCAACCGTTTCCCCGCGTGTAATTAGATTGGTCGATAGTGAAGTACTTACTACAGTTCATATTGTCGATGCCTTTGATGATTTTGAACAATTGAATTAAGTCACCTCTTAATCTGCGCTGGGTTAAAGGAAATAGATTTAATTCTCTAAGACGCTCTTCGTATGGTTTGTTCTTTAGGCTAGGTATCATTTTGGTAACTCTACATTGAACTCGTTCTAGCTTGTTTATATCTTTTTGGTAATAAGGGCACCAAGATTAAACGCAGTATTCCAGAAGAGGGCGTACTAAGGAATTGTAAAGGGTTAGGATAACTTCTTTGGATTTATGCTCAAATGACCTGCCTATAAAGCCAATTATTTTGTTTGCCTTCTTAACAACTTCTGAACATTGTTGACTCGGTTTTAGGTTACTCGATATTGTTACTCCCAGATCGGTTTCTCTGTTTACATTCTTAAGCTGAGTGCCATTCATCGAATAGTTTGCTTTCTCATTTAGGTATCCGATATGTAGTACAGTACTGTACTTTACATTTATCCTCATTGAAACTCATTTGCCAAATTTGGGCCCAACATGACAATTTATCTAGATTGTGATGCATATCGTCAACTTTGAGAGTACAGTAAACCCCCGCTCTTTCGGACTTCAATCTTTCGGACTTCAATCTTTCGGAATTCTCAGACTTTCGGACTAGCATTTCAATTCGGACTCATGGTTCAGCCTTTCGGTTTTTGTCCGAAAGGCTGAGAAAATACCTCCGTCCTTTTCGGACTACATTTAACTTCGGACTCATGCTTCAGCCTTTCGGATTTGTCCGAAATGCTGAGAAAAATTAAATCGCATTCGGACCAAAGAGCTGAGTTTCGGACATGTTTGGTTAGGTGAATGTGTATTCGGACTTATAAACTTCGGACATTATTTCAGCCTTTCGGATTTGTCCGAAAGGCTGAGAAAAATTAAATCGCATTCGGACCAAAGAGCCGAGTTTCGGACTTGTCTGGTTAGGTGAATGTGTATTCGGACTTATAAACTTCGGACATTATTTCAGCCTTTCGGATTTGTCTGAAAGGCTGAGAAAAATTATTTCGCATTCGGACCGAAGAGCCGAGTTTCGGCCTTATAAACTTCGGACATTATTTCAGACATTCGGACAAGTCCGAATGGCTGAAGTGTGAGTTCGGACTCGGCCCTTTCGGACTTTTGACTCTTTCGGACAGGGGTCTCCCCCAATTAGTCCGAAAGAGCGAGGGTTTACTGTACGCTATTTGCAATTTTTGTATCGTTAGCAAACTTTGAGATTGTACAGGTGAGACCCTCATCTATGTCGTTGATGTAAATTAGAACGAGAATTGGTCCTAGTACCGATCCCTGGGGTACCCCGCTACTTACATTGGTCCATTTAGATGCCTTACCGTTTATGACTACTCTTTGCTTTCTGTTGCTGAGCCAATTTTTTATCCATTTCAACACACCGTCTTGTATTCCATGCGCTTTTTGTTTTAGCAGTAAACGTTTGTGGGGAACTTTGTCAAAGGCCTTTTGAAAATCAAGGTATATAATATCTACAGCTTTACTCTCATCATAGAGGTTGAGGATATCGTGGAAGAAGTCTAAGAGGTTTGTTAACCCTCCTGGCCCGGGCAGCATGTTAAAAGGACACCGCGGCAGAAGGGCAGGAGCCCGGGCAGCATGTTAAAATCCGTAAGCTTGAAAGCCTATTCAGCTTGGTCTGAACGCCGTGCATCCGACGCATGTAAACAAAGCCGATCGTTGCGTCACCGCACCTCCGAAAACAATAAGGAGACGTCGGATCAATGTTATTGTTGTGACGTCAGACGAAATTAGTGTCTGAAAAGCTCCGATATTGTCAACATCGCGGCAAAATTCGCTCCACAGAAATCGTCATCACAACTGAACCAGTTGACTTACAGAGCTCTACTCAACACCAGTCTACAGATTGGAAACCGCACTACGTTTATAGATGCGTGGGAAATTTCTAGCAGTTAAACTAAACAAAAATACGGTAGCCTAGGCCTAGACATTTTTCGGCCAGATCGCCCGGGTA
Organism: Paralithodes platypus; assembly: GCA_032716605.1. Taxonomy (NCBI): domain Eukaryota; kingdom Metazoa; phylum Arthropoda; class Malacostraca; order Decapoda; family Lithodidae; genus Paralithodes; species Paralithodes platypus. Next base: position 6,002,621 of record CM064505.1, on the reverse strand, counting down.
GCCCACACTGTCCTTGGGAGGACCTGCCCGGGCCAGGAGGGTTAAACAGGATTTTTTTTTACGAAAGCCGTGTTGAGTATCTTTAACCCTTCTGGCCCGGTTGTCATTTTAAAATGACACCACGAATGAAGGGCAGGTACCCGGTTGTCATTTTTAAATCTGTAAGCTTGAAAGCCTATTCAGCTTGGTCTGAACGCCGTGCGTCCGACGCATGTAAACAAAGCCGATCGTTACGTCACCGCACCTCCGAAAACAAGAAAGAGAAGACTCGTTTGTTATTGTATGTCTGTATGTCGTTGTTTCAGTAGTGAAAAGATCGTCATATTGCTAACATCGCCTGCAAGTGCTCTCCACTGAAATCGTCATCACAACTGAACCAGTTGACATAGAGAGCTCTACTCAACGCCAGTCTACAGATTGGAAACCGCACTACATTTATAGATGCGTGGGAAATTTCTAGCAGTTAAACTAAACAAAAATACGGTAGCCTAGGCCTAGACGTTTTTCGGCCAGATCACCCGGGTAGCCCACACTGTCATTTTGAGAGCCTGCCCGGGCCAGGAGGGTTAAGGATCAATTATGTACGATTAAGTACGACAGGTTGGGTAAGAGGTATCCTCACCAGGATTCGAACCCACTCACTCCAGGTATATTTGGGAAAGTCGGGCACCGTAACCACTCGGCCATGAGCGGATTTAAGGAAAGCAACCTTAGTTCATTATTTGAGGAACCAGGTTTTTAGTCTCGTGGAGGACTATGCCTTCGAACACGTGGTGAGTTTATAAGACTTCGACCATGACTATTTTTACGCTTCCCCCCCGCCAACTCGGTTAAGTGATATACGATTTTTAATCGTCCTGGTACTATTATGGAACCTCTGAAAATGACAAATATCAATTATTTACGATTAAGTACGACAGGTTGGGTAAGAGGTATCCTCACCAGGATTCGAACCCACTCACTCCAGGTATATTTTGGAGAGTCGGGCACCGTAACCACTCGGCCATGAGCGGATATAAGGAAAGCAACCTTAGTTCTTATTTGAGGCACCAGGTTTTTAGTCTCATGGAGGATTATGCCTTCGAACACGTGGTGAGTTTATTAGACTTCGACCATGACTATTTTTACGCTTCCCCCCCGCCAACTCTGTTAAGTGATATACGATTTTTAATCGTCTTGCTACTATTGTGGAACCTCTGAAAATGACAAATATCAATTATGTACGATTAAGTACGACAGGTTGGGTAAGAGGTATCCTCACCAGGATTCGAACCCACTCACTCCAGGTATATTTGGGAGAGTCGGGCACCGTAACCACTCGGCCATGAGCGGATATAAGTTATAAGGCCATTAGGACAAGAGACTGAAACTGCATGTATGTGTGGAACACTCAGTCTTAAAATGTTTATGTATCTATGTATGTTTAATTTGACCACTAATTATTTCACCTTTTTCCTTGCAGGTCAGCCGAAAGACTAACCTCAGAAGAGATCTACAAAAAGTACTGAAGGAATACCGGCCAGATGAAACGGATTTTATGAAGAGACAAGGGTACGGTTACTACGGTATCATAGAAGTTAAGGGGGCTCTCCTTGCTTTTTTTCTCTCTCTCTCCCTCTCTCTTTGGCTTGTATCCATTCGGTCCCATTCAGCCTACTGGTTAAAGACATTTACCCCCATCCAGGTGTCAATATTTTCCTGGCGAGCGGTAGTGAGCTAGCATATATATATTTTTGTTTTGACAGCAAGCTAAATTTGTACATTTTCTGATAGAAAAATTTCTCCGGCAAAGTCGGATTTCTCCATACAATGCTGGCTCGCTATCGCTCGCCAGGAATAAATCGACACCTGGATGGGGATAAATGTCTTAAAACAGTTGGCTGAATGGGGCCGAATGGATACAAGCCAGGAAAAGAGAGAAAAGGAGAAAAAGATAAAAAAGAAACCGGGACCCCCCTTAATACGGTATCATAGAAGTTAAAACCAACTGTAGACTCATGATCAAAAGTCATATCCTATCTCTATACAGTAATTGTAACTTAGGATAGGCCATGATATCTCTAGCTAGTAAAAAAGTATAAAAATTTAAAATACAATTTATGTCTGCATAGAGCTTACTCTTCACTAATCTATATTTTATTAATTTCACCACAACACCAAACACCTCCAATTAAATCAATGAAAGTACAGTATATATGTAATCCACCGGGATTCGAACCTGGGTTATCACACACAGATTTTTAGACACCTTAACCATTACACGGTCACCACCAAGACGGTTAAAGGTTTATGCACACGCCTACGACTTATTATCCATTCTCGAATACTGGATATTAATCTAATCATGTTCATATTCCCAACCGCGCTATGATAGCCTACTGTTTAAGTGAGAGGAATGAATATTCATGGGGCACAGATCATATAGACCGGCCTCGCTACGAAATATCCCTGAACCTACTGATAATCAATATTTTATTAATTTCACCACAACACCAAACACCTCCAATGAAATTAATGGAAGCATATATTATGTGATCCACCGGAATTCGAACCTGGGTTATCACACACAGATTTTTAGACACCTTAACCATTACACCACCAAGACGGTTAAAGGTTGTTGTTGTTCCCCAAGCTGCCTGGCCGAACAGCCCCAAGGCCCCGAGCAATTCCAAGGCCATAACCGAGTGCCCCCACAGAACCCTCCCTGCCGACCACAATAAAGCCTGGGTGACCGAAGCCACTCCATGGCAGGGAGCTGAGGAGGGTGCGGAAACGCCCGGGAAACCAAAGCCCCACCCAGGTTAAAGGTTTATGCACACGCCTAGGACGGGGAAATATTGGAACAAGTAGAGTGTTTTAAATATCTAGAGGAACGATAAGCAGGAGGGGAGGTATGGAAATGGAGGTAAAACAGAGAGTGTGTGAAGGAAGGAAAGTTTTCGGAGCAATGGGAAGTACAGTATGTATGAAGCGATGGAGGAAGTGAGTGCAGAAAAGGATATAGGAGTAGTGATAGACAATAAGTTAAATTTCTCAGAACATTTAGCGGAAAAGATAAACAAAGCCAATAGAATTGTAGGGCTGATAAGGAGGACATTTGTGTCACTTGACGAAGAAATCTTCAGGAATCTATATACAGCGCTGGTTAGGCCGCACCTGGAATATGCAAACCAGGTGTGGGCTCCATATATGGTAAAGGATATAGAAGCAGTGGAGAAAGTGCAGAGGAGAGCTAGCAAGCTGGTACCAACGTTGAAGAACGCGGCCTATGAGCAGAGGTTGAGGACACTGGGACTTCCGACACTGGCATATAGGAGAAAGAGAGGGGATATGATAGAGACTTTTAAGATAGTGTCAGGAAAGTACGATGAGGATGTGTGTGAAGGTATCTTCTTGATGCGGGAGGGAACAAGAACGAGAGGACACTCTAAGAAAATTTACAAAGAAAGAAATAGGCTTGAGAAGGCGAAGAACTCATTTTGTGATAGAGTCGTAAATGAGTGGAACGCACTGCCCCAGTATGTAGTCGATTCCGAATCAATAAGGGAGTTTGAAAGTAATCTTGATAAAGCATGGGGAAGACAAGATTTGAAGTTTGATTATAAAACAAAAATACAGAATAGTAAAAATGTTGCGTCTGCTACCGCCGCCGCCAACACCGTGAACGACCGCAGCAGTGCAAGTACTGGTACTGAGCTGGATACACAGGCATAGTTTGCCTTTTTCCAGAGGATCTACTGTAAGAAACTGTAAGAAACTGTAAGTATGTGGAAGACAAGAAATCTCGGAATGAAAGTAAAAAGTGCAATGTATCAAGGAATTGTTGTGCCAACAGTGATGTATGGGGCTGAGACATGGGCTCTGAAGAAAAAGGAGAGAAGAAAGCTGGATGTATTTACCTAATTGTATTTACCTAATTGTAGTTTACAAGAGTTGAGCTAAGCTCGTGTTGTCCCGTCTCTCAGTCTACTTTTTATCCAATTTTTTCTTGAAAATATGGATGTTCCTTGCCCCTACCACCTCCTCCTCCAGCCCATTCCATTTGTCAATACATCTATAGGGGAAGCTAAACTTCCTGATATCGTTCTTGCAGGTAGGTCTTTTTACTTTGTAGCTGTGGCCTCTAGTTATTCCTGTATCCATAATTAACATATCCTCCCTATCCAGCCTCTCCAGCCCCCGGGTGCATTTGTACATCATTATCATGTCTCCCCTCTCTCTCCTCTCTTTTAAACTTGGTAGATTTAATTTGTCTAGCCTCCCTTCATATGGCAGTTCTCTGAGACTTGGAACCAATCTAGTAACTGCTCTCTGGATTCTTTCTAACTTGTGAATATGCTTCTTTAGATGCGGGGACCACACCACTGCTGCATACTCCAATCTTGGTCTAATCATACTCTTCATAATTTTCGCTACCATGGTCTCATCCAAGTAGTTCAGAACAACTTTCATATTCCCGGCCATTGCATACATTCTGCTAAAGAGCTTGTTAATATGTTTCTCTGGCGACAAATTATCTTGTATAATCAACCCTAAATCCTGTTCTTTTTTGGCCTTGCTAATTATATTATCTCCCATCCTGTACTCCCAATTTGGTCTATTCACACTTCTTCCCATATTTAACACATGGCATTTACTTATATTAAATTTCATTTTCCACTTGGTGCTCCATTCATATATTCTATCTAAATCCCCTTGCAGCTCCTCACAACTACTTTTATTTGTTATTTGTCTCATAATTTTTACGTCGTCTGCAAACATTGACATGTAGGAATTTATGCCTATCGGCAGGTCATTCACGTACATAAGGAACATGAGAGGTGCCAACACAGATCCCTGCGGCACACCACTCAACTTTCCGCCACGATGAGTAAGTTCCTCTAATGTTGGTCCTCATTTCCCTATCTGTTAGATAGCTCTCCATCCATTTCAGCAAACTCCCCCTGACACATCCTAGCATCTCAAGCTTAGATAACAATCTCTTATGTGGTACCTTATCGAATGCTTTGGAAAGGTCTAAGTAGACGCAGTCCACCCATCCACCTCTTTCTTGGAGTACATCTATCACCCTACTGTAATAACATAGCAAACTGGTAACACAAGATGTCCCTTCTCTGAATCCAAATTGCTTTGGGGTTATGTTGTTGTTGTTGTTGTTGTTCCCTAAGCTGCCTGGCCGAACAGCCCCGAGTCCCTGAGAAAGGCCATGGCCACGATCGGGCTTTCCCACAGAGCTCTCATTGAGTGTAGATTGTGTTGTTGGCGTAAGTGGTTGTGTGAAATGCAGTCTTCTATGATGTGTTTAATGGTATGGGGTGCTGTGTTACATCCCGGGCAGGCGTCGACAACGGAGTCATCCAGTCTCTTCTGATAGCTCAGGAGAGCTGGATGGTGTCCGCATCTCAGCCTGGCCAGGTGGACTCTGTCCTCGCGAGGGAGGGAGGATTCGGAAGGATGGATTTCGGGAGGTCGTGCATGCAGCTGCGTGTTGTCTGTGCGTGAGTGGATGGATCGGTGAGAGATATGAGTATGGATGTGCTTCTGGAAGTTGGTTCGGGGTGGGCAGGGAGGGAGAGAGGACAATAATTGTGTGTGATACCGTGTGCTGTTTTGATATTTCTTGGTGTCTGTGGGTGTGTTGCCATGTAGTTTAGTGGGTGGTCTTGGTTCGTGGAGGCTGCTGCCAGGAATTGAGTGCCTCTCATGTCCAGATGGTCTTTGACTTTGAGGATTTTGGTTTCTTGATGTAGGTGATCTGTGGGTGCAGTAGCTGTGCAGCCTGTAATGATCTTCAGGGCTTTGTTTTGAATAGTCTGTAAGGTCTTATGATGTGTTTCAGCTAGGTTAGAAGCCCAGGCTGGGCTTGCGTATTCCATCACTGATCTTATGTATTGTTTATATACTGTGGTGGTAGTTTCTTTGTTGTGTCCAAATTTTGTGTCAGCAAGTGACCTGAGGGCGTTAAGTCTGGGTGTCAGTTTCTTTTTAATGTTTGTGGTGTGCTGTTTGAATGTCATATGAGTATCATATGTTACTCCTAGGATTTTGGGTGTGTGTGTATGTGTTAGGGGTATGTTGTTTATGGTGAGTTGAGGGATGTATTCGTGTTCTCCTGTCCAACTTGTGAGCAGGGTTGCGGTGGATTTGGTTGGGGCTAGATTAAGTCTGTTTGTAGTGCACCAGCCATGTAGTGTGTTGAGATAGGGTTGAAGGAGATCTGTTGCTCTTTTTGGGTCATGGTGTGTGCATGTGAGTGTTATGTCATCTGCATAGGAGGCTAAGTTTATTTGGGGCGTATTGGGTGTAGTTATATCGTGCATGTACAGATTGAAGAGTGCGGGCTTTGGGGTTATTATCTTCTTTCTCTCCAACATTTTCATCCATCTCTTCCTAATTAGCTTTTCACAAATCTTGCATACAATACTAGTAAGTGAAACTGGTCTATAGTTTAGAGGGTCCTCAGGGTTTCCATTCTTGTATATCGGGATGATATTTGCTCTTTTCCATTCAACAGGAACCTGTCCTTTATCTAAGGAAGCTTGAATTATGTCCCTCACTGGCTCCACTAATTGCTCTGCACACTCCTTTAAAACCCAGGCAGACACTTCATTCGGTCCCATAGCTTTCCTTACTTCAAGTCCTCTCATCGCAGTTAACAGCTCATCTCTAGTTATTTCAATCTTACTAAGACCACTCTCCAGTACTCCCGCCTGTGGTTCGTCAAAACCTTCCTCTCTAGTAAAATGTGATGGAGATGAGCTGCTTGAGGAGTATGTGTGGAGTTACTCGTAGAGACGGATTGAGGAATGAAGAGATACGTAGGAGAGTGGGGCAGCAGGAACATTTGTCAGGCAGAGTGGACAGAAGGGTGCTGAGCTGGTATGGTCATGTTGAACGAATGGGAGATGAAAGGCTTACAAAGAGAATATATGAGTCAGATACAAGGGAAGATAGAAGGGCAGGAAGACCCCCATTGAGATGGAGAGACTGTGTAAGACAAACTTTGTATGATAGAAGAATGACTATATTAATTAAGTTAATTAAGTTAATTAAAACTAAAATGTTCTCGCTTAAAAATTAATTTAATCTTTCAGATTTTGTAGACTATAATTACAATAAACTTAAAGCTGATTTAAAAAATTTACATAAACATTTTGTAATCACTACAGTAGATAAAGCCAGCAATAATTATAGCTTCACATGTAAGAAGTTTTATCTTGAAAACATGAAGAAAGAATTAGGCATTAACCCTCCAGCCCCGGCTATGTACTGTATTCCATATATATTCCCCAAAACACGGGGGTTTTGGCTGAAAAATGTCTATGCCTAGGCTACCGTATCTTTGTTATTTTCACTGCTTCCGCATTCCCGCGCATCCCCAAGCGTAGATGTGTTTCGTACCTGTAGAATGGCGTTAAGTAGAGCTCTCTAAGTCAACTGGTTCAGTTGTGATGACGATTTCATTGGTGATAACTTTGTGGCAATTAGCCACTTTACACTACTTTTCACTACTTAACAATAACATACAGGCACACACGAACAAGCGACGCACTCCTTCTTGTGGTCGGAGATGCGCGGCGTCGGTCCAGCCGGTTTTTGTTTACATGCGTTGGACGGACGCCTCGCACACCAAGCTTACAGGCTTTCAAGCTGCCGGAGCCTCAGAGCCCTACCGGGTAGCGCGGGGGGTATTTGTTATGGGTGCCTCAGAGCCCTACCGGGTCTGAGGGGTTAAAGGTAACATATTACGTAAAAATATTTGTGGTAATTCTGTTTATGAAATTCAAAATAATATGAATATTGAAAACTTAATCGATGAACATAACAAGAAAAATATAACATTTGATATTAAACTTTCCGATAAGAACAAGTGCATTGCAAAATTATACATGTTACCTAAATTTCATAAAAGACCTTATAAATATCGCTTTATTGCCGGAGCAAAATTTGCTACCACTAAAACTCTGTCAGAACAAGTCGTAAATTGCTTAAAATACATTAAAAGTACTCATAAAAAATATTGTAATACCATCATGAGAAGAATTGGCATTAACTATTATTGGAGTGTTACAATTCGTTAGAAGTTATTGATAAAATAAATACCATGCCAAAAGTTACCTCGGTACATAGCTTCGACTTTTCAACTTTGTACAGTGGAGCCCTCATCCTCGCTACACCGGTCTTCGTTGATTCAATCCTCGCACCACACACCAAATATTCCCCATTTGAATTCTCGCGCCAAAAGCCTCATTCCTCGCATCAAAATCCCAGCCGAAACCCGAAAAAATAGCAAAAATAACGAAAAACTCAACATAAAACTAGAAAACAAACAAAAACAATAATTTTGTTTTAACATAACGAAAGAATCTGCCAGTAGCTTGCCTTTAACCTGACAAGCGTGATATAGACCTAGGTGCTAGGGTAGTTATTTGTGCATTTCTAGCCCTGGATTCTGACAGAATTTGTTATTTGTTGCTGTCTGGGAGTCAACTGAGACGAGCGGGGCGGTGTGTGCCGGTGTCTGGGTGTTGCATAACGATCTTTTATGCAACCCACTTGTGCTACATTATCGCGAGAGAGAAAAATAACCGATAAATGATGATAATAACAGGATAAATAGGTGATAATTGAGGAGGGGGGAATAAGGTGGGGAAGGAGGGGAGGGGGAGGGGTGAGAAACACATGGATGAGTACTAGAGGGGAATTATCTCACCTAGAGACAAAATCCTTTGTTTTGATAGGCCCTTTTTTTTTTGGAAGGCTTTTTTTATGGTCTTCCTTCCGTGAGGCCTATCGCGTTCCCTATAGGAAGCCTTCCGTGAGGCCTATCGCGCTTGCCGGGTTAAGAGACGAAATCCGAGTGAATCCGAGATCCGTTCGTCAAATGCGCAAGATGCCGCCATCTTTGTATGACGTCATCACTAAGCAGACGCTTGCAGTTTAGCTAGTATCTGTGTTGACAAAACAACCGTTTGCAAGCCTTTTTGTGCCTGAACCCCTTATCTCTCGCGTTTATTATAACCTCTAGTACATCTAGTGATAGGGATGGTTGGCCTGGTGGTAGCAATGAAGGAATTTCATGCTAAAAAAACAGCAAAGACCAGTCCATGTCGGACGAAAGCGATTGAATTGCCTAGCCTAGACGATGTTAGCCTAGGCTAGGCTAAATATGACAATGATTTATAATAAAATATGTGTGGTAAGTAATCTTCTCATAATACGTCTTTTCCTCATAATATGTATTTATTGGATGTATTTGGGGCGAAATGGGTACTTGAGGGGTGGCTGGACGAATTTAGAACCTAGGCCTAGGCTAGGCCTAAAAAAATTCGCATGATAGAAACAATGCCCCAATCTACAGTATTTATGGTTAGGACTGTCATTTAGCCATGTCTATATTATTATTTACAATACATAAGATTTAGGCCTAGGCTACTTGAATAATAATTATTCAAGTAGCCTAGGCCTAAATCTTATGCATTGTAAATAATAATATAGACATGGCTAAATGACAGTCCTAACCATAAATACTGTAGATTGGGGCATTGTTTCTATCATGCGATTTTTTTTAGGCCTAGCCTAACGACGCTGTTTTTTTGAGTGATAATGCAAATGAACTTTTTGTATAATGATAACAGAAACTCCCCCCCCCCAAAAAAAAAAGGTAGGCTAGGCTAAATTGACAATTTTGGTATCCATATTTTCCATCTTGATTGTTTTTTGATTGCAGGAAATACTGTTTTAGACACCTAAATTCTCAAAAAAAAAATCTGGGGGCATGCCCCCGGACCCCCCTAGAGCTCGCGCATTCGCCGCGCTATAATGATAACAAAATAATAAACCATGATGATAACACAATGAATGGGAGTTGCAGGGTCTGGTAAATGAGTTTGGAACAGTGTGCAAAAAACGGAATTTGAAGGTAAATACGGGGAAGAGCAAGGTTATGGTCTTCGAAAGGGGTGAAGTCACAGAGTGTGAGGTGAAGCTGAACGGTCAGGCTATGGAGATCGTCAACTCTTTTAAGTATCTGGGCAGTGTGTTGAGTAAAGATGGGACTATGGATGAAGAGGTGCGGGAGAGGGTACAACAGGGGAAGAGGGTTGTAGGAACGCTAAAAGCAGTAACAAGAAATAGGGTGGTCAGTATGGAAGTGAAGAAGTCCTTGCATGACAGTGTGGTAATCCCGACACTGACTTACGGAAGCGAAGCATGGACGTTGGTTGAGAGACTCAGACCAAGAGTGAGAGCAGTGGAAATGAATTACTTAAGGAGTGCGTGCGGAGTTACATGGAGGGATAGACAGACTAATGAGGAAGTAAGAAGGAGGTGTGGTGTGGAGGTAGATGTGCTGGAAAGTGTGAAAAGGAACAACTTGAGATGGTTCGGCCATATGGAACGTATGGAAAGCGAGAGAATGACTAAGAGGGTGTATGAGAGCGAGGTGGAGGGACAGAGGGGGAGAGGTAGACCGAATATGAGGTGGAAGGATGGAGTGAGGAAGTACATGAACGAAGGTGGTGCTGGTTGGGGGGAGGGGCGTCGACTGACTGGGGACAGAGGTGCATGGGGGCGGTTCGTTCGTGGCCACCCCTTCGGGGATCACGGCGTCAGGCAATAGATAGATAGATAGATAACACAATTCATATTTTCTGGATTGACACCCTGTTTAAAATACAGTAACTTGATGTAGCCTAGACAAAAAACATGTTTTCATAGCCTAACACTGGGAAAAAGTGCGGTAATTGTTTAGATATTGGTCCTTTTATTTTCTAGTTATTAAAAACTTATTCTATGGTGTATTATATGATACAGTATAATGCATAAAATTTAATTTGTGTACAATAAAACATGTTTTCGTAGGCAAAAAATAGAAAAAGACGCAAATTTTGGCATGAGCACGGAACCGATTGAATTTTCCCCATAAGAACAGTGCCCCGATCTTGGCTGTTTCAATCCTAGCTCTATTTCTGCAGAACTGATTAGCAGCTAGGATGGGGGCTCCACTGATATACCAATTTGCCTTTAGATTTAGTATATTACCCTGAATTGTGTTGTGGAGAAATATCTGGAGAAAAAACAAAAGGTGTATGTTGCCTTTATGGACTTGGAGAAGGCCTATGACAGAGTGGATAGAGAAGGTTTGTGGAAAGTACTTAGAATATACGGAGTAGAGGGCAAGTTGCTGAAAGCAGTGAAGAGCATGTATGAGGGTGCAAAGGCGGCAGTACGTGTGGAGAGTGAGCAGAGCGAGTTCTTTGACCTGAATGTTGGTTTGAAACGGGTGTGTGATATCCCCGTGGTTGTTTACTGTATATATGGATGGAGTCATGAAAGAAATACTATCAAAAGCAGTGGATGTTGGTGTATCGCTGAAAAGGGAGGGAATTGAGTGGAAGCTACCTATACTGCTGTTTGTGGATGATACAGTTCTGATGAGTGATAATGAATGGGAGTTGCAGGGTCTGGTAAATGAGTTTGGAACAGTGTGCGAAAAACGGAATTTGAAGGTAAATACGGGGAAGAGCAAGGTTATGGTCTTCGAAAGGGGTGAAGTCACAGAGTGTGAGGTGAAGCTGAACGGTCAGGCTATGGAGATCGTCAACTCTTTTAAGTATCTGGGCAGCGTGTTGAGTAAAGATGGGACTATGGATGAAGAAGTGCGGGAGAGGGTACAACAGGGGAAGAGGGTTGTAGGAACGCTAAAAGCAGTAACAAGAAATAGGGTGGTCAGTATGGAAGTGAAGAAGTCCTTGCATGACAGTGTGGTAATCCCGACACTGACTTACGGAAGCGAAGCATGGACGTTGGTTGAGAGACTCAGACCAAGAGTGAGAGCAGTGGAAATGAATTACTTAAGGAGTGCGTGTGGAGTTACATGGAGGGATAGACAGACTAATGAGGAAGTAAGGAGGAGGTGTGGTGTGGAGGTAGATGTTCTGGAAAGTGTGAAAAGGAACAACTTGAGATGGTTCGGCCATATGGAACGTATGGAAAGCGAGAGAATGACTAAGAGGGTGTACGAGAGCGAGGTGGAGGGACAGAGAGGGAGAGGTAGACTGAATGAGAGGTGGAAGGATGGAGTGAGGAAGTACATGAACGAAGGCGGTGCTGGTTGGGGGGAGGGGCGTCGACTGACTGGGGACAGAGGTGCATGGGGGCGGTTCGTTCGTGGCCACCCCTTCGGGGATCACGGCGTCAGGCAATAGATAGATAGATAGAGCTTTGCTTTATTATAGATTTGCACTTTGACAGATTCGTTGGGAATGGTAATTATTTCATAAATGTTTATACATATTTTAATAATGCATCACTTAGCTCTACTCCCACTAGTTCAGTATATTTTGATAGAACTAAACTTAAAGATGCCCTTAAATTTCTCCTTTTCAATACTTATGTTAGATTCGGGCCTTACATTTTCAAACAAATATTAGGAATACCTATGGGTGGAAATGCTAGCCCTTTAATTGCAGATTTATTCTTGCTTTAGAATTTAAATATATAAAAGACTTAGTCGACAGTAGCAAGAAAAATAAAATCCCAGAAAAATTAGCACTTGCTAAATTGTTAAGTAATAATAGTAGATATATTGATGATATTCTCGTTTGCAATTTGTTAAATTTTAATCAAGTTGCAAAACTTATTTATCCTAATTCTATTCCCCTCACACAAGGTAACGTAAATGATTAAGTTGAAAATTTTCTTGATATAAATATAGAGATTGTTAATGAACAGTGCATACTTAAAGTATACTACAAAGTTGATGATTTTAATTTTAACGTAATAAACTTTCCTTTCCCTAGTAGTAATATCGATAGTAAGATAACTTATAATTGTTTTTATTCCCAGTTAATAAGATTTTGTAAAATTTGCACTAAAGTACAGTAAAAGTCCTTTAACCCTCTCACCACGGAAGGGCTCTTGAACGCCCATAAAAAAGCATATAACAGGTACCCGGATGGTCTCTTGAACGCCCAGTGGTTGAAAGCCTGTGAGCTTCGTGTGCAAGGCGTCGGTCCGACGCATGTAAACAACAGCCGGCTGGACCGTCGCCCCGCATCTCCGGCCACAAGAAGGAGAGCGTCGCTTGTTCGTGTGTGCCTGTATGTTGTTGTTAAGTATCGAAAAGTGGTGTAAAGTGGCTGTTTTGGCCATAAAGTTATCTCCAATGAAATCATCATCACAGCTCAACCAGTTGACTTAGAGAGCTCTACTTAATGCCATTCTACAGGTAAATAATACAGCTACGCTTGGGGATGCGCGGGAATGCGGGAAGCAGTCTGATTAACGAATATACAGTAGCCTAGCCTAGACGTTTTTCGGCCAAAACACCCGGGTTTCGAGGAATATATATATAATACATAGCCGGGGCTGGAGGGTTAATCCGACGACCGATGATTCGAAACTCCCAATAGTCCGAATTTTTCAATTTGAGGCCAAATCCGAATTCACCCGATGGTCCGAATTTCAAGAAGTCCCAAAGTATCCTTTTTGATACATTAGTCCACTCAAATGACACATAATGGAGCACACACATATCATATGTTCATGAATTCACTTTAAAAGTTTACCATTGTCATTGTAGCCTATTACCTACTTCAAAACATTCAGATTAATGGTCAAAGGAAGCTACTGATATAAACGTAAACACCACATCGTCTGCTAGAGAGTTTGTTTTGCTCTTGAACGCATCCTTGGGACGCTCCGATGCGCTACTGGCTTGCACCGCATCGTCTGCAAGCGCATTCAGTCTTGCGCTTGAAAAAGCACCTTTGGACGTTCCGATACGCTACTATTTATAGTTCAGTGATCGGAGCGTCCCAAGGGTGCTTTCAAGAGCAAGACAAACTCGCTAGTAGACGATGCGGACATGTGGTGTTTACGTTTATATCAGCAGATTCCTTTGACCATTAATCTGAATGTTTTGAAGTAGGTAATAGGCTACAATGACAATGGTAAACTTTTGAAGTGATTTCATGAACATATGAGCCGATATGTGTGCACCATTGTGTCATTTGGGTGGCCTAATGCCTCAATGTTTTCGTCAGGCCATTAATACACAGGTTCATAGGGGTAAAGTCCGATAATCCGAAAAATCCACTAATCCGAACGAGGGCCGGTCCGCTGCCCTTCGGATTAACGAAGTTTACTGTAGATGACTTTTGGGCTAGAGCTGGGTTACTATACTGACTCTTAGTAGACAGAGGTTATGAGGCAAGTAAATTGTTACATAAATTTAATCTTTTAGGGTCAATTACTGTGACTGTATTCTAAAATTTGACATAACTAATTTTAATCAAGCATTTTTAACGTGAAGTTTATTGTATAACCTCTGCTTACTTTGTGTCTGTTTGTATTTATTGTTTATCTTTTTCTATTATTAACCCTCCAGCCCTGGCTATGTATTATATATATATTCCTCGAAACCCGGGTGTTTTGGCCGAAAAACGTCTAGGCTAGGCTACTGTATATTCGTTAATCAGACTGCTTCCCGCATTTCCGCGCATCCCCAAGCGTAGCTGTGTTATTTACCTGTAGAATGGCATTAAGTAGAGCTCTCTAAGTCAACTGGTTGAGCTGTGATGATGATTTCATTGGAGATAACTTTATGGCCAAAACAGCCACTTTACACCACTTTTCGATACTTAACAACAACATACAGGCACACACGAACAAGCGACGCTCTCCTTCTTGTGGCCGGAGATGCGGGGCGTCGGTCCAGCCGGCTGTTGTTTACATGCGTCGGACCGACGCCTCGCACACGAAGCTCACAGGCTTTCAACCACTGGGCGTTCAAGAGGCCTTCCGGGTACCTGTTATATGTTTTTTTATGGGCGTTCAAGAGCCCTTCCGTGGTGAGAGGGTTAATATTGATGAATTTTTTAAATTAATTGTTCTTGTTAAAAGAGTACTCTTTGCTTAAACCTGGTTGTTACCGTGGATTGACCTCCCTACTGCCAACCCTGGCAGATTGAGAGCCAAAGCGTCACATTTTTCCTTTGCCCCTCAACTTTCCCTTTATAATTGCTGAGGGGCACACGGCCTTGGGTGGGGCTTTTGTGTCCCTGGCATTTCCGCACCCTCCTCAGCTCCCCGCCTTTGAGTGGCTTCGGTCACCTGGGCATTATTAGTGGTAAGCTGGGAGGGTTCTGTGGGGGTGCTCAGTTATGGCCTTGGCCTTGCTCGGGACCTTGGGGCTGCTCGGCCAGACAGCCTGAGGAACAGCAACAACAACAAAACCTGTTGTTACTTTTTCATATTTTGTAATTATGTGTCTTTATATTATATCTATCCATTGTCGATAGTATCAATTGCTTGCTTTTGCGATTTCCTTAGTTTATTTGTACGATAAACGTAGGTTATTTGTAGGGTAGTTATTGATAGGGGTCACTTGAGGCATGCTATGTTTACAGGTACCTACCCGATAGCACTATCGTTAGTGAGTGCTATATATATATTTTTTTGTAATATTATATATCTTATCAATGTTTTTATTTTTTACTATTGTTAATGTCTTGTCATGTTGCAAATTTGATTTTAAATGAAAATTTTAACACTAATTGTAGTTTCTTTTATTCATGCAGAGTTTAGTAATATTTGCCAGAACGTCCCGGACTTCCCAAATTGACTAATTCCCTGAACGTGACGATAGTGCGTTGTTATGTGTGCAATTAGTTTGCTTGGGAACCAGATTAACTTGCTCATGTAGTAATGTACACCCTATGTGGTGGATTGTGTTCTTTCATTTCATAAATTTTATTTTAGTAAGCGTGGTTTCCACATAGCGATTTTGATATGTTTTGACTTTATTTTGTCTTTGTCCCAGTTTTGGTTTGACTTTGTTTGCAAGTTTTACATTTTAATAGATCAGGCAAAGGAAGTGGTAATAAACAGGAATGAATGGAGAATGCTTGTGAATAGTTGAGTGAACACGTTAACATTTTTGGGAAGGGGTCGGGCGCAAGTTGGACTAGATAATAGTCCATCAGGCGCCTGGCCCGGGGAGACGATCAATATGAAGGGTGTGCCTGGAAGTGTTGTGGGCGGCCTTGTGGCTTTGGCTCCGCTGCATGTCTGCCTGCCGAGATCGGAGCCTCTCCGGGTGGTCGGGGGCCGGGGGAGTGCTGGAGCAACCTTGGTGACCCTGGTCTCTGGGTATTCTCCTGGGTGACCTAGATGTGTGTGAATTTTGTGTTTTGTCTGTGTTTGTTCATTGTTTTGTCTGTGTTTGTTCATTGTTTTGTCTTGTGTTTTGTGTTTTCCTGTTCTTGCTCTGTCTTGAGTCGGCCACCCCCAGGAAAATACAAAAAAAAAATAATAATAATAAAATAGAGGAAAATAAAATAAAAAATAGGAAAAGTGGGGATTGGGCCTGAGCATATAGATAGATATAGATAGAAGGACCCACCTTACTTAGAAGGCTAATGGAGATATTAGTTACACCTTTGAGTCCTTGAGGTAGATAATAAGGTAAATATAATCATCTAATGGTAACCAGAATAAGACTTTAAATGATTTTGGTGAAAGAATTAAGAGTGCCAAAATTAACCCTTGTCTAGCGGGTGCTCTGTGGCCGTTTTGGGCCTTTTCAGGCCATTCTGACTGCTATATCAACCATCAGCATGAAAGGAACTGTATTGTGCCGAAAACTAGGCGGAAATCGCTACACAATGACACCACATACAGCTACGTAGCACTCGTGGAGCCCTGACAGTGTTACCTCAAAGATGGAAGTTTAGCTGATTTTGCTACATTGCTCACTTTTAGCGAATTATTGGTCACACTGTCATCCTCCCGCGCGGTGGGGGAACTGGAGTTAGTGTGGGCCGGGAGGCCACAGATGTCGGACGTATGGATCATTACTGTCCCACCCATTTTCACTCGATTTTCACCCTTTTTTCACCCGTTTTTTGCCAGTTTTTTTAACTCGACATAAGTCGCGCGCCACTAGTTAAGGGTTAATTGATAACATTTCATCCTCAACAGGTCCCGTCTGCAAGATGAGGCACCCGAATCCAAGAAGATTAGAAATTTAAATTCGGATGGAAGTGCTAGTGAACCTGAGGAGGAATCAGAGGAAGAAGAAGAGTCGTATCCCCAGTTCTCCACAGATCCTTCAAGCTCCGGTAATTCACCGTCGGATAGCTCAACATCGGCGAATATAAAACAGGTTTCCACTACTCCAACAAAAGATTCACAAACTACACCTAAACAGGCTCCTAACACCTTGAAAAAGAGCAAGGAAAAGACCCCAGATAATACCAGCACTGCCGCAAAGCAACTTCAGAATGCTTCACCCTCAAAGAGCAAGGGTGGGATGTCGGAGAATAGCAGTAGGACCCCAAAGCAAGAGCAAGCAAAATCTGTTGTGGCTTCTATTATCGAGGCAGACCAAGAAGGTAATGATGCACAGCCAGTCAAGAAGAACAAGAGGAGTCGGAAAAGTGCGAAGGGGTCCCCTGACGTCGGAGGGAAGAAGGAGAAATGTCCATGGAGGGATGCAACCTTCGACGTTTATACACTACAGGGACACAATGACTTGATTCTCTCAGTCGACTGTACCGAGGAATATATCTTATCTGGCAGGTTAGTTAATCTTATCATCATCATCTTTGATATCTTGCCTGAAACCTCCATGGATGGCCATACGCTTCCAAGCTGAAAAATGATTTAACTGTCATAACCAATTTTCCCTGCACACTTCCTCAGAGTAGTTTTTCACTGCTGTTCAATCAACAGCAGGTCAAAACTAATTATTACAAACTTCTCATTAATAGAGGATGCCATTAGGTAAATGGATCATATTTTTATAAGCTGTGTATATATCCTTACTCTATTCTTTTATTTTATAATTTTATTTTTCTAAATCGTTATTTCCACATAGTAATTTTGGTAAGTTCTTTTGTCTTTATATTGTGTTGTCTCTGTTTTGGTTTGTTTATTTTGCAAGTTTTACATTATAATATATACAGTACAATATAAAATAAACACACATCTCGTAAATCTGCAGGTCCCTTATTGAGCTTATGATATGGACCATAACTACTTGTGTTACAGCCGAGACACAACGGTGCGAGTGTGGCGTGTGGGTGGTGTGGTGGAGGAACGCAGCCTACGAGGCCATACCTCCCCTGTCACTGCTGTAGCCTTCCTCCCACATACTCTTGCTGCGGCTGTCATTGCCAAGTATCAGGTACCGTATACAACCACAGTGGGCTAGTGTAAAATAAACTCATCTACAACAACAACGTATACAACCATCAATTTCACTCTCATTGATTTAACCCTTTCAATCATATGATCCGGGTGGATCGGACTCATTAGCCTTGGTCGGCAACCCATCTAGGGGAGACAACCTTATAAAAATCCGAGTGGATGGGACTCGTCAGCCTTGGTCGGCAACCTGTCTAGCCCTTCTGACCCGGGCTAGCCCTCCTAAGGACAGTGTGGGGTACCCGGGCGATCTGGCCGAAAAACGTCTAGGCCTAGGCTACCGTATCTTGGTTATTTTAACTGCTAGAAATTTCCCACGCATCTATAAACGTAGTGCGGTTTCCAATCTGTAGACTGGCGTTGAGTAGAGCTCTGTAAGTCAACTGGTTCAGTTGTGATGACGATTTCAGTGGAGCGAATTTTTCCGCGATGTTGACAATATCGGAGCTTTTCAGACACTAATTTCGTCTGATGTCACAACAATAACATTGATCCGACGTCTCCTTCTTTATTTCGGAGGTGCGGTGACGCAACGATCGGCTTTGTTTACATGCGTCGGACGCACAGCGTTCAGACCAAGCTGAATAGGCTTTCAAGCTTACGGATTTTTACAGGACACCCGGATTCCTGCCCATCTGCCGCGGTGTCATTTTAACATGCTGCCCGGGCCAGGAGGGCTAGGGGAGTAAACCTGATACAAATCCGTACTGCTTACCTAAGGGTAAGGCAGGTTAGTGGATGGACTAGTCGAACACCACTGTAGAAAAATCGTGCTAACAAAATACACAGAGGGCCTCGGGGTCGAACGGGTCCTAAATTGAGTGGTCAATCCTGTAAGGCGTCCAGCAATAGATAGATAGATAGATGGAATCATATGATTCCAGATATTCTCTAACCCTTTCATTAACCCATCACCCTCGGCGTGGTTGAACCCTCCCGCCACTGCTGAACCGGCTGAAATATATTATTTTCATGCTGTTGGCGCTCTTATAACTACGCAAAAAAATGGCATAACTTTTTTTTGTTTTCTATATTCCAATTTACTCCTTCTCGGGCATAGGCTGAGAGCCTGAACATTCACCTCTGCACAATGAACAGTGAAGCCTGTGAGGTCTCGTTCCAGTCTAGGGAGTGAGACATGTGAAGCACGTTGAGTACAACGAGCACCTGCCATCTTGCCTTCACATGAGGCACGGTGCTCACTCATGGCCCGAAGCAACCCCATCCCTGAAGCCACCTCGTTCCCGTGCTTCACTGTCTCACCCCCTACACTCGGACTCTCACAATTACACACATACACACACAATGCCACCTGTTGAGCAGACAACTCACCAGGCATTGCACCCCTATAGCATATTTTGAATATTTCTTACAGTTTCTTACAGTAGATCCTCTGGAAAAAGGCAAACTAGGCCTGTGTATCCAGCTCAGTACCAGTACTTTCACTGCTGCGGTCGTTCACGGTTCACGGTGAATATGGGAATATTCATGCAGTGCTATTTAATCAGGGAACAATGAGGGTATTTTATTGGCGTTTCGGTGGGCTTTGTGGTAATGCACTGATACTAGGTACAGCACAAATTCCATCCCAATAATATCTTCCCATTGATACATCGGGATTTGAACCTAGGTTATATATACTGTATATCCAGAAGCAGTACTCATTATTATCTTGCAAAGAGCGAAGACTAGAACACTAGACCAGGTGGTTCAGCTTTATGGTGAAAATAAGGGAGCCAGTTACTGCGGCCACGACCTTGAAACATAGTTAGAGCTAGAGTTATGAGGTGTTTGGATATACGTATCTCCCAATTAAATGGCCTAACCTACAGTAGGTTATATTTATTGGTATCTTGCGATGGGAGAAGACTAGAACATTGTACATCAAGTGGTTTTCGTTTGAGGTGGAAAATAAAGTATGTATTGTCACATGACTAGCATTTGTCCAAATGCGGCGATGCCGTACCGGTGGCCATGGCTACAGCTTGTTTACATTCTTTCTACTATTGATTACTGATTATTTATTATGTATTATTATTGATTATATTGATTATTGATTACTGATTTTATTTCACCATTGTAACCATTCCTAAGTCACTGTGATTGTCCACTACTGTACTAGGGGGGGCATGAAAGCATGAAAGTAGATGAGCTGGAGGCAGAGAACATGGCACTCAAGGAGCAGCTAAAGGAGTATGAGGGCCATTTAAGTGAGAAAGTAAAGGGAGTAATAAGTGAGGAGAAAAATGAGTGGACAAGGGTGGGGAATGCTAAGGTGGATGCATTGGAAGAAATCATGAAGGAGCAGGTGGAAGAGAGAGAAAAAGAGAAAAGAGGGTTTGAGAAGAATGTAGTGCAGGTTTTGAAGAGCAAGGAGAAGGTAGTGAGGGAAACAGTAGAAACAGTAAACAAATGATAACACAACAGAAATACAGTCAATTAAAATACGCACTGGCAACAACTCCAACATAACCATCATAAACACATACATCCCTCCCCAAACATCCCCTACAGTACCAAATGAATACAGACCACACTTACAACACATCACAAACACCCCACACACCCCACACATCATCCTGGGTGGTGACTTCAACGCCAAGACGTCGGCCTGGTTTGTCGACAACCCCGACACAGACAGAGGGCTGGTACTACAAAACCAAACCGATAACCTCATCATCCTTAACGACATCCATCAACATACCCATATTCCTCACCAAGCCCTCTATAACCCATCATCTCCAGACATCACCTTTTGCTCCCCAGAACTCGCCCCCACAACATCCTGGAGGGTGGTCAGAACCTTAGGCTCTGACCACCTCCCGATCATTATCACCACCAAAACCAGACTCACCCCAGCTAGCCACAAACACACATACACCAATTATAAAAGAGCTAACTGGGAAGCATTCACAAATGAGACAGAACAACACTTCACAACTCTAAACAGTACACCCATCACTAACATCAACAATGCTGTACACATACTCAATAAAACTATCCAAAACGCTGACAAGAAACACATTCCAAGAGGTAACAGAAAAAGACACAACCCCAACTTCACACCAGAAATTCAAACCTCATCAGACAACGCGACATACTGAAACACTCCCCAGCACCCCACACACAAGACATCACACAACAAATTCAAGCACTCAACACCCAAACTAACAACAAAATACAAGAACAACAAAAACTAAATTGGAATAACTTCCTACAAACACTTGATCACAAAACAAACCCCAAAAAACTCTACAAAACACTAAACAGCATCACACTTTCCAACAGCAACACAACACAATCACATGCAATCACAACAACAGACTCTACTCCTTCATGTAAACAACAAGCAAACACTCTCATCAATCACTTTTCACATGTCAGCCACCTAAAACCTCACAAAGACGACCGACGTGTCATCCGACGTAAGAGACAATTCCCCACAGACCCTGACTATACACCCTTCACCAATCACCAGACAAAGCATATCATCAACAATCTCAAGCACTCACCCGCCTGTGGCCTAGACAACATAAGCAACATACACCTCAGACACCTGGGACCACAAGGCATACAAGCACTCACTAACATATCAAACTACAGCTATTCACACAACACAATACCAGACATTTGGAAGCATGATATCATCATCACTTTCCCCAAACCCAACAAAGACCCCACGCTACCCTCCTCGCACCGCCCCATCACACTCCTTTGCTCCCCCTCCAAAGTCATGGAACGCCTAGTATTACAACTAATTACACCTGACCTACCCCTAGCTCCAACACAACATGGCTTTAGGCCACTGCACTCCACAAACACTCTTCTCACAGACCTTACACAAAGAGCTTTCGACGGCATCAATTCAGCTAGACCACCACACAGATCACTATTAGCCACACTCGACATTAGTAAAGCCTTCGATGCCATCCCCCGCCACAACCTAACAAACAAAATCTACAACACAAACATGCACAACAACACAAAACGGTGGCTGGCCAACTTCCTAGCAGGCAGATGTGCACACGTATCTTTTGCCGGTCAGTCATCTAAAATCAGAAACTTTCCAAACGGAGTCCCACAAGGATCCGTCCTATCGCCCGCACTCTTCAATCTGTACATGCACGATATAACCACCCAATACGCCCCAAATAAACTTAGCCTCCTATGCAGATGACATAACACTCACATGCACACACCATGACCCAAAAAGAGCAACAGATCTCCTTCAACCCTATCTCAACACACTACATGGCTGGTGCACTACAAACAGACTTAATCTAGCCCCAGCCAAATCCACCGCAACCCTGCTCACAAGTTGGACAGGAGAACACGAATACATCCCTCAACTCACCATAAACAACACACCCCTAACACATACACACACACCCAAAATCCTAGGAGTAACATATGATACTCATATGACATTCAAACAGCACACCACAAACATTAAAAAGAAACTGACACCCAGACTTAACGCCCTCAGGTCACTTGCTGACACAAAATTTGGACACAACAAAGAAACTACCACCACAGTATATAAACAATACATAAGATCAGTGATGGAATACGCAAGCCCAGCCTGGGCTTCTAACCTAGCTGAAACACATCATAAGACCTTACAGACTATTCAAAACAAAGCCCTGAAGATCATTACAGGCTGCACAGCTACTGCACCCACAGATCACCTACATCAAGAAACCAAAATCCTCAAAGTCAAAGACCATCTGGACATGAGAGGCACTCAATTCCTGGCAGCAGCCTCCACGAACCAAGACCACCCACTAAACTACATGGCAACACACCCACAGACACCAAGAAATATCAAAACAACACCCAGCACACGGTATCACACACAATTATTGTCCTCTCTCCCTCCCTGCCCACCCCGAACCAACATCCAGAAGCACATCCATACTCATATCTCTCACCGATCCATCCACTCACTCACAGACAACACACAGCTGCATGCACGACCTCCCGAAATCCATCCTTCCGAATCCTCCCTTCCTCGCGAGGACAGAGTCCACCTGGCCAGGCTGAGATGCGGACACCATCCAGCTCTCCTGAGCTATCAGAAGAGACTGGATGACTCCGTTGTCGACGCCTGCCCGGGATGTAACACAGCACCCCATACCATTAAACACATCATAGAAGACTGCATTTCACACAACCACTTACGCCAACAACACAATCTACACTCAATGAGAGCTCTGTGGGAAATCCCGATCGTGGCCATGGCCTTTCTCAGGGACTCGGGGCTGTTCGGCCAGGCAGCTTAGGGAACAACAACAACAACAACAACAACAGTAGATAGAGGTAAAAGCATAATAATTTTTGGAGACATTGAAGAACATTTAGCAGATATGAGGGAAAGAAGGGGAAGGGATGAGGACAAAGTAAAGAAAATATTGGAGTGTCTAGACGAAGGCTGTGATTGGGGGAAAGAACTGGACGAAGTAAGACGGCTAGGAAGATATAAAAAGGGTGAGATGAGACCGATAAAAGCAGAGTTTAAATCTAGGTCAGTGGTTGAAGTATTAACCATTGTAAGCTGGAGGCTAAATAGTTGTACTGGAATGAAACATATTAGGGTGAAAAAGGACTTAAGCATAGAGGAAAGGGAAAAGTTGAGAGAAGTTCAAGCGAGGGCTGACGATGAAAATCGATAATTGTCAGATGAGGAGAAAAGGATTTTTTTTGGAGAGTAAAGGAAGGGAAACTAAAGAAGTGGTACACTCAGAGTCAGAAAGAACGGAAAATACGAGGAGAAATGAACAAGGAGACAGTGAGTCAGGTAGTGGATCAAATCGGGGACAAGGAGATAGTGAGGGAGGAGCAGGAGATAGAGACAGTGAGTCAGGTAGTGGATCAAACCGAAGACTGACAGATGGTGAGGGAGGAGCAGGGGATGGAGACGGTGAGTCAGGTAGTGGATCAGACCGAGGACGGAGAGATGGTGAGGGAGGGGCGGGAGATTGTGGAGGGGGGGGGGGGGGGAGGAGAATAGAACTAGCAGGGAATGTGGAGGTAGGTCAGGGAAGGGATGGAGGAGGAGGTGAACCTAATAGGAGGCAGGGAGGGAAGAGAAACAAGGAGGAGGATTCCAATATACTGTGCTACTACACTAATATAGATGGAATAAACAGTAAAAAGGTAGAATTGGATGATATATTAAGAAAGGATCAACCACAGATAGTCTGTTTGACGGAGACAAAGCTGAACCAGGACTTTGACAGCAATATAGTGTTTAGTGAAGGATATAATATATGGAGATATGATAGAAAGGGAAAAAGGGGAGGTGGAGTGGCAGTATTAGTTAAGAACCCTATGACAGCAAAGCAAGTGGAATTAAATAATGACAAGGCAGAAATAATGGCAGTTGAACTAAATGATATAGAAGGAAAAAAGCTAGACATAGCAGTAGCTTACATGCCACCAAAGACCAGGGCATGGAGGGAGTTAGAGTTTGAGGAGATGGTCGAGGATATGATTCAGTCGTTGAGAAGATTGCTTTTAAGAAAGAATAGATTGATCTTGGTGGGAGATTTCAACTGTGGTGAGGTTAATTGGGAATCGGGAGATGCAGGGCCAAATCAGAGATCTTGGGGAAGTCGGCTATTAGAGTTGGTTACGGATAATGTACTTGCACAACATGTGAAGGAGAATGCTAGAATGAGGGGTAATAACGAACCTTCTAAACTCTATCTGATTTTTACAAAAGATCCTCACAAAATTAGTGATATAAACTATCTATGTCCTGTAGGCAAAAGTGATCACCTATTACTGAAATGGAAGTTGATCTCGAGTAATGCCAATAGATTAAACAATAGCTATATAAATAACAGACTAAATTATAGTAAAGCTGATTATGTATCCTTGAAAAGATATTTAGAGGAAGTAGATTGGGATCTTATTTTGAAGGAACAACACGTACAAGGTAAATATAGTAGGTTCCTCGAAATTTATAGAGAAGGAACCAATCTGTTTGTCCCAAGATACAAAACTGGAAATTTTACTAAGCAGAAAGAATGGTTTAATTTGAAATGTAAAATAGCTCTGGATAGGCGTGATGCAGCTTGGGCTAGATTAAGAAGAAGGAACACTGAGAGTAATCGGAATAAATATAAACAGGAGAGGAATAGATATGTTAACATAATTAGGCAAGTTAAAATGAACTATGAGAAGAACATAGTAAATAAATGTGAAAGTGACCCTAAATTGTTTTATAAATATATAAACAGTAAGTTGAAGGTAAAGAAACAAATTACTAAATTAAGAGTAGATGCTAGGACGTATGAAAATGTATCAGACATGTGCGAGGTAATGAATAACAAATTGGGGTCGGTTTTTACTAGAGAGGAAAGTTTTG
Organism: Paralithodes platypus; assembly: GCA_032716605.1. Classification (NCBI taxonomy): domain Eukaryota; kingdom Metazoa; phylum Arthropoda; class Malacostraca; order Decapoda; family Lithodidae; genus Paralithodes; species Paralithodes platypus. The sequence continues at coordinate 5,977,036 of CM064505.1, read as the reverse complement.
ACGAACCACAGGCGGGAGTACTGGAGAGTGGTCTTAGCAAGATTGAAATAACTAGAGATGAGCTGTTATCTGCGTTGAGAGGACTTGAAGTAAGGAAAGCTATGGGACCGGATGAAGTGTCTGCCTGGGTTTTAACCCGGGAACTGCGGGGAGACTCTTAAGAGTTCCCCCGGCGGACTGCGGGGAGACTCTTATGAGTGAGTGAAAAAAAAAATCAACCTTTAACATCGAAAAAAAAAAAAAAAAACATATATTTATTTTTTTATTTTATTTTGGCCCCTGGGCCATGCAAAATCTCAGTCCTCTACCTCCCCTCCTTCCCCACTTTCCTCCTCTCCTTCAGTTATCACCTATTTTCCCTGTTATTCCCTTATTCTGAGGTATATTTTCGTGCTAACATTAGCGAGTTGCAAGCAGGGTGTTGTCATCACTGATGGCAAGCGAGTGCAAGAGAGAGAGAGAGAGTATCGATCGACTGTGTCTCAGTGGCCTTGGGGGAAATTGGTGGGAAAGCAGCTTGCCTCACCCATACATTATACAACTCGCGGGCTATATCTCCGATTTTGACCATCCAAACGCTGTTTTCACTCGTTTTATTGTTGTTTCAGGTTAATACCTTTATAATCAACCCATAATAGGCACATATGGATAAGTATTAATGCTATTAATGGCACAATGAATATTTTAGTGACGGAAACACCTCAAATACGTCAGCACAGGGGGACGTTTCCAATTACCCCCATGCGCACTTCAGAGGTTAAAGGAGTGTGCAGAGCAATTAGTGGAGCCAGTAAGGGACATAATTGAAGCTTCCTTAGATAAAGGACAGGTTCCTGTTGAATGGAAAAGAGCTAATATCATTCCGATATACAAGAATGGAAACCCTGAGGCCCCTTTAAACTATAGACCAGTTTCACTTACTAGTATTGTATGCAAGATTTGTGAAAAGCTAATTAGGAAGAGATGGATGAAAATGTTGGAGAGAAAGAAGATAATAACGCCAAAGCAATTTGGATTCAGAGAAGGGACATCTTGTGTTACCAGTTTGCTATGTTATTACAGTAGGGTGATAGATGTACTCCAAGAAAGAGGCGGATGGGTGGACTGTGTCTACTTAGACCTTTCCAAAGCATTCGATAAGGTACCACATAAGAGATTGTTATCTAAGCTTGAGACGATAGGATGTGTCAGGGGGAGTTTGCTGAAATGGATGGAGAGCTATTTAACAGATAGAGAAATGAGGACCAACATTAGAGAAACTTACTCATCGTGGCGGAAAGTTGAGAGTGGTGTGCCACAGGCCTGGATCTGTGTTGGCACCTCTTATGTTCCTTATGTACGTGAATTACCTGCCGATAGACATAAACTCCTACATGTCAATGTTTGCAGATGACGTAAAAATTATGAGACAAATAACAAATATAAGTAGTTGTGAAGAGCTGCAAGGGGATTTAGATAAAATATACGAATGGAGCACCAAGTGGAAAATGAAATTTAATATAAGTAAATGTCATGTGTTAAATATGGGAAGAAGTGTGAATAGACCAAATTGGGAGTACAGGATGGGAGATAATATAATTAGCAAGGCCGAAAAAGAAAAGGATTTAGGGTTGATTATACAAGATAACTTGTCGCCAGAGAAACACATTAACAAGCTCTTTAGCGGAATGTATGCAATGGCCGGGAATATGAAAGTTGCTCTGAACTACTTGGATGAGAACATGTTAGCGAAGATTATAAAAAGTATGGTTAGACCAAGATTGGAGTATGCAGCAGTAGTGTGGTCCCCGCATCTTAAGAAGCATATTCACAAGTTAGAAAGAATCCAGAGAGCAGTTACTAGATTGGTTCCAAGTCTTAGAGAACTGCCATATGAAAGGAGGCTAGACAAATTAAATTTACCGAGTCTAAAAGAGAGGAGAGAGAGGGGAGACATGATAATGATGTACAAATGCACCCGAGGGCTGGAGAGGCTGGATAGGGAGGATATATTAATTATGGATACAGGAATAACTAGAGGCCACAGCTACAAAGTAAAAAGACCTACCTGCAAGAATGATATCAGGAAGTTTAGCTTCCCCTATAGATGTATTGACAAGTGGAATGGGCTGGAGGAGGTGGTAGGGGCAGGGAACATCCATATTTTCAAGACAAAATTTGATAAAAGTAGACTGAGAGACGGGACAACACGAGCTTAGCTCAACTCCTGTAAAATACAGTAGGGTCCCCATTTGTGCGTGTTCGAGTTGTGCGAGCTACCAACATTTTTCATTTAATAATTCTAAACTGTGCTAATATTGTTCGAAGTGTGCGAGCGCCGGAATAAAGATAAGCAAATCTGTGGAGAAACCCAAATGTACGAGTTTCTTCACAGCTGTGCGAGATACGTCATGCGTCACAGCCAGCTTCTGCGCCACTTGGGTACCGGGTGGGAAGGGGTAGTCGGCCATATTTTTTTGCCCCCGCTCTAGTGCACGCATACCTCCGTGAGAAATTTGTATACCTTGAGCGGCTGAGCCAACCTAGCCCTTATTGACTATGCCACCCCCACGTTCCGGGAAGCGGCGGACCATCACACTGGAACTAAAGCAGAAAGTTATCGAGTTAAAGGATGCTGGAAGAGGGAAATTCAGTTGTAGCCAGGCAGTTGGGACTTACCGAGTCGAATGTTAGATCTATTTATAAGAAAAACGGAGACGGGGCTGGGGCCGGGGCCGGGGTAGCATAGCTGCACTCGCCCTGCCGCGGGGATTTTCCTCGGAGCCCCCTAGCTTAATGTGAGTAAACAATGACTTATTATTGTTTAATTATTGCTTACTTTTATTTATATTATGTATTGTTATGAATATGTGTCAGTTAGTGACACATATTGCACAACAGTGTGGTAATCCCGACACTGACTTACGGAAGCGAAGCATGGACGTTGGTTGAGAGACTCAGACCAAGAGTGAGAGCAGTGGAAATGAATTACCGGTACTTAAGAAGTGCGTGCGGAGTTACATGGAGGGATAGACAGACTAATGAAGAAGTAAGAAGGAGGTGTGGTGTGGAGGTAGATGTGCTGGAAAGTGTGAAAAGTAACAACTTGAGATGGTTCGGCCATATGGAACGTATGGAAAGCGAGAGAATGACTAAGAAGGTGTACGAGAGCGAGGTGGAGGGACAGAGAGGGAGAGGTAGACCGAAGGAGAGGTGGAAGGATGGAGTGAGGAAGTATATGAACGAAGGCGGTGCTGGTTGGGAGGAGGGGCGTCGACTGGAGGTGCATGGGGGCGGTTCGTTCGTGGCCAACCCTTCGGGGATCACGGCGTCAGGCAATAGATAGATAGATAGATAGTGTTGTTTTGTATAGGTAATATGAAGTTGAACCCCTAAACTCGGGACCGTCCATCCACCAAATTAATTATTTCCCATAAGATACATGTTTCGAGTTGTACGATTTCGAGTTATGCAGCCTCGTTCATCCACCAAATTCTCGCACAAATATAGGTTTGATCCCCAAGGGGAAGAGAGAAAACCTAATATTTATGAGTGACCCCGGAGTCATTGACGAACTGCCTTAAAGGAAGGCACCCTTTCAAACTCCATGCGTTCGCACATTTGAAATGCCCGTGCAGGTAGCTTGATGGGGCCTGCATCATAAGTGCACACTTAATCTCTTATGGAATCGCCATAATGATCGGATACCACTAAAGAAAAAACTTTTAGAAAAAATAAAAACTAATAATAATACACTAAAGTTGTCAAAAACAGCTTCCAACAATCGTGGATATTCTTGGTGTGTGCAGCCTGACGTCGGGACCCCCGCGTCATTTCGTCCTTCAATGATATACAGGGTATCAAGACTTCTCAATATATCAACGAATGGGAAGTGGATGGTGGGAGGGCCGAACTCGTCAATGACTCCGGGGCCACTCATAAATATTAGGTTTTCTCTCTTCCCCTTGGGGATCAAACCTATAATTTAATAGTGGCCCCTTCGTCATTGACGAACTGCCAGAATTCTAAGACTGGAGGGGGACATTCGTACTGATGACCCTTAAAAACCCGCTCTCCGAAAGTATTCCCAACTCAAAATCCAAAGGTTTCACAGAAACACCAAGACAACTCAAATATTTATTGTATACTTACAATAACGTGTATTCTTCAATAATGCTTTTACAGATATAAAAATATGAAAGAGTAAGCAGATGTGTGCTTAAAGATACTGCTTATGTATAACCCACCTTGTTGGCGAATACCTGATTCTCAACATGACTTAGATTATAATATCACTAAGAGTGTGACGTTATTGACTCGGATTATAAGGCCCGCACAGGGTGACTGCTTAACTGAGTACACAAAATCACGACTAGCGTGAGTTACTGAACATATAATGTATGTCACTAGGCTTGTGACTCCGACTATGTACAAAATAAAGTATGTGACATTTGACACTTGTTCTTAATATTGCAACCATAACTTAGGTATGCTGTGATAATTGCATAGGTAATAGTGTTTTAGTATATATCACTCATATTACTCTTAAATAATATCAAAACATTAGCCTATGTTATCCCATCTTTCTTGACTAGAAAAATATATCTTTCTTAACCCTGCAAGCGCGATAGGCCTCACGGAAGGCTTCCTATAGGGAACGCGATAGGCCTCACGGAAGCAAGACCATAAAAAAAGCCTTCCAAAAAAAAAAAGGGCCTATCAAAACAAAGGATTTTGTCTCTAGGTGAGATAATTCCCCTCTAGTACTCATCCATGTGTTTCTCACCCCTCCCCCTCCCCTCCTTCCCCACCTTATTCCCCCCTCCCCCCCCTCCTCAATTATCACCTATTTATCCTGTTATTATCATCATTTATCATCATTTACCACGTGCCTTCTGCGTGTCGTAAGAGGCGACTAAAGAGGTTGGGTCGGTGGGCTTGCGACCCCCACCCGGAAAAAATATCTAAGCAAGGAAAAACGAACGAACAGCCTCGGATGCGGACGGAACCAACGTTGACGAACCACGACCGACTAAGGACATGCCTTCGGACATTCTGAGAATGGCTACGTGGAATGTTAGTGGCATGAATGATGGCACAAAAGAGAGAGAGGTTCTGGAAGTGTTAGTGAATGCCAGGCTGGATGTATGTGGAATGACAGAGACCAAATGGAAAGGTTCAGATGTGAGAGAGTGGGAGTGTGGAATGGGTGTGTGTGCTGGAGTGAGTGAAGGAACAGCGAGAGAAGGTGCATGTTTGTTTGTAAGTAGCAAATGGAAGGAATGTGTAAGAGAGTATGGGTCTGTGGGTTCAAGGATTGTGTGGGTGAGAATGAAAGTAGGAATACAAACGTGGGTGATTGCATGCGTGTATGCCCGACAGAGGATATACTTGAAAGAAAGAGGAGTTCTGGATGAATGTGGAGGCGTGCCTGGAGAAGTTTGACAAGAACGAAAGAATATTTCTGATTGGGGATATGAATGGTAAGGTGGGTGATAGGAAAGTTGAGGGAGTGGTGGGAGGGTGGGGGGTACCATCAGAGGTGAATGGGAATGGTAGTGCACTTGTGGACGTATGTGTGGGGAGGAGGCTGTGGATAGCCAACACCTTCTTCCGACACAGAATGATCCACAGGTACACGTGGAAACGGATGTTGACGATGAAGGATAAGACAGTGGTGGAACGAAAGTCATTGATTGATTATGTATGTGTGGATGAACGAATGAAGAAATCTGTGATGGATGCTAGGGTGTATAGGGGTATTGGAGGGGGTCTGTCTGATCATTATGTAGTGGTAGCTAAGGTTAGGATACAAAAGAAGTGGTTGAGGAGAGCGGGAGGGAGGCGAGAGGAGGGTGGAATGGTGAGGAGGGTGGAGAGGTTGCAGGAGGAGGAAGTCAGGGAGGAGTACAGGAGAGCAGTGGAAAGACGACTAGGTGGGTTCGACCTGGAAGTTATGGAGGAAGTGGAGGAGATGAGCAAGGTGTTTAAGGATGAGATCTGTGCAGCATGTGAGGAGGTGTGTGGAGTGAGGAGAAGAGGGAGGGGAGTGAAAGGTACAGCATGGTGGACAGAAGAGGTAAGAATAGCTGTGGAAGAAAAGAAGAAAGCATATAGAGAGTGGTTGGGTAGTAGAGGGAATGAAGATTCCGAGAGGCAGAAACGAGCGAGGTACGTGGAGAGTAAGAGGGTGGTGAAGAGAGTAGTGAAGGAAAGTAAGAGAAGAGTAGATGAGGAATTTGGAAGGAATCTGAGTGTAAAATGGAGGGAGAGTAAGAAACTGTTCTGGAAAGAAGTCAAGAAAGTTAGGGAAGGTAGCAAGGGAAACAGTAAGGGTGTGAAAGATAAGAATGGGAGAATGCTAGCCGAGAAGCAAGAGAGAGTCGAAAGATGGAGGGAGTACTTCAGTGAGTTGCTAAATGAAAGGAATGAAGAGCCAGCAAACATAGCTGGATATGGTATGGGAGGGAGAAGAAGAGAAGTAGTGGAGGAGGAGGTGGGGATCAGGAGGTCAGAAGTGTGGGAAGCCATGAAAAGAGTGAAGTTGGGGAAAGCACCAGGAACAGATGGAGTGTGTGGGGAAATGTTGAGGTATGGTGGTGAGATAGTGATAGAATGGGTATGGAAAATGTGCAAACTAGCATGGGAGAAGGGGAGTGCACCCGATGACTGGAAGACTGGCATAATAGTCCCCCTATATAAGGGCAAAGGGGAAAGAGGAGTGTGTGGTAACCACCGAGGAATATGTCTTCTAAGCGTAGTAGGGAAGGTATACAGTAGGGTAGTGATTGAGAGAGTGAGAGTGAGAACGGAGAAATGGATAGGCGACGAGCAGGGAGGTTTTAGGAAGGGAAGAGGATGTGTAGATCAGATTTTTACCCTGAATTGTGTTGTGGAGAAGTATCTGGAGAAGAAACAAAAGGTGTATGTTGCCTTTATGGACTTAGAGAAGGCCTATGACAGAGTGGATAGAGAAGGTTTGTGGAAAGTACTTAGAATATACGGAGTAGAGGGCAAGTTGCTGAAAGCAGTGAAGAGCATGTATGAGGGTGCAAAGGCGGCAGTACGTGTGGAGAGTGAGCAGAGCGAGTTCTTTGACCTGAATGTTGGTTTGAAACAGGGGTGTGTGATGTCCCCGTGGTTGTTTACTGTATATATGGATGGAGTTATGAAAGAAATACTATCAAGAGCAGTGGATGTTGGTGTATCGCTGAAAAGGGAGGGAATTGAGTGGAAGCTACCTATACTGCTGTTTGCGGATGATACAGTTCTGATGAGTGATAATGAATGGGAGTTGCAGGGTCTGGTAAATGAGTTTGGAACAGTGTGCGAAAAACGGAATTTGAAGGTAAATATGGGGAAGAGCAAGGTTATGGTCTTCGAAAGGGGTGAAGTCACAGAGTGTGAGGTGAAGCTGAACGGTCAGGCTATGGAGATCGTCAACTCTTTTAAGTATCTGGGCAGTGTGTTGAGTAAAGATGGACTATGGATGAAGAGGTGCGGGAGAGGGTACAACAGGGGAAGAGGGTTGTAGGAACGCTAAAAGCAGTAACAAGAAATAGGGTGGTCAGTATGGAAGTGAAGAAGTCCTTGCATGACAGTGTGGTAATCCCGACACTGACTTACGGAAGCGAAGCATGGACGTTGGTTGAGAGACTCAGACCAAGAGTGAGAGCAGTGGAAATGAATTACTTAAGAAGTGCGTGCGGAGTTACATGGAGGGATAGACAGACTAATGAGGAAGTAAGAAGGAGGTGTGGTGTGGAGGTAGATGTGCTGGAATGTGTGAAAAGGAACAACTTGAGATGGTTCGGCCATATGGAACGTATGGAAAGCGAGAGAATGACTAAGAGGGTGTACGAGAGCGAGGTGGAGGGACAGAGGGGGAGAGGTAGACCGAATATGAGGTGGAAGGATGGAGTGAGGAACTACATGAACGAAGGCGGTGCTGGTTGGGGGGAGGGGCGTCGACTGACTGGGGACAGAGGTGCATGGGGGCGGTTCGTTCGTGGCCACCCCTTCGGGGATCACGGCGTCAGGCAATAGATAGATAGATAGATCGGTTATTTTTCTCTCCCGCGATAATGTAGCACAAGTGGGTTGCATAAAAGATCGTTATGCAACACCCAGACACCGGCACACACCGCCCCGCTCGTCTCAGTTGACTCCCAGACAGCGAGAGGGGAGGGCTGCCTGTGGCTCTCTCTCGCCTGAGATTATGACCGGGTGGCCAATATCTTCGTTTTTCACCACCCAAATGCTTTTCCCACTTATTTTAGCACTCTTGAAGGTTCATATATACATCATATATGTAAAATAAAAGCATACCGAAAACAAATAATGCTTTATGTTGTAAATATAACGAATTATGTCAGAATCCAGGGCTAGAAATGCACAAATAACTACCCTAGCACCTAGGTCTACAGTATATCGCGCTTGTCAGGTTAATTACTAGAGGAAAAGAAGATTTACAATGTAAATAGAGATCACAACCTTTGGTCTTACATATTTGCATATATATCACAAGTTTTTGGCAAAGGGGTGTTAGTGTCTTTGTAGTTACACATCCCCCCCCCCCCTGTTTTGAAAACAACTGCTTAAATCTACTAGCACAAAGATCTTACACCCGTTGCCAGAGGGCCACACAGGTGTGCTTTGGTCTTTCTAGGTGTACTGACAGATAGCGAGATAGAAAGGTATGATTGGAGGCCCATAAATTAGTTTCGGCAATATCATCTACCGAATAATTATGTAAAAAGCGTAGGGACACCGCCCATTTACGAATGTCATGGGCTCTTACCACTAAGCCGGGATTGCTTTCCCTGATAACTTCTACGAGGAGGGCTGCCAGCCTTCGCTTTGTAACCTGTGTACCTTTCTCAGATACCCATAGAGCTCCCGGTTGCTTAGGCTGGGATGCTCTGATTAACTTAATCAAGTCTTGTACTGGACATAGAATGTGGTGAGTATCGCCGCATTTAAGGGCAGGTACAGTAAAGGAAGTAAAAACATGATCCTGATGTTCATTTTTGGCAACAAAAGAAGGAGACGGAGCAATCTGTACATCAGCATTGCGCCACCCAAATCTAAGGCAATTAGGTGTATTACACATCGCCGCCAACTCAGATACCCGATTACCTGAGGCAAGAGCCATCAAAAACACAGCTTTCTTAAGAATTAATTCAAAAGGTGGGTTTTTGGTGTATTTGGGGGAATAAAGCAATGCTAAAGTCTTCTCGAGTGACCAGGTAGGTGTGAGCTGGCGGGGTGGTGGACGAGCTTGAAACATGCTCTCATGAAACCCTTTTCCTCCGCCGGCGGTATAGATAAACTTGTTAGATCAAAAAGGGGGATCTTTATAGCTGACAAGTGGTTTTTTAAAGTGTTAACTGCTAGACGCTTATGTTCAAACAAATAATCCAGGTATTTGAAAACTAATGCAACCGAAGTGTCTGTCTGAGAGGTTTCTACAACCCAAGTAGTGAAAGCACGCCAATGACAAGAGTATTGTCGCTGGGTAGACTCTGCATATTGACCTATCAATTTAGCAGTTACACTCTGGCCATATTGGGGCAGCCACTTGGCTCTCTGAATGTCCAAAAAGCAAAAGTCAACGAGGTCTCTAGGTTTCCAATTGTGTCCAAGTGGAAATACGATATCGGGAGTCGGGGTCCTGCACCACTTCTTTAACTGGTGGTATCACACCTGAGCCGGCCATAGAGGCGCAATCATCGAGACTGCGCCCCGATAGCTCTGTAGCTTGTGAATTACCTGACACATGAGTGATGCGTCTGGAGGCGGAAACAGATATATTTACCTAATTGTATTTACCTAATTGTAGTTTACAGGAGTTGAGCTAAGCTCGTGTTGTCCCGTCTCTCAGTCTACTTTTTATCCGATTTTTTCTTGAAAATATGGATGTTCCTTGCCCCTACCACCTCCTCCTCCAGCCCATTCCATTTGTCAATACATCTATAGGGGAAGCTAAACTTCCTGATATCGTTCTTGCAGGTAGGTCTTTTTACTTTGTAGCTGTGGCCTCTAGTTATTCCTGTATCCATAATTAATATATCCTCCCTATCCAGCCTCTCCAGCCCCCGGGTGCATTTGTACATCATTATCATGTCTCCCCTCTCTCTCCTCTCTTTTAGACTCGGTAGATTTAATTTGTCTAGCCTCCCTTCATATGGCAGTTCTCTGAGACTTGGAACCAATCTAGTAACTGCTCTCTGGATTCTTTCTAACTTGTGAATATGCTTCTTTAGATGCGGGGACCACACCACTGCTGCATACTCCAATCTTGGTCTAATCATACTCTTCATAATTTTCGCTACCATGGTCTCATCCAAGTAGTTCAGAGCAACTTTCATATTCCCGGCCATTGCATACATTCCGCTAAAGAGCTTGTTAATATGTTTTTCTGGCGACAAATTATCTTGTATAATCAACCCTAAATCCTTTTCTTTTTCGGCCTTGCTAATTATATTATCTCCCATCCTGTACTCCCAATTTGGTCTATTCACACTTCTTCCCATATTTAACACATGGCATTTACTTATATTAAATTTTATTTTCCACTTGGTGCTCCATTCGTATATTTTATCTAAATCCCCTTGCAGCTCCTCACAACTACTTTTATTTGTTATTTGTCTCATAATTTTTACGTCATCTGCAAACATTGACATGTAGGAGTTTATGCCTATCGGCAGGTCATTCACGTACATAAGGAACATGAGAGGTGCCAACACAGATCCCTGCGGCACACCACTCTCAACTTTCCGCCACGATGAGTAAGTTCCTCTAATGTTGGTCCTCATTTCCCTATCTGTTAAATAGCTCTCCATCCATTTCAGCAAACTCCCCCTGACACATCCTAGCGTCTCAAGCTTAGATAACAATCTCTTATGTGGTACCTTATCGAATGCTTTGGAAAGGTCTAAGTAGACGCAGTCCACCCATCCGCCTCTTTCTTGGAGTACATCTATCACCCTACTGTAATAACATAGCAAACTGGTAACACAAGATGTCCCTTCTCTGAATCCAAATTGCTTTGGGGTTATTATCTTCTTTCTCCAACATTTTCATCCATCTCTTCCTAATTAGCTTTTCACAAATCTTGCATACAATACTAGTAAGTGAAACTGGTCTATAGTTTAGAGGGTCCTCAGGGTTTCCATTCTTGTATATCGGAATGATATTAGCTCTTTTCCATTCAACAGGAACCTGTCCTTTATCTAAGGAAGCTTGAATTATGTCCCTCACTGGCTCCACTAATTGCTCTGCACTGTTACGACTGGGGTTCAAATATATCAGGGCTCTTATTCATTGGACTAGTAATGGCATAAATGTTACAACGGAAAGCGCTAGCTCCAACCTCTGATGTATATTCCCAGTGAACAAAGAACACAAATACTCTACAGAGTTCTATATGCAATAATAGGCTATCAAACTCTCAATAAAAGTGTGTCTACTCTAAGCTTAATGTTATGTGAAAACAGCCTATTACTACCTATAACCGAAGGTTCTTGGTTATGGTATGCAAAGTAAGGTGGTAAGAGAAGTTACAGCTTACGTTACTTTAATCAATAAATGTCAGGCACTCCTGCATGAAAGAAAGTGCACTAAAGTCCTTCAACACTAACAAGGAATCTTCTTTAAATGTTAGATGCTATAAAGATGCTCGTATCGGAAATGGAACCCAAAAAGGCAGGCAGCGGAACAATGCTCGTGCAGGCTATGCACACAAAAAGGCAGAATATATAATGCCGTCGGAGCCAAGAATATCCTAAACACTACAACAATAATAATAATCCTGTAGGTAGTAAGGGTAGGCAGCCCCGCCCAGGGAAGTACTACCGCCAAGGTTTCGGGAGACTCAGGGAATAGCCTGAATTCCATTTTCTCTCCCAGGCCTTGGTAGCTGGATACATATCTTTCTGCCTCACACATCAGGGGTATCAGGAAAACCCTCTTTATATAACATACACATCCAACTTCACGACATTGCCCTACATTTCTATCCTCTATCCATAAAACACTAGTCTTCCCACTACATATCATACATGTAACACCATACACCTTACCCAATAAATATGGCAGTACAATTGTTAAGAGCAAACCTGGTGGTCCCTCGGATATCCACCCCCGGCAGGGTTGGGTCATTGACACAGGGCCCTCCCGGTCGTCATCATGCGACTGTGTCAAGAGCATTGCAACGTCCCAAAGCTGCTCTTGGATGCAGCTTTTTCTTTAGCAATATAAGGGGACTTCACTCTAACATAAATTCTGTACACCAATTTCTTCAAGCAGAATCCCCTACTCTCCTTTTTTTGACAGAGACTCAAGTAACATCCACATCTGACACGTCTAGATTTAATTTTCCAGGTTATCAACTGCTCCAAAATTTCAGACCTAAAGGAGGTGTATGTTGCTTCGCAAAATCTGAAATTCCCTGGAGGAGGTTACTAGTTTCAATTGTCCCTATTTTGATTATTCTATATACAAATTAATTTCTGCTGGTAAATTTAAATACATATGTTGCATCTACCGTTCCCCAAATACTCCTCCAGAGCAAAGTCTTTTTGATTCTCTGTCCTCACAACTCTGTGTCCTCAACTTAAATGCTTCTTCTGAAATCACTGTGTTGCGTGATTTTAATGTCCATAATGTTGAATGGCTCACTCATTCAGCCAGGACTGATGATGCTGGTCTTGAATGTGAGCTATTTGCAGACTCATTTAATCTCACTCAACTAGTCAACCAACCGACCCGTGTACCAGATAATCCTAATCATAATTCCCACCTACTGGACTTATTTTTAACAACCAATTCAGAAAATTATGATGTTACAGTGAGGTCCCCGCTTGGATCTTCTGATCACTGTCTGATACAGGCCACCTGTCTATCACCTACCACACCTTCCCACTCTGAACCTGTTTTGGTGACTAAATGGCATTACGATAGGGCAGACTGGGAGGGTCTTCAAGGTTTCTTTATTGATAGCTCCTGGTCCAGATGAAATTCCTCCAATAGTACTTAAGAATTGCTCCTTGGTGCTCGCTCCTATATTGGCAAAAAATTTCCGTCTGTGTACTCATACCTCATGCTTCCCAGTACCCTGGAAAGAAGCAAACATCCATCCAGTTCCTAAAAAAGGTGCCTCTTCAGATCCATCAAACTACAGACCAATAGCTATAACTTCCACTCTTGGTAAAGTCTTTGAAATTATATTAAATAATCACATAATTAAGCATCTTGAGAATAATAAATTAATCAGTGATAGGCAATATGGTTTTAGACGATGTCGATCAACTGCAGACATGCTTTGCCTTCTTACGCATCAAATCAACCAAGCTACAGACCAACATGGTGAAACACATACAATAGCACTGGATATATCAAAGGCATTTGATAGAGTCTGGCATCAATCTTTATTGTCGAAGATGTCACACTACGGCCTTGCATCATTAGTTCCACTAATTTCTTCTTATCTTCATAACAGAAAAATATGTGTAATGGTAGATGGCCTTTATTCTCAATTTCACTCAATAAATGCTGGTGTTCCCCAGGGATCAGTTTTGGCCCCAATTCTGTTCCTCATTCATATCAATGATCTCATATCTACCACTCATAATCCAATACATTCCTACGCAGATGACTCAACACTCCACAGTTCCTTCACATTTACCAATTCTTTCACCCAACCCGATCTTATAAATTCAAAAATAAACACTGCAATTTCTCTGAACCAGGACCTTTCTAGAATTAATGGATGGGGACAAAAGAATATAGTTTCCTTTAATGCACAGAAAACCAAGTACATTCAATTTTCTAACCGACAGAATCTCACTGACTCCCATATATTTTTTAATGATGTAAATATTCCCACTTCCCCTAGTATTGACATTCTCGGTGTAACATTAACTACTAACTTGAGCTGGACACATTATGTTAGAAGCATTGCTAAGAATGCCTCTAAAAAACTGGGACTCCTGTACAGAGTTCGAGAATTCTTCACTGACGAGCAGTTGGCCGTGATATATAAAAGTCATGTGCGTTCTCAGATGGATTACTGTTCACCTCTGTGGGGTGGAAGTGGAGTGGTTGCATTGAGGCAGTTGGACAAAATTCAAAATAAAGCTATTAGATTAATCAATAACCCTGCAATCACACAGGACCTTCCTACATTATCCATACGAAGAAACGTTGCATCCCTTGCATTATTCTACAGATATTTTCACAGCAATTGTTCCGAGGAACTTCCTTCAATTGTGCCGCCTCTCCACATCTTTCCCCGTAGAACTAGGGCAGCTGAGAGAGCCCATGAATTTACACTTTCTCCTCCACAATGCAGGACTTCTGCTTATCAGAATTCATTTATCCCCAGAGCTACTACTCTTTGGAATTCACTTCCCTCGAATTGCTTTCCACAAACTTACAATCTACAAAAGTTTAAATCCAGTTGTTACAAACATTTTATGAATGGAGGATGCCTTTAGGCACATGGACCTTTTTGTTTTATCTGTGTTTTTCCTTCCTCCGTTCATTGTCTCCTTAAAAAAAAAAAAAATCGCCACGACAATGCAGTATTCCTATCAACAAAAAGAGCCTAAGTCGTTTGTGTCTCCATACATCAAACTAGGCTGCGAAATGCTTGTGTAATCATAAATGGGTATGCATAAAAAGAGTAATTAGGTTAATATACTTAATGTCTACTGTGACTGATAAAGTCTAGCTAGAGTCAATGATACGAGATACTGGTGCGCATGGCATGCCGCATAGCCTAGTGCAAATCTCAAGTCTGCGTCAAATATTACGTTATAGGGAAGGGTAGCTCTCTTGAGAAACCTTAATACCGAAGTATTAAGCGTTCTCCTGGCGTACCTCAAAGACAAACAATCGAGACTAGAACAGTGCAGAATGGTATAGGCAAAAAGCCCTCACTCGTGCATGCTCTACTCTCAATGGCACACAGACTAGAATTTACTCAATCAACTCCAGTTCTCAGGTATGTCGTGCAGCTTTTAACTAAAGCCAGCACTCATAGGAAACAATACCTTATAATATCAGACTCCTAGTCTAGCATTATCCAATCCAGCAGAACACTAATTATTATAGGAAGCGGTACTAAACAATATGGATGCTAACCAATGCTTCGTGATCAACTTATCTTAACAACTAACATGCATGGGTTATATCAGACCTTAACGCACAATACAACTGGCCAGCATGAAGCTGATTTTGCAGAGTTAACCAGAGGGGGTATAATATTAATAAAAAGGTGGTGAAAGATATGAAAAAGAGAGAGGTAGGCAGAGGAAAAGATTCTCAGGTGCGGAGCGGGGGACAGGTAGCAAGGAAAAAAGATGGATGCGTTCTAGAAACTAGATCTGAGGGAGACAGTGGCGAGGAACTGTATATATACTCGCACTAGCTCGAGGCGCGTGGGAAAAAAGCGGTTACAAGTCCTCTAGCCACTAGCAAGGGAGCTAACAGCATGGTAAGGACCTCTCTTAACCAACCCCCACGAGGCAGCCAGCCGTGACGTCATCGAGCGGGACAAAAACACTGCGCGCTCCCTCTCACTCTGTTCTACTCTCTCTCTTTCCCAGATCCCATCATTACTAGTTAATGATAAAACATATACTTTACAATTAAATATATAAAGCCTTGACATGGGTGAAAACAAAGAGCCTTTCTGGACTGCCCATGACACAAGCTTTCATATGAAATAAAGCACACTCTAATACATAAACTGTAGCCCCATCCACTGCCCTGGCGATCCTAGCGAGTCACTGTAGGACAAGCCATGCGGTTCTAACAGAGTGGTTAACGTCACAGCACACTCCTTTAAAACCCAGGCAGACACTTCATCCGGTCCCATAGCTTTCCTTACTTCAACTCCTCTCATCGCAGATAACAGCTCATCTCTAGTTATTTCAATCTTACTAAGACCACTCTCCAGTACTCCCGCCTGTGGTTCGTCAAAACCATCCTCTCTAGTAAAAGCTGACCCCAATTTGTTATTCATTACCTCAGGGGAGGTGTGGTGGAGTGGTCATGCTACTGGATTGGTAATCCAATGGACCCGGGTTCAAATCCCGATATGTCAATGGGAAGATATTATTGGGATTGAATTTGTGCTGTACCTAGTATCAGTGCATTACCACAAAGCCCACCGAAATGCCAAAAAAATACCCTCATTGTTCCCTGATTAAATAACGCTGTATGAATATTCCCATATTCAAAATATGTTACAGGGGGACAATGCCTACTGAGTTCACTGCTCAATAGGTGGTGTTCTGAGAGTGAGGATCTGAGTCTGGAGGGTGAGACGGTGAAGCACTTGAACGAAGCAACCAGCCGCTTCAGAGATGGAGCTGCTTCGAGCCATGATGGATGCTTCGCATGTCTCACTCCCCAGACTGGAACAAGACCTCACGGGCTTCACCGTGTTGAGCGGTGGAATGTACAGGCTCTCAGCCTATGCCCGAGAGGGACTAGTTGGAATATAGGAACAAAAAAAACATGTCCGATACATTTTCATACGTCCTTGCATCAACTCTTAATTTAGTAATTTGTTTCTTTACCTTCAACTTACTGTTTATATATTTATAAAATAATCTAGGGTCACTTTCACATTTATTTACTATGTTCTTCTCATAGTTAATTTTAACTTGCCTAATTATGTTAACATATCTATTCCTCTCCTGTTTATATTTATTCCGATTACTCTCAGTGTTCCTTCTTCTTAATCTAGCCCAAGCTGCATCACGCCTACCCAAAGCTCTTTTGCATTTCAAATTAAACCAATCTTTCTGCTTAGTAAAATTTCCAGTTTTATATCTTGGGACAAACAGATGGGTTCCTACTCTATAAATTTCGAGGAATCTACTATATTTACCTTGTACGTCCTGTTCCTTCAAAATAAGATCCCAATCTACTCCCTCTAAATATCTTTTCAAGGATACATAATCAGCTTTACTATAATTTAATCTGTCATTTATGTAGCTATTGTGTAATCTATTGGCATTACTCGAGGTCAACTTCCATTTTAGTAATAGGTGATCACTTTTACCTACAGGACATAGATAGTTTATATCACTAATTTCGTGAGGATCTTTTGTAAAAATCAGATCGAGTTTAGAAGGTTCGTTATTACCCCTCATTCTAGTATTTTCCTTCACATGTTGTGCAAGTACATTTTCCTTAACCAACTCCACTAGCCGACTTCCCCAAGATCTCTGATTTGGCCCTGCATCTCCCGATTCCCAATCAACCTCACTACAGTTGAAATCTCCTACCAAGATCAATCTATTCTTCCTTAAAAGCAATCTTCTCAACGACTGAATCATATCCTCTACCATCTCCTCAAACTACAACTCCCTCCATGCTCTGGTCTTTGGTGGCATGTAAGCTACTGCTATGTCTAGCTTTTTTCCTTCTATATGATTGAGTTCAACTGCCATTATTTCTGCCTTGTCATTATTTAACTCCACGTGCTTTGCTGTCATAGGGTTCTTAACTAATACTGCCACTCCACCTCCCCTTTTACCCTTTCTATCA
This sequence comes from Paralithodes platypus, assembly GCA_032716605.1. Taxonomy (NCBI): domain Eukaryota; kingdom Metazoa; phylum Arthropoda; class Malacostraca; order Decapoda; family Lithodidae; genus Paralithodes; species Paralithodes platypus. Next base: position 5,959,492 of record CM064505.1, on the reverse strand, counting down.
TATCTCCATATATTATATCCTTCACTAAACACTATGTTGCTGTCAAAGTCCTGGTTCAGCTTTGTCTCCGTCAAACAGACTATCTGTGGTTGATCTTTTCTTAATATATCATCTAACTCTACCTTTTTACTGTTTATTCCATCTATATTAGTGTAGTAGCACAGTATATTTGAATCCACCTCCTTGTTTCTCTTCCCTCTCTGCCTCCTACCAGGTTCACCTCCTCCTCCATCCCTTCCCTGACCCAGTTCCACCTCCCCTGCTAATTCTATTTTCCTCCCCCCCCCCCCCCTCCACAACCTCCCATACCCCCTCTCTCTCCCTCTGTTCCACCTTCTCCACCACATCCTGGCTCTCTCTCCGGTCCCCTGCTCCCTGCATTATATGGAACTCCACTTGTTCCAGTCCACCATCAATGCGTCTGGTCCCCCCGCCAGGGTTGGTTCCTGGCGGGTCAGGTAAAGAGGGAGCATGCGAGTCTCCCTGGACGCGAACAAATCCACTTGTGGATGGTACATTGGAGCAATCACCTGATTGAAGATGGTTTGCTTTATTGACCATTCGACCTTCGTACTCATTCGCCGGGATAGCGCGTCTGCCCAGACATTGGCTATGCCCGGGAGGTACGAAGCGTGTAAATGAATTTCTAAACTGTCTGCCAGTGTGAAAATCTCCTCTGATAGCGTGAGTAATGCCCGAGACCTCGTTGACCCTTGCTTCTGAATGCACGATACTGCGTTCAGATTGTCCATTCGGAAAGCGATGGACTTGCCCCACAATGCCGGGCCGTGTGCCTGTAGGAAAAACAATGGGATTAGTAATTCTTGGACATTGATGTGACAGGCTAGGGATTGGGACCAAAGACCTTGACCCTGATGGCCTAGGCTTGACTGATAACCCCAGCCTATTGTCCCTGATGCATCGGTATCTACCCACACCGTCGGTGGAGGAGACGTCCATGTTGTTACTGAATAGAGTGTCTCGTGCTTCGCCCAGACCGCTAGTAAGTTGAGGATAAACCCTGGAATAGGCCATAACTCCCCCGCCGGCAAGAGCGGGAAATGTTTGTTGCCTTCCAGTATTAATCTCTTTACTTTCAACCGGCCCAACTTTACAGTTAGTTGGATCCAGTTGAGAGAGCCGACCAGGGACTCCCACATCCGTCTCGTCGTAGTCGAGCTGTGGAGGAAACAGAACAGTTTCTTTCGAAATATGTTTCTGTTGTCCACACTTTGACTGAGAGTGAGATGTGCTGTGTCCCAGACCAGCCCTATCCACTGAATCACCCTCGTCGGCACAAGATTGGACTTTGCCAGGTTGATCTTGAAGCCGAGGGAAGCTACATGAGTCATAACTTTGTGGACATGAGAAAGACATAGCTCCTCCGAATCCGCTACCACTAACCAGTCGTCCAGATACCACAACACCTTTATTCCCTGATTTAATAGTGGAACTAAAACCTGCCGAACAAGTTTTGTAAATACTCGTGGTGCTAAGTTGAGCCCGAATGGCATTCTTTGAAAGACATAAGTCTGATTGAGAAGCCTGATCGCTAGGAATTTCTGATAACGTTTGTTCACATGGACATGCCAGTAGGCGTCGGTTAGATCGAGAGAACACATTCACCCCTGCGGTGGGAGTGTAAGCCTTATCTGGTTCACTGTCAGCATCCGAAAGGACGCGTTGTGAATGTAAGCGTTCAGACGCGACAAGTCCACTACCGGTCGCTTCTGAACACTGTCCCGCTTTGGCACTAGAAAAAGGTGAGAGGTAAAAACTGGGCAAGTTGGTTCTACTGGGACAATGACCTGCTTGGAGATCATTTCCTGGAGGAGCGACTCTATTTCTAGAGATACAAGAGTGGTTGCTCGTGGGAGGCGCAATTGAGGTTGTCTGATCCACCTCCAGGTTATGCCCTTGCGGGCCACTGTCCGAGCCCAAGTCCGCCGCGGCCACGCTTTGTGACATACTCTGAAAGTCCCTATGAGGGTAGACTTGTCCGGCGTTACTGAGCTTTGACCTAACTTGTCCAAAGTGTGATTGGAGACTTGCAAAAGATTTAGTTTTTTGACTGGGTAGGTGTGGGATTGGATGCCTGGCTAGCGGAGGCTGAACCTTGTGATTTAGAGGTAGAACCCTGACCTGATTTATATTTATGGTATGGCTTGGTCCACTTACCAGGTTTAGTACCACCTTTACTCTTAGAGGACTCAGTGCCTTTGGAGCGCTGTGGCTTAGGGGGAAAATACTTATTACCTTGATGGGGAGTTTTAAATTGCTGCTTTGGTTTGGAGAAAAGCTTTGGAAACTTGAACTCTTTAGGTGCCGAACTTGCGGCGGTCCGAGACGTGGCTAGGTTGTAAACCGTACTCCAGACATCAGGGCAAAGCAATGAGGGTGTCAAAACCTCAGACATAAGAACTCGGTGGGCAATATCTTCCGGTAATTTCTTAACAAAATGGACTCTTAGGTCCCGTCTAGCCCGAACCGCCTCAAACAATGTCTCCCAAAGATTGAACTGCATTCTGGAGCATGATTCTACGTGATAGTTCCAGAGCCTTACACGCATTCTCATCTCGGATCGCCGCAATGGTTCTAAGCAGGGATTGGGAGAGCTGACGAGATAACAGTGCCTGCGACAATAGCCGTAACGCTTTCTGCCTCAAACGAAAGTCTTTTTCGAGCTGAGTTTGGGGAGGAGTACAAAAGGGATCTATGTCTCTAATCTGGAGACGTGGGGCAGAAATGAAAGTGAGGATAGGTTCTGGGACTCCGCCGGCTTTGACCACCGGAAGGGAGAACCAACCATGAGTTTCCTTGGGGATCTGATGTGAAGCTTTGTTAGTAATTGTCGAGGCATACTGTCTCAACTCTGACTGCCACTCCACCCAAGGCCCCAGCCCTGCCTGCCCTATGTGTAAGACCGGGTGACCAAAAGGATCAAGCTGCGGGGTTGTATCCAACTCCTGGGTTAATGAGGACAGCGCTTTGACGTCATTCATGCCATCAGTGCGTGACCAATCAGCATAGAGTTTAGCTGACGAGGCAGGTGGAAGGGCCGGGGCCGAGGAATAAATGAAGTAATCAGGGTTAAAGAGATTGGGTACTGCCTTAACTGTTATATCTAAGGTCCTACCAGACGAGTCCAGAGCTCGCAATTTCTTATGCTTATTAATTTGTATTTCCCACTCAGCAGGGACCGGTTGCTCTCCCGACAAAGTAGTTACTGCCAGCGCCGGATTGAGAGCACAAAATTTGGACCATGAGACATCCTGACCATACAAAAGGGGCATAGGTCCCGGATGGGTAGGGATTTTGTCTAAAGTGGGAGGAATGACATCAGATATCAGTTGTACATTAGTTGTGGTGATAGGTGATGACTGCGTAACAAAGGTACTAGCTGTTGACAGACTATGAGGTAGCGTTACGTTAACTTCCTGTTTCGCCGGCACAGTGGCTGGCTCAAGAGAACGAACTGGCTTTGGCGGGAGAGCATCTGGCACACCCGAACCGACAGACGTATGGGAAGTACTAGGAGCAGAATTACTAGCATCGTTATGAGCCATCAATCTAGCTAACATACCCTCAAAAGCTTGCTCTAGGTAATCTTTGGTAACAAAACGAGACTCGGAAGATATGGACCCCCTATCTGACCCGCTGTGTGTAATAGACATATTGAGGCGACTTTGAGGTCGGTTACTAGTGTGTTCATTAGGTTGTGCGGATGGAATATATGCAACATCCGACTCACCTTCCGCTTCCACCTCGCTGGGGTGCACAGAGTCCAAAGCGTCCAGGTTCAAGTCCGGAGCTGCGGAAAAATCACATGGGGCCCCTAGTATCGTGGGGTAATTAGTGACATGATTAAGCATATCTTGAGGATTAAGATCAAGCATCGGTAGTTCCTGAGGAGTAGGTACATGTGTAGGTATTGGTGGAGGATTAACAATTGCTTGGGGGAACACTGACTGAGACAATACCCGTTGGTGCCCCACACAACCACTAGATAGGCGTTCACCTCTATTATCTAAAGAGACGCTAGTATCCGACTCGTCCACCACCCTATAACCCTGGTACTCGTCTGCTAACACTTTTGGTGGCAAACCGTGAACCTTGGCATGACTAGAAACCTGTGGGATTACAAAGTCCTGCTTGTTTAACTTAGAGGTAGTAAGCACATTGAGAACATCACCCCGAGTTGGTGCCTCATCCTCCGGTCCCACCACCGAGCTGCCAGATTGAATGTCAGGCTTAGCAGAGGTGGAAGCTGAGGAAGACTTACTATGCTCGGTTCTACGCCGGGAACCAACATCCGCAGACCCTGAACGAGGTTTCTTGCTATGTCGTTCGGAGGACGACTTCCGAGAAGATGTTGACTCTTCCGCCATTCTCTTCCGGCTAGAAGAGGATGTCTTGGTCCGGTGAGTCGGGGAGGACGTCTTGCTAGTCCCCGGCGACTTGGACTGTGGCTGGCGGCTGTGGCTGGCGGCTGTGGCTGGGGGTTTCAGTCCCTTCACTGTCACTACTGTCACTTGAGCTAATATGTTCCTTTGACAGAAACTTAGGTTTAGTTTTACTATATTTGGGAGATTTACTGGTGAAAGCCCTGTGAGATTTAGGCAAGAGAGGGGCAGGGGGTTCTTTGACAGTTAAGTATTCCCACAATTCTAGGTCGTCACACATCAAAGACTTATGTGCGTCCTCAGTACAGTAATTCTTAAAAGCAATTCTGATTGCATTCAGAGAAATTAAGCAAGATTTATCTTTGTCAACCAGTAAGCCATGCCGGAGCTCAGTGCAGGTCTTGCACTTCTTGGACCACCAGGTCCCACGAGAACGATCCAGGCATGGCACACACCGGATACAATGCGAGTGATTAAAAATTGGAAACTCATAACAAGATTTAGTAACACAAAGAGGTACATTGGGCATGGTAGTGACAAACCCCCCAGCCAGATTGGTTGTCCCCTTGTCCGTGCTCCTCGCCGGAAGTGGTGGTGATCTGGAAAATAATTTCCAGGAATCAATGCTCATAAGGATAAACCAAAACATTCACATGTTATTTGATATCCCCTGCCCTGCCGAGAAAACAGAGCGTCCTAACAGGATCAGTCTATTTTCCCGACTGGGCCACACTCTTAATCATGCCTGAAGTTGCACAAAAAGAGGGGTGAGGACTAAATGTAATATAATTGACACTGATATTTAGTAGTATCAATAAATCCATTGCCCATTGTTTTTTCGTCCTACCTACTCGCCGGGGCGAAGACTAGTAGTGATAAGGTCTGTATACTACCTAATCTTGATAGTAACCCAAAAGAAAAAAACACACAGGGTTGCATATAATAACACTTATAATTTTTAGTAGTATCAATAAACCCATTGACTTGTTTGTCCATCCTACCTACTCGCCGGGGCGAAGACACAGTAGTGAGAGGCCCGTATACTACCTAATCTTGATAGTAAACCAAAACAAAAAACAGTCACAACCTTGTGTGTCCCGCCGGGAACAAGTAACCCTAGCGAGACAGTCTAGTCCTCCCGGCAACGCCGGAATATCCCCAGGAGGTTGTCACCCCCCGCCGGGAAAAAAGTGGTATTAGACCACTATGGGACCTGGGACTTGTCCAATGTCCACCGAAGCAGACTCCTGGTGGTCACTAAGCAGTGAGAGCGCCGGGAAAGGACACCCAACCCGTTGTGTTAAGTACCCAGACCATTGGGCGACGAAAAACACAACCACAACAATAAACAGGGCGTCCCCTGTCATCCTCGTACAGTACTTGCCAAAACACAACAAGTACTGAGGAAGCAAGGCTATAATACACAATATATAATCCTCGTACTTGCCAAAACACAACAAGTACTGAGGAAGCAAGGCTATAATACACAATATATAATCATAAAGTAATAAACTTAGCCTAAACAAGCTAAACCCCTAACAGAAGGCAGACCACGAGGCCTTGGGCAACCGCAGAGGGGCTCCCACGACGACGACGCCACCACACGTTGGTCCAGGGGCAGGGCAAGGCTCCACGAAGTCCCACAACTACGTGTGACAACTTTTAGAGCCTACAAACACCACACAAAACGCACAGAACCTGGGAACATCTTCAGCAGGAAAAAACCCAGTAAAATAGCCTCCTAACTAGTTTAAGTTACACGGAAACTGAAAAAGAAAAGTTAGACATGCGAGGCGTCCACCCAATCGGGCTGCTTGGACGCTCAAAAAGTACCCTCTCTGCGATAATACTGCTCGGTCTAGTAAGCTAGCTAATCTAAACCTGTCACAGAACGTCTCGGTTAATACAAATGAGTAAGGACTCACGAGAAGACGAAAGGGGACGACGAATACAGCAGCTCACTAAAACACGTCCGAGCGGTATCGTCGCAGGTAGAAGAAGGACGAAATGACGCGGGGGTCCCGACGTCAGGCTGCGCACACCAAGAATATCCACGATTGTTGGAAGCTGTTTTTGACAACTTTAGTGTATTATTATTATTTTTTATTTTTTCTAAAAGTGTTTTCTTTAGTGGTACCCGATCATTATGGCGATTCCATAAGAGATTAAGTGTGCACTTATGATGCGGGCCCCATCAAGCTACCTGTGCGGGCATTTCAAATGTGCGAACGCATGGAGTTTGAAAGGGTGCCTTCCTTTAAGGCAGTTCGTCAATGACGAAGGGGCCACTATTAAATCGGGGACCCTGCTGTACTACGCTCCTTGTCGCGGTAGGGGGGGGCTTTAGGGCCGGCTACTGGAGCCTCATGGGGGAGGATTATGGTTATTTCCCTCTCCCCTCGTCGGCTTGACTAATTTTGCATATTTTTTTGCTTTCTTAGTGGTAAGCAGGGAGTGTTCTGTGGGGCGCTCGGTTATGGCCTTGGCCTTGCTCGGGACCTTGGGGCTGTTGGTTGGGGAACAACAACAACAACACCTCCGCCCATCTTGTCCTCCCTGTCCCTTTTCCAAAAATTTTATTCTTCCCATTCCATCACTTTTAGACTTATATCTATATTTAATTTTGTTTCACAGAAACACATCACTGTGGGCTTTTCTTGTCTTATGAAGTAGCTAATCTCTAATTTTGTTGACACTAGACCATCCACATTATTATACAGTTGACCAGGTTGCACTTTTTACTTTTTTTTTTATTAGGTTTCTTCTTTATTATTAATTTCTCTGTTACGTGTAATCCTCCTCCTATTCCACTCTCTCCCTTCCTCATGTTCCCTCCCCCTCGGTTTCCCCCTCCCCCTCCCCAACCCTCTCTCTCTATAGTCTCCCCCTCGTTCCTTTCCCCTCTCTCTCTCCCCCTCGCTTTCCCCTAACCTCTCTCTCTCTCCCCCTCCCTCTCCTTGTCAAGTACCACTTCTTCACCCAGGGGAGGCCACATAAGCCTGTGAAGTGGAGTTGCTGGAACTTCTGTTTCATTTGCCTGGCTTCCTCTACTGTTTCTATGTGTGCCTCACCTACATAAAGAGTAATCCAACTAACTCACAAACACCACCTATTTGTTTCACTACACTTAACAAACACATTACACTTCTTTCCAACACACCTAAATTACCTCTAACGTACCTTGATTTTGGTTCTCTATCACTTTTTCAACCTTAGGGGACACTTGTTAAAGGCAGCCTTGCCTTTCGTCTCCTTCATGCAGATAGGAAAACAAAACAAAACTGGAGTTAAGACTCTCCTTCTTCTGATTCCTCCTCAGGTTCACTAGCACTTTCATCCGAGTAAAAATTTCTAATCTTCTTGGTTTTGTGTGCGTCATCTTGCAGACGGGACCTGTTGAGGATGAAATCTTATTAATTTTGGCACTCATAATCCTTTCAGCACGATCATGTATTTATGGTCTCATTCTGGTTACCATTAGATTATTTTATTTACCTATTACGGTATCTACCTTTAGGACTCAAAGGTGTAAATATTAATTCAATAAGCCTTCTAAGTAAGGTGGGTCCTTCTGCAATTGCACAAAATTGTCTAAGGTTAGTAAAATAGAATGTCGAAAAAAGTCATCACCATACTGGATGATTTTTCCTGTCCTGTGCTGCAAGATCTCACCATTTAAGGGGATGATTGTTGTTTCGCACACCACATCATGACATCTTCCTTAGCATGTTTGCTGTTAAGTCTCTCACCCATTGTGTTTGATGCTGATGAACCCTCCCTTCTTATATATCATGATGTGGTCTACATCGTTGCTCAATGAGGGGCTTCACACTCTTCGATTCTGATATATATATATATATATATATATGGCAGTATCGTAACCAATGGGGATAAGGCTCTGCACCAAGGCTCAAAACAATAAAAAATTGGTTAAAGTTTTCGCCATACCATCTTCTTCCGCACACCTCGGTTGGGCTACCCCCAAAGGGTAGCCAAGTCGCACCCCACCTGCCCGTGGTATCCTCGCAGACACCCATTGTTTCCTTTTTCCATACTGTATATTACTTTTTCATTTTGGGTGACACAAACAGGGGCGGTGCTACCTGGGGCCTGTCCCAGGTAGTTTTCAAATTTTTTGTAATAAATATTTTATTATTTTAACCGAAACCACTGCCATCTCAGCCCATTGCCACCATGAGTGCATGCCCTAAGTGCAACTCCCGGGTCACCAGTAGGGGATTCAAGTGTACCAGATGCTGTTCTTGGTACCACCCCCTATGCTCTGGACTCCCTGACAGTCTCTGCAAGGACTATGCGTTCTTCCAAAAAATCCACCCATTCGGATGGAGGTGGTTCTGTGACAACTGCCCCTCAGACGCCGAGAACGCATTAGTCAGCTCGCAGGCCACAATGGATCTGAAGGACGCCATAGTGAGTGAGGTCTCTGGCGCCCTCGCTGCTGTGGCAAGTCAAATAGAAAAAATGAGGGACCGAATTACCAACGCTGCCACACCAGACATTCCCTCGTTCGCCAAAATTGTCCAGCAAACGTTAGAGGACACTAAAAAGGAGCCTACCAAGTGCACCACTGAGGTGGTGATGGTGGGAAGAAAAAAACTGTGTGGGACCATCAAGTCTTAATAGTTAATCCCAAAGATAGTACCTCTGAGCCTGCAAGCCCACCTGATACTAAGGCTATTGAGAAAGTTTTGGCTGCAATCCCAATAAATAAATGTACTATAACTGAATCAGGTGCTTTAGTAGTACGACTTCCATCAAAGAAAGCCAAAGAGGACGCAGGGAGGGCCATCAACCAGTGTCTCAGGACTGACAGCTTCTTCAGTGTGTCAGAACCCAAGAAGATGCTACCAAAAATGACCCTGGTTGGTATCTCTACTGACACGGATGACGACGAGATCATCCCCAGCATCCTAAGCAAGAATCCAAGCATAAAGTCTCGGTTCAATGAGGGCCTAACTCTAAATTTGGTGTTCACTAAGCAGAAAAAGGATGCACATACTAAAATAGCAGTAGTAAAAATGTCTCCTGAAATACGCTCTTCAATTGTCAACGAGGGCAACTCTGTGTACGTGGGACTCACTAAATGTCGTGCTTACGATCGCTTCTGGGTGACGCAATGTTACCATTGTCAGGGCTTTGGTCATACTTCTGACAGGTGTACTCAGAAAGGGGAGAACCCTAAATGTAGTTTCTGCGCTGGTACTCACAGTTCAAAAGGCTGCACAAATATAGCTTCCCCTAAATGCATAAATTGTGTAAACTCCTTATCAGTCACAGAGCCACCAACTCATTTTGCTTCAAGTAGAAATTGTCCTCTTATGATAGCCCAAAGAAATAGACTTATTGAAAATACCAATTTTGTGAGTTCAAAAAAATGAAAAACGTCCCAAGGAGCCGATTGAAACTGGGTATGCTAAATGTTCGTTCGATGTGCAACAAGATGGATTATATTGTGAGGTCTTGGATGAGCTCGGTCTTGATATACTTTGCCTCACTGAGACCTGGTTGTTTGAGTTAGATCTAAATATTATTCAAGCTGCGTTGCCTAAAACTCATTCAATAATAAGTGTTCCTAGGTCTTGTAGTGAACATCCGGGTGGTGGAGTAGCGTTTTTATACTCTGCGTCGCTAGTAAATATCTCTCAGATAAGTCATGAACTGTTGGAATTGGAAATAAAAGTTTGTCAACAGACCCTAAGAATAGCAATTATTTATAGGCCTGGCCATCGAGGAACAGATAGAGGTTTTATAGATGAGTTTGGACAGTTTCTTGAGGAGTTTTCTGCCAAAACTGGAAGACACTTGATATGTGGAGACTAATTACTGGATTGACAGCCCTCATCTGAAACCATTTTCCTCAGAGTTCCTTGAATTGACTGACCAGAATAATTTTGTAAATCAAGTATTCAACCCAACTCATATCTCAGGACACACCCTTGACTTGGTTCTATCTCCCACCGGTTGTGATGGTCTTCTGGATGTTGAGGTGGAGGTTCTAGACTTTTCTATTTCTGATCATTCTCTGATTACTTTCGGCTTTGATTTCCCTAAGCCGCCCATATATGAGAAAGTAATCAGGTTTAGAAACTACAGAAATACTGACCAGAATATTGCTCGCAATGAAACAAGACAGCACCTTGCAAGTATTGATACTTCCAATCTTTCTTCAAACGAGCTGGTAGAGGTACACAATGGCGCACTTAACCTAAGAAGTGCGCATGGGGGTAATTGGAAACGTCCCCCTGTGCTGACGTATTTGAGCTGTTTCCATCACTAAAATATTCATTTTACCATAAATAGCATTAATACTTATCCATACGCGCCTATTATGGGTTGATTATAAAGGTATTAACCTGAAACAACAATAAAACGAGTGAAAACAGCGTTTGGATGGTCAAAATCGGAGATATAGGCCGCGAGTTATATAATGTATGGGTGAGGCAACCTGCTTTCCCGCCAATTTCCCCCAAGGCCACTGAGACACAGTCGATCGATATTCTCTCTCTTGCACTCGTTTGCTAACACTGATGACAATGCCCTGCTTGCAACTCGCTAATGTTAGCACGAAAATATACCTCAGAATAAGGGAATAACAGGGAAAATAGGTGATAACTGAAGGAGGGGAGGAAAGTGGGGAAGGAGGGGAGGTAGAGGAGTGATATTTTGCATGGCCCAGGGGCCCAAAAAAAATAAAAAAATAAAAAAATATGTTTTTTTCGATGTTTAACCCTTAAAAAGCGGCTCACCACATAAGTCGAGTTGAAAAAACTGGCAAAAAACGGGTGAAAAAAGGGTGGAAATCGAGTGAAAATGGGTGGGATAGTAATGATCCATACGTCCGACATCTGTGGCCTCCCGGCCCACACTAACTCCAGTTCCCCCACCGCGCGAGAGGATGACAGTGTAACCAATAGTTCGCTAAAAGTGAGCAAGGTAGCAAAATCTGCTAAACTTCCATCTTGTCAGTGCTCCACGAGTGCTACGTAGCTGTATGTGGCGTCATTGTGTAGCGATTTCCACCTAGTTTTCGGCGCAATACAGTTCCTTTCATACTGATGGTTGATATAGCAGTCAGAACGGCCCAGAAAGGCCCAAAACGGCCACAGAGCACCCGCTAGAGGAGGGTTAAAGTTGATTTTTTGTTTTCTCTGACTCTTAAGAGTCTTCCCGCAGTCCGCCGGGGGAACTCTTAAGAGTCTCCCCACAGTTCCCGGGTTAAGTCTGTGTTTGATCATCACTATCAGGAGGTAGAAAAGAGAATCATAGTGCGAGATGACTCACCATGGTACAGCCCTCGAGTCAAATTTCTTAGAAGAGAGCGTAGAAGAGCCGAACGTAAATGGCGGGAAAATAAAACTGACATCACATGGTTGCCATACATGTTGGCAAAAAGACCCGTAGTCCACACAATCAAAGACGAAAAGAAAGCGTTTTACCAGGGGAAAGTTGAGTCATGTGGTGGTGATCAAAGAAAGTTGGCTTCGGTTGTCAGTGGCTTACTTGGAAAAAAACACGTGAACTCAAGACCTTCTGCACCTGATGCGGAGTTAGCTGCAGACTTTGTCAATTTTTTTACTAGCAAGATAACTCGTATGAGACATGAACTGGATGAAGGCCCCTCTAATGAAGAATATTCAATTGTACCCCAACCACGACATACTCCTAATAGTGTCCTCTCATCATTCCATCCGGTAGAGGCTGATGTTGTTTCATCCTATATAAGAAACCTTAATAAAACATTTTGTCCATTGGATCCTATAAATGTTTCCAAACATTTTATGAATGGAGGATACCTTTAGGCACATGGACCTTTTTGTTTTATCTGTGTTTTTCCTTCCTCCGTTCATTGTCTCTTAAAAAAAAAAAAAAAAAAATGGTGTATATGATCATGCAGTGGACCTTATTTCCAAAATAGTTAACAAATCTTTCTCCGAAGGCAACTTCCCAGTGTCTGAAAAACATGCCTTGCTCCGGCCTATCCTTAAGAAACCTGGACTTGATGTAGAGAACATGTCGAACTACCATCCTGTCTCCAACTTGTCTTTTTTATCAAAAATATTAGAGCGTGCCATACTTGATCAACTGCTGCCGCTACTTCAGCAAAATGAAACTATTCCCATTTTTCAGTCTGCTTATCGGCAGCATCATTCGACTGAGACAGCATTGATCAGAATACATAATGATTTAGTCAAGAACACTTGTGACGGCGAGATATCGTTGTTGGTTTTACTTGATCTCTCTGCAGCCTTCGACACAGTGGATCATGAGCTGCTATTGAGTGATCTTTATGACTGTGGTGTGCGTGACTGCTCTCTTGCTTCTCAGGTCATACTTGTCAGGTAGATCCCAGAGTGTGATGATGAAACAGATAGTCTCGGACTCGGCACCCCTGCTCTATGGCGTTCTGCAGGGATCAGTGTTGGGTCCTGTCCTGTTCACGATATACACTAGTGGCTTGTCTCTTCTGCTTCGTGCACACGGTGTCACCTATCATTTCTATGCTGATGACACCCAAATTTATGTGAAGATCACAGGCATAGCTGATACACAGAGGAAGGTGGAAATGCTGATGAACGATCTCAAGAAGTGGATGAGGACATGAAAACTTAAACTAAATAATAACAAAACTGAAATTCTCATCATCCGAGGAAACAGAAGGGCTACTGACGCAGTAAATGCACTCTCCATTGATACGGGTGACTCACAGCTACAACCAGTAAACTTTGTTCGGAATCTGGGAGTGTATCTGAACTCAAGACTGGATTTTAACCCTTGTCTAGCGGGGTGTTTTGGGCTCATTTGGGCATATTCAGGCCCTCCTGCATGATAAATCAAGCATCTGCATGAAAAAAAAATTATTTAGCAAAAAACTAGGCACTAAAAGCTTCAAAATGAGACCAGAACGAGCTACGTAGCACTCGTGGTTCTCTTGCAGTGGTGCCACGAACATGGAAGTTTAGCATATATCGGTATATTTTTCCCAGCTATGCTCACTACTGGCTACACTGCCGGCCTCTCGAGAACACAGGGAAAATGAGTTAATGGGCGGCGGTAAGCCCTGGGAGTCGGCTGTCTGGCCCGCTGCGCTCCCGGCCATTTGCACTCAATTTTAACCCTTTAAAAGCCTTAATAATGCTCCTAACTTGCTGCAAATTGGTGCACGACTTAAGTCGAGCGCCGCTCTTTAAGGGTTAAGGAGCACGTAAATCAGATTGTCAAAAGTTGCTACCTACACATCAGAAATCTCTACTCGGTGAAGCAGTTTATACCTAGACGTTGCCTTCTGACACTGGTCCACTCATTGATATTCTCTCGTGTTGATTATTGCAATGCCTTATTTGTGGGTCTTCCAAATTACATATTAAAGAAAGTACAATCTGTTCTGAACAGAGCTGCAAGACTCATTTTTGGAATTCCACCTGGAACCCCTACCACTTCTTATCACATTGAACTGCACTGGTTACCAATAAAAGCTAGAGTAGAATTTAAATTGTGTCTGGTAACTTTCAAGGTCCTCAAATTTGGTGAGCCCGGGTATCTTGCAGAGCTGCTCAGGCGTCCACCGGCACGCCATGGTGTAGTCGTGCGCCATGACGATGACCCCCTGCGTCTTGATGAGCCGTGGGCTTTCCGGCAGTCATCTTTCTTTGAGAGATCATTCTCTTACATGGCTCCAAGGTTATATAACAGACTGCCACTGACCATGAGACAACTTAAGACTTTTCTCTTTGTAAGAAGCTACGATCTCGAGAGGGGTGTCATCATGGAGGGCTATAGGGTGTAAGCTATTTGCCGCTGCTGGTGGCTGGGTGATGCGCATAGGTTTTGTGTTGCATTGATTTAAGTGATTTGTGGGTTTTTTTTTTTTTTTTCGAGCGCCAGTGAATTCTGCGGAAAAATTGGCGCTTGTGAGAAATAAGTAACATGCTTATTAGGGGTTCGTCCCCTACGGGGAACCCCTACAGGTATTCTAATCATTGAACCCGGTTTTTCATCCAAATTCTTCTTACGCGCCGGTTTCGACGCAATAACTCCAGAACCGCTTTTTGGATCGGGATCAAACTTTCACAAGAGGTGCGTTTTTGTATTTGGCAACTTTTGATATGCTAAACATCCGGCATGGCGGCCAAACAGGTCCGTGGCAGCCGATTTCCCGAAAAACTTGACGCCTAAATACCGTCTCTCCCACTCATAGGAAACGACTGGGCTTTGGCATACGGACTCCCCTACTAATGCTCCGCAAATGTTATAGAGAAGGTTTTGCTTTTGCAAGTGGGTTTTTTTCCGGCAATCTTGAAAAAAACTCTAATTCCACTTAAAATTCCACATCTTGAAAACTACGCCGATGATCAAAGCCATGCTTGCGTAGTTGGGTGAGGCTCGCAATTCCGAACGTTTTGATAACAAAAGAATATAAATGGGTGAAATAGTTTGGCCGCAGCATTGAAAACTGTCTATTCTTAAATGACTTTAAAACCGCATTCGCTACCCACACAAAGTTTACCGTCTACAGTCTATAGGCTTCCACGCATCCCCCAGTTTTGCTTAATAATATAATCTCTTTATTATTCAGATCTATTATTTTTTTTGTATTTAACTCTCTCAAAACAGTTAGAGTCCCTACGAATTCCAGCAATTATTTAGCCAACCTACCTATACATACCTACCCTACCAAATAATAATGATAATTCAAATTTATTTTTGGTGAATGACAGAGTATTGGCTAAGGTTTTTAACAATTCCTCCCTTTGCCAAATGCTTTGTTTAATAACAATGATACGGACCTTTAAAGTTTTGGCAATTGCCTGTGTGACTTACCCTGCCCTTCCTTCCTACCTCCCTCCTCCCTCATATCTAGCAAATGTATCAACAACCACTCTAGTGAACTTTCGGTATGATACTCATATGACATTCAAACAGCACACCACAAACATTAAAAAGAAACTGACACCCAGACTTAACGCCCTCAGGTCACTTGCTGACACAAAATTTGGACACAACAAAGAAACTACCACCACAGTATATAAACAATACATAAGATCAGTGATGGAATACGCAAGCCCAGCCTGGGCTTCTAACCTAGCTGAAACACATCATAAGACCTTACAGACTATTCAAAACAAAGCCCTGAAAATCATTACAGGCTGCACAGCTACTGCACCCACAGATCACCTACATCAAGAAACCAAAATCCTCAAAGTCAAAGACCATCTGGACATGAGAGGCACTCAATTCCTGGCAGCAGCCTCCACGAACCAAGACCACCCACTAAACTACATGGCAACACACCCACAGACACCAAGAAATACATACATACATACATAAAATTTTAAGACTGAGTGTTCCACACATAAGTGCAGTTTCAGTCTCTTGTCCTAATGGCGGCATTCCAGGCAACCCTGTTAAGGGCTGCTTCACTTGTCAAGTTCTTGGATTTGAGATCGGCGCGTATAGTCCGATCCCAGGTCTTCCTCGGTCCACCCCTTGGTGCAGCTCCCTCCACAATCACAGACCTGCATTTTTTCACCCAATTTTGTTCATCCATTCTCTCCACATGTCCATACCATCCCAGTCTACTTGTACGCATCACCTCGCTAATACTCTTTATACCTAAACGTCTCCTCAGCTCAACATTTGTTATTCTATCCTGTAGCCTGGCCCCACACATCCATCTCGCCATTCTCATCTCATTACGCTCCATTCTGTTGACATCCTCTACTTTAACGGCCCATGTTTCTGAGGCATACGTCATTGCACTTCTAACACATGAGGCATACACCTTTCCCTTCAGGGGGAGAGGCATTCTTTTCATGGTCAGGATTGGCATCAATTCTCTGAACTTCCCCCAGCCACACCTAATTCTAGCAACAGTGGCAGCCTCAGCCCCACCACCGGCAGAGATGGTATCTCCTAGGTAACAAAACTTGTTCACCAGCTCCAAAGACTCATTTCCAAAATTCACAGCCACAGGATCATCACTTAACACAAGCTCGCCTTTGCCCACTACGCACTCAAATTTCTCTATTGCTGACTTATCCTTCGGCAGGGGCCCCTTTATTCTACTACAGCGCTTACTCCCATGGTGTACCCAACATCGACAGATGCTACATTGAATTGAGTTAACGCCCACTCCCTTTCCACACGCTGCACATGGGTATGCACCGCTCTTTTCCACATTGCCTCGTCTCAAACTACATTGCATAACCTTGGTTTTGTTAATATTGACTCTTAAACCCTTGCTCGCCATGCCCTCTCTCCACTCTCTGAATTTGGCCTCAGCATCCTGCATACTGTCAGCTATTAGGACTAAATCGTCTGCATAAAACAGTTCCAACGGGAGTCCGCCTCTAAAAATTCTAGACAGCGCCTCCAAGACCATAATAAAGAGGAGGGGGCTTAACACTGAACCCTGATGGACTCCAACACGGACTGCGAACTCATCACTCAGTACACCCTTCACCCTCACCGAACTTCGCGAATCCTCATACATCTTCATTATCACACGCACCAGCCACTCTTCCACACCAAGTTTCCTCATAGCCCACTGTACAACATATCTAGGTACCCTATCAAAGGCCTTCTCCAGGTCCACAAACACAAAGTAAAAATCCCTGCCTTTTAGTAAGTATCTTTCCTGTATCTGCCTGACTATGAAGATAGCATCGGTTGTACCACGTCCTGGCATAAAACCAAACTGCATATCATCAATAGAGATGCTTTGCCTGATCAAACCCTCAAGGACTCTCTCACAGACCTTCATGATTTGGTCAAGCATTTTCAGGCCCCTATAATTTCCTCTATCTAGCGCATCCCCTTTTCCTTTGTATATATTTACTATTACACTTTTGAGCCAAACCTCTGGGATTTTCTCATCTTTAATAATGGTGTTTATCAACTCAGTGACTAAGTTTACACCAATCTCCCCTGAGGCTTTTATCATCTCAGCGACAATGTCGGAGCAACCTGGAGCTTTACCGTCCTTCATTTTATTGATTGCGTCGCTCACTACAGCTGGTGCTATCAAAGGAGGGGGCCCAGATATTGGTTTTTCGATACTAAGCTGTTCCTTATCCCATTCAAACTCTACATTTAGCAATCGTTCATAGTGTACCTTCCATGCTTCTCTGATTTCATTTCTGCATACACAATCTTCCCATTATCATCTCTAACACACTGTTCACCTATAATATCCCTACTGTCATTTTTAACTCGCCTAGCTAGGTTGAAGATCCCATTGGGATTGTCAGTGTTACACACTTGTTCGAGGACCAGGTCCTTAATGCGATTTTTAGCATTGTAAATAACTCTTTTGGCAGTTCGTTTAGCTGCCTGGTATTCCTCCCTGCTGCCTCCTTTCTTCCATGCTTTGAAGCATCTCCTTTTCTCTTTCACAGCATGTTCTACCTCATCGTTCCACCACCAAGAGGTCTTATTCCTGGGGTGACCCTTTGTTTTCCCACAGACTTTGTCAGTGGCAGCGATAAGGCTATGCTTAAGAAAGTTCCATTGGCTATTTACATCGTTAGGCCTAGCTTCCTTATTTCTATTAATTTCCTCCAGTTCATTATGAAACCTATCCCTAACTTCAAAACAACACCCAGCACACGGTATCACACACAATTATTGTCCTCTCTCCCTCCCTGCCCACCCCGAACCAACTTCCAGAAGCACATCCATACTCATATCTCTCGCCGATCCATCCACTCACTCACAGACAACACGCAGCTGCATGCACGACCTCCAGAAATCCATCCTTCCGAATCCTCCCTTCCTCGCGAGGACAGAGTCCACCTGGCCAGGCTGAGATGCGGACACCATCCAGCTCTCCTGAGCTATCAGAAGAGACTGGATGACTCCGTTGTCGACGCCTGCCCGGGATGTAACACAGCACCCCATACCATTAAACACATCATAGAAGACTGCATTTCGCACAACCACTTGCGCCAACAACACAATCTACACTCAATGAGAGCTCTGTGGGAAAGCCCGATCGTGGCCATGGCCTTCCTCAGGGACTTTGGGCTGTTCGGCCAGGCAGCTTAGGGAACAACAACAACAACAAAAAATTTCGGTATTTAGTTTATTCAGCTTAATACTATTTATCCACATAAAATAGAAACCTATCACGATTTTTGTCTAATACAACCATAGACAGTGCTATTACATATTATTTGAACATGATGTCGAATTTAGCAGTTGCTGTTTACCTTGAACAGTAATGACAGAACCGAAAGCTTCTCTTGCTGTGTAGTACGGTACTCAAAGAAAGCAAGGTTACTTAAGCCGGCCCATACCGAACTGTTACCAAGTCAGAGATTCAGAGGTAACTTTCACAATGCATTATAACCCTAGACAGACACCAATATACCACTAAATCATACAAATATCACTACAAAAAAGATAGGAAAATATTATATTAATGTCCTAGGTATTTGAAATTATGCAAATGAGTAAAATGCATTATGATATAATGATAATGGTATTGATTAGTATCTGGCAACAGTGTTGCACTATAATTTTCTGAACGTATGCGAACTTAGGAGTATTTATCCCATTAATATACACATCTATCACTATTTAAATTTAATACAACCATACACAGTGCTATTACATATTATTTGAACATAATATAGGATGGTCTTTCCTTTAAACCATTTTCTATATCTATTCACGAAAAATATAGGCCTAGCCTAGGCAGCGCTACCGGTAGGTACGAATTTAGCAGTTCGAATTTTGATTGAGAGTGGGATTAGGCCTAGGCCTAGCCTAGGGCTTAACATGGGATACTGTTTGGGGGTTGGGAATAGGCTCAGGCTGCTTTAGGCCTAATTAGGTAAAAATAGTCAAATCGAGACAATTGCACAGCCAACATAGGCTAGCCTATTTATAGGCTACCTTTCATTACTGCAGTTAAGCACAAACTTATTTTACAATGGAAAATAATGCATGAGGAGGGCTGGGTAGGCCTATTAGTATTTTGTGAAATAACTTAAATTAGGTTAGGCTATAGTATACTTCATTAGGTTATTAGGCCTATGAGAAAACAGGCCTAGGCCTAGCTTAATTTTATTTCACTGCTCAACATTTTTTTTTTTTTTTTTGCTGTTGAGCCCTGCATATATTCAGGTAGGCTTGGGTTTTAGTAAAATTGCATTAGGCTAGGCTACATATTTTTGCTTCTATTGGAAAGCACAGGCCTACACAATAGTACACATGTTAAAGAATTTAGCCTAGCCTACCACAATTTAGCCTAGACTGAAAGAACAAACAAAAATAGGCTAGGCTAATTGCAGCTAAATAATTTAGCCTAGCCTCCACAATTTAGCCTAGACTGAAAAAAAAAAAAATAGGCTAATTGCAGTTTTGGTAAGAGTTGTAGTTGTGGGCATACCAAAAGCTTTGTTTATATAGCCTAGTCGCACGCTCGCAGTTAGGCCTACATTCGCTTCTAATTTAACTGCTGGGGTAAACTTGGTAAAGCCACCCTCACTCCGCCGGCCGGTAACAAATCAATTTACCCAACGCCTGGCCGTGGGATACAATAATGGGTTGAGGGGGCTTTATCCCCCTATGACTTATTGTCATCATCATATATATCACCAGCAGGGGCAAATAACCACAGTCAAATTTGACGCGAATGTAACTGCGAGCGTGCGACTACATAAATAAAGGGGACGATAGACCCGCTAACACAACTCTTAACAAATTTGTTCCTAATGTATCAGATTTTTTTATATTTATGACCTCAACAGTTGAAAGATGACAATTTGATGGTTTATTTTATACAAAAACATTTGCTTTGTAACTTAGATACTCATATGTATGTTTATAATTGCAGTACGAGTGGGTTTTTTCTTTTTATATGTAGGCCTAGGCTAAACAAATGCTAGTTTTTGTTTTATAGGCTAAACTAGGCTGAATTTATGCTAATAAATATTAATTGGAGGGAGCAAATCTGTCAAGGAATAGCCTAGATGTGGAAATTTACAGCCAATTTGCTCTAGCCCTTTTTGAGATACAGAGGTTAGAGATCGTTGGATACAATAATATGTTGAGGAGGTCAATCACCCCCCATGACATATTGTCATCATCATATATATATTGCCAGCAGGGGGCAAATAGCCTAGGCCTAGCCTAACTAAAACAAAAATTGCCGTCAAAATAGACGCAAACTTATATTAACTACGGCGATCGACCATTGCCCGCACCGGCCGTCCCCCGGTTATTGTTGAGGTCCTGAGGAACCGTATGACTTTGACGAGCTCTTCCCTCCGCAGTCTCCGCATCCCATGTATCGTCGTACGGTACCTCTTCCCCTCCACATCCTACATCTGGTCGTCCTACATATGCCTCCTAAGCCTCGCCTCGTCCCTTTCTGGCTTCAAAGTTGGATTCCTTCCGACAGCTCCTACTGGATTGTCTGGGGTTGGTTGATAAGGGCACCTCTCTTCAAGACATTGCTCTGGCCCTAGTACCGCGGTTTGTAGGTCTCTGGTTCGCCACCTGATGACCTGCTATTGGGTTGTTGCCTTTACAGTGTTACGGTTCTACGAATGACCTAGAGTGAAAGTGACACGGTGGTGAATTTTAACCTTAACTATAAACTAATTTAAGTGTGACATAGGATCTCTGCCACTACGGTAGGGCCAGAGCGGGCGAGTATTCGCCTGAGGTTGCCCTTAACCCCCAAGACAAGACAAGACAAAATTCTAGTGCTGGTTTTACTCAGATTTTGTGAGTTTTAATTTAGCCTAGCCTAGGCCTAAGAGTTCAGAAGATTTGCAAAATGCACCCCATACTAGCCTACCCATAGCCTAATAGGCCTAGTGATTCTTTTTTGGCAGACCACCCACAAATTTTCATATAGCCTAGGCTAGCCTAAGTTCTGGAATGCATGTTGGAATAGCCTTCCTATAAACTGTAGGCTAGGCTACTTCCTTTTAATTTAAGTTTGATTCTTTGGAAAAATCTATTAGGCCTAGACCAGGGCAGGAAACTAACATTTAAAATGACGTGTAAAAAGTCGCCCATAAACGGCGGGCCGCTATGTTATTGTAATTTGGGAGCTTATTTCGTCTGTTAATTGACTTTGTCCTTAATTGGGGATCCTATGAATTAGCACAGATGATGATGACTTACCGTACATCATAATACGTGACGGGCCGACGTGGGGGGGCAGACCCGCAGAGACCCCCTCAACATATTTTGTGTCCCACAGTAACTTTTAATGGGATGGATGTAGTTACCGGGTGTACGGTCGTCATGTTTACATAGGGCGATCACCGCGGTTAACTTCGCGTCTATTTTGACGGCGATTTTTTTCGGCATATTTCATTTTATTCACTTCCTTTTATATTTAGGCTATAATCTAGCTTTGGCACGACAATAACCCTAACCTAGTCGTTCTTAAAGATTCTTCTAATCTTCCAGTAGCCTATAGCCTAATTTAGGTCATTTTTAAAGGCACACAATTAAATGGTTGGTATTTTAAACGACACTACTGCAGTATTATGAGAAACAATTTATGAGAGATAATAGGCAACAATAGATTCGCCATATTTTTCTCCATAGGCTATAGTCCGCATGGAGGATTTTTGTTATCGACAAATTGAAAAAATTCCCACTTCACAGACAAAATAGACAAATACACCAAAAATCAGGGTGTGGGGGCATCAGCCCCCACCCATAATAGCCTACTATAATAGGTTAGGTAAGGTTGTTAGGTTAGGCTAGGCTAATGTCCTTTCAAAGGGGTATAGGCCTAGTAAACACTAGGATAGCCTATACCTGGTCAAGGGTAAGTCCTGCTGTAGTCAACTTGAATGCTACCTTAAATTGTAATATTAGACTAGGCATAGCCTATAGATAAAATAGCCTAGCCTACTTATTTATTGTAGCCTATAATATAGGCCTAGCCGGGTAGAATGTAGAGTTCGGGCGTACCGCCACCATTGTTTACACTGCGCAGAGCGGCGACGGAAACTTGCCATCATGTTCCCGTCCATTTTGAATGCCGTTGGATACGATAATATGTTGAGGGGGGCAAACACCCCCCATGACATATTGTCATCATCATATAATTTGCCAGCAGGGGGCAAATAGGCCTAACCAAAAAAAATCGTCGTCAAAAACTCAAAATAAACGCGAACTTACAGTAACTGCGGCGATCGACCATGTAAACATGACGGCGGCGGCGGTGGACGCTTGCGATCATGTTCCCGTCTATTTTGACTGCCAATATATATAATAATATGTTGAGGGGAGGGTTTTGCGGCAATTTTTTTGGTTGTTTGCCCCCTACTGGCAATATATATGATGATGACAACACATCATGGGGGCAAAGCCCCCCCTCAACATATTATTGTATCCAATGGCATTCAAAATAGACGGGAACATTATCGCAAGTGTCCGACGCTGACACCGCCGCCGTCATGTTTACATATGTCGATCACCGTGGTTAAAGGCTGGTTCACACATAGCCGAGTCGGTGCGCGAGTCCAACACGAGTCACACTCGTCGATTATCGCCGTCGCTGGATGCTGAGTCGGCCTCGAGTAGCAATTGCTCCCGAGTCAAGGAGAGTGTAACACGAGTTAACTCGAGTCAATACGAGTCAACACGTGTTCATGCAAGAGTCTGTACAAGTAACTGAGAGTCAAAACGAGTGTAACACGAACCCAACACGAGTGTCAAAAATTTGAAAAATAATGGCCACATTCCAGGGCACGTAAACAAAGAGTATGGACGAGTCTAACACGAGTCAACGCGATTGTTACACGGATCAACACGATTGTTATACGGATCAACACGAAAGACAACGCGTTGACTATCGTTGGATCTCTGTTGCACACGTGTTACATCCGTGTAGACTCGTGTAAACTCTCGTTGATTCGTCCTACATTTTTTAAATAACGGTATTTCAAATGACACTTGCTTTTTCGTGTTACACTCATGTTTTTTTCTCAGTGGATCGTGTTTACTCTTGTTTACTCATGTTTTCACTCGTGTTTGAATCGTGTAAACTCTGGCATCATGGGGGCACCAAATTTTGGCACTCACATTCGTGCTTTCTACTCTTGTACGTGTTGCATGTGTGTTACATACGTGTTGTTGCGTGTAGACACGTGTTGCTTCGTCAAAG
>CM064505.1:5043534-5319258 GCA_032716605.1 Paralithodes platypus | reverse complement strand
AGAGGTTAGTAAAGGTGTTAGTCATGCATGGTTAGTTCATTGATAGGAAGAATTCCTGTGCTACCTGGCAATGACTCGAAAGTCAAAAGAGGGGCCAGGTATACCTCAGCGGGGGTGGGGGTCTCCCTCCTCGGGTGGGCAAAAAGGGGGAGCTGGGCGCCCTCTCTCTGTGATAGTCGTCCGGCGGCTGTGGCTAGGGGCTTGCCATATCACCAGTGTTCGTAATAACCCTCTGTGTATGAGACAGATGTGGGTGTCCTTAATACCAAAACCGAAGGTGCCTTGGCTAGCTGGTTTTACTCGGCTGGTTGTTAATTGTAGGGTTTGCTGGATGTGGTGGAGACTGGGTTGCTAACTCTGCCACATTTATCTGGAAGTATGGCAATAGAAGTTAGTTACTGGCGAGGCGGCTAGCCTCCCACCGACGACCATTGGGTGCAGGGTTGTGAATGGGTTGTAAGAGAATAGATGGCATGCAAGGGGCTAGTAAAGTTCTAATGTTGTTCTGGCCTACTAAGTGAAGGTAGGCTGGATAGGAGTATATATATAAAAGGTTGGAGAGCATTAGTAACAGACAATTCAAGGATCTTCGAGAGGTATGAGAGAGAGGCTAGGTCGGACAAGAGTAGAGAAGTGCGGGGTCTTGTAATGAGAGGGGGGGGAGAGTTCAAGGGCTACGGGGAAATTTTGCCCCTAAGGTCCCTGGGCGTGGGGGTGGCATTAGGCTACAATTGATATTGGAGTTTGAAAAGGCAGTAGAATACGTTAGCCAAATGCTACCGGGGAATGCAACTATGGGGTGGTATATGAGTCTGGAAACGATAGAGTTATGTGATCAGTCCGAGGGTTATGGATACTATTAGTTGGCCCTGGGAACTGCGTTTTCTATTAAATATAAATATACCAACAACAGCGGCAGTTCGGAGGGGTACTTAGTTATTGTTTCGGGGTACTTATGACAGATACTGGTAACCAGGTTATCTTATACAATCTCTGGTTGGGGTAAGAGGTGCATGACACGAAGTAAATTGGCGTAGTGTGGACTGTGGATACGAAGGAGGCAAGGGGAAGACGTATGACAATTGTGGAAAGTAAATGGAAAAAGGTGAACACAATGGCGGATAAAAATACTTAACCTAAGGATTGCATACATCGATGAACGATGACATTATAGTCGTCGTCCTAATAAGGTGATGAAACCTGGTTGATCTGTACTTGGCACAATACGACACAAGGACAGTGCCGCTATGTCGTATCAATGCTGGTGGCAGTTAATATTATAGACTTAGTTACTAGAGGAACAATGCAAAGGGCGACTGAGCACGGGTTACATATATCTATACTCGTCATGGAAAATGATATACGAGGTCTAGGGACAAGCGTGGGTGTTTTAACTTCTAAGATATATAACATCTACTTCTCGGATGTAAGAACATACATAGATATAATTATGGCTGTCTGATGTTTTGGCATTGGCTCGACGTCGGGACAGGGCATGGGTGTTTTTAATATGAATGTATATTCCTGTTCATCATCTTTGTAGCAAGGACAGTACCGCTATGTCGTATCAATGCTGGTGGTAGTTAATATTATAGACTTAGTTACTAGAGGAACAATGCAAGGGGCGACTGAGCACGGGTTACATATATCTATACTCGTCATGGAAAATGATATACGAGGTCTAGGGACAAGCGTGGGTGTTTTAACTTCTAAGATATATAACATCTACATCTCGGATGTAAGAACATACATAGATATAATTATGGCTGTCTGATGTGTTGGCATTGGCTCAACATCGAGACAGGGCATGGGTGTTTTTAATATGAATGTATATTCCTGTTCATCATCTTTGTAGCAAGGACAGTGCCGCTATGTCGTATCAATGCTGGTGGCAGTTAATATTATAGACTTAGTTACTAGAGGAACAATGCAAGGGGCGACTGAGCACGGGTTACATATATCTATACTCGTCATGGAAAATGATATACGAGGTCTAGGGACAAGCGTGGGTGTTTTAACTTCTAAGATATATAACATCTACTTCTCGGATGTAAGAACATACATAGATATAATTATGGCTGTCTGATGTGTTGGCATTGGCTCAATGTCGGGACAGGGCATGGGTGTTTTTAATATGAATGTATATTCCTGTTCATCATCTTTGTAGTTAGGAGTGTAGGACACGAGGGGGTTAGTGTACGTGAGGTGTGGAAAATGGTCAGTTTAGAAAAGGTAAATGGGTGCAGCCTGGAGCTGCTTAGCCCTGCGGGCTTGGGCCTGTCTGAAATGGCTGGCTCGGTCAGCTGGTCCTTTCGTTCTGTGGACCTTTCCTTTGGGTGTTTCTGTGTGGTGTTCGCTCGTGGCTTCTGTGGTGGGCTTCTTGTTCTGGGGCATTTTACTTCCCTCTCCTTCATTATAGGCTCGTCCTCGAGCCTCAAGGGTGAATTAAAAAGAAGCATAGTGATGGTGGGTCATTTTAAGGGTATTTAGAAAGTTCCACCAAGCACGAGAGCGACGGTCAGGTTTCTTTTGCAGGTCAATGTATACCTGTAAGAATGTGTCCTCTGTGTTGTGGCGGGCGGCTGCCCGGGCTTGGTGTGGGTGTGGTACACGGGCCAAGTGTCCAGTGGGGGTTTTTACTTTAACCTTTTGTATGAATGGTTTGTAGCTTTCCCCCGTGGGGGTCGGAGTGAGGTGTGTGGGATTGACAGGAAGTCTGTTTAGTGTGGTGAATTGGTTACTAACCGCAAGGGGATTCACGCGTGACAACTGAGCTGGGGATGATGGGGGAATGTGAGTCTGGGTTTTGTTTGGTTTTCTTGGGCGGTGTTGTAGGTTGGGAATATATAGTGAGGCAATGCGCAAGATCGGTTTAGGTAAGGTGGGTGAAGGAGGTGTGTGGGAAGGAGGGGGTGTGTGTGTTGTGTGGCTTGGGTCCTTAGTGTCAGAACGGGGTGTTATTTTTGTATAGCTATCTTTAAATCTGATGGGTCTGTTGATTATTCTACCTCTGGCAGTCCTGGTGGGAAGGTAGATGTTTGTCGTGGGATTTGAGTCGCTCGACGATGTTTTATATTGAGGGGAAGCACGTTTTATAGGTAAATGACATGTGGGGGTTTTCTCGGGGGTGACTTTGGGGGGGGGGTTTCTTAGGGGGGTTGGTTGGGGGTTCGGTGAGATGAGGAGGTTGGTCGGTGTGTGGGTGGGGTGGTGAGGATCGTGGAGGGGAAAGGGGCGGATGGGGGGGGGGCTAGACGGGTGGGTAAGGAGTGTAGATTTAAGTTGGAGGGTTGGGGGTAGGGGCGTGTGTTGTGTTGTTTGATGAGGTTGGTGATTTGCTGGTGATTATTCGTCTTCTTTCCCTTTGTGGGGGAGAATTCGACGAAGAAGAAGAAGAGGAGGAGGAGGAGGGTAGTGGTCTGGCAGCCCTACGGAACTTGGTTAGTAGGGTGTGTTTTCTGGAGGTTTTAAAACGATTTTGTCGTGGGCGTAAGTTGTAGCGTGAGGTTACCGAGGTAGATTGTGTGGTGCGGTTGGGTGTGTACTTGGTTTGGGGTGGGGGTGGTGGTTTTCTCACTGTGGTGCCTGGTGGAGGTATGTCAGGGCTAGACGGGAGGGTTTCTGTTGTGGTCGGGGTTGTGGGTGGAGGTTTTTGTACTTGGATAAGTTGGGGAGGAACTTGACTATCAGAAGTGAAGGAAGGTGTCATGGTGGAAGAGGGTGTGATATTGGGGGCTTGGGGTTTGTGGAGGTTAGTTTGGGGGGGTATGTTGAGAAAAGATTTGTCGGTTCGGTGCTGGAGGGCTTAGGTCCTTAGGGGTTTGTATGGGAATATTCATAGCCTGAGTGAGAGGGTGAGTAGGGGTGTTTAATTTAGGGTCGGACGTGTGGGGTGGGGTAATGTCTTCTGGCTTTAGAGGTTTAAACGCTCGGACGAATCTAGTTCGGAGCGTGCGAGTTATGCCGTGATAGTCGATGGTGACTTGAAAGGCATTTGGGACTTGTATGACGGTGTAGGGTCCGACATAGCGAGGGCCTAACTTGTTGGTGATAGGGAGGTTGGCTACCATTACGGTGTCATGGATGGCGAAAGGGTTTTTGTCATTGATGTTATCAGTTTTGGTGTCTTGACAGATCTGGGCGGTATGGAGGGTGTTTTGCAGATGTTGCAATGGGTCAATTGTGGAGGTGGTGGAGGGAAGGTGAGCGTGGTGGTGGAATGGCAGTAACAGGGGGGGTACATCGTAAACACGTTCATGAGGGGAAATACCGTCTTCCCGAGGACAGGTGTTCATACCCCACTGTATCATCTTTAGTTGTGATGGCCAGTCTGAGGTGTTAAGAGCAATCATTCTTGTACGTAACTGGTTGTTGATGGTGCGATGGCTGCGTTCGCAGATAGCATTTCCTTGAGGCCAGTACGGGGATGAGTGTTTAATCTTGATACCGCATTGTTGGGTGAATTGTTGCCAAACGTGTCCACTAAACTCGGGGGCATTGTCCGATAGAAGAGCAAGGGGAAGGCCGAATATAGGGAACACTTCTGTGGCAAGCAGTGTGGCGACTGTGGTGGCTGTGTGGTCTTTAACTGGGCAGGCTATTAGAAATTTTGAATATACGTCTACAAATGTGACGATATAGCGGTTGCCAGCCTAAGAAGGGAACGGGCCCATGATGTCGAGGGATAGGACTTGGAACGGTTTGTTGGCAGAAATGGTACCAGCTGGGCCTGGGGTGCGTGATCTATCCTTTCCCAATAAACACGGTTTGCAGGATTCTGTCACTCGTTGTGCAATTTTGGAGGGGTTGGGGGTCCAGTATTGGTCTGTGAAGATCTTTAACATTTTCTTTTGTCCAAGGTGTATGCCGTTTCCCTCGTGGATGGCAATCATGTAGTCGTGGGCTATGGTGGGGTCCAAGATTATGTGACCAGTGTCTGTGGCAAGTTGATTTCCCCAGCGAGTCAGTCTCCTGAAGACGTTTAACGGTATCCAGGGGGGTCTGATTCGTGCTTCCCAAGATTGAATTAGGGAGGGGGCTGGGGGGGCATTCTGTCGAGAGGGTGGGGGTAGATACCAATTGAGTGTTTTGTAAGGCGGCTAGGTTGGTGGGGGGGGTCTTTTGGTACTGGCAAACGTGACAGGGCGTCTGCATTAGTATGGAGTTTGCCGGGACGATATTGTATTGTAAAGTCATAGTCCTCTAGTGTCTCTCTCCAACGTACCAAAATGGCTGAGTTGGTTTCGCACCTACGCAGCCATTGTAAAGATTGATGGTCGGTAATTATTTCGAGTTTTGCGCCCAACACAAATGACCGGAAGTGGCTGAGTGCCCAAATGATCCCTAAGCACTCTCTCTTGGTGGCTGCGTAATTCTGTTGGGGTGGGGTGAGTGTGCAGCTGGCATACGCTATCACATGTTCCTTTCCATCTCTGAATTGAGCTAATACTGCACCTATGGCGTACAGAGATACGTCGGTATAAAGACGGAAAGGTTTCTGGTAGTCAGGGAAAACGACAATAGGGGCTTGGATTAGCTTTTGCTTCAAAGTGTTAAACGCGAGGTCTCTTTCAGGTGTCCAGGCGAACGGGGTGTCTTTGTGGGTAAGTTGGTGGAGGGGTCTGGCTATGGTGGCAAAGTGGGGGACGAAACGTCTGTAGTACGTGGCTAAACCTAGAAACGAACGTATTCCTTTAACCGTGGTGGGTGGGGTTGGTTTTGTATGGCTTGAAGTTTCTTTGGGTCTGGCGCAATACCATGTTCAGATATCACGTGTCCGAGAAAATCTACCTTATTCCGGGCAATCACGCACTTTGAGGGTTTTAATTTCAACCCGGCGGCTCGGATTCTTTGCAGGACTTGTCTCAACCTGAGGAGGTGTTCTTCCCAGGTTGGAGAGTACACAATAATATCGTCCAGATAGGCTAGGCAGGTTTCCCAGGTTAGGCCATGTAATACCGTTTCCATCAAACGGGAGAAAGTGGCGGGTCCGTTACAGAGGCCAAAAGGTAGGACGTTAAATTCATAGTGATGGCCACCACTAGTGGAAAATGCTGTTTTCTTTTGGTCCTCGGCCTTGATAGGCACTTGCCAATACCCTGCTTGCAAGTCGAGGGTAGTGAACCATTTGGATCCGTATAGGGAGTCAAGGGAATCGTCTATTCGGGGTAAGGGCGTTGCGTCTTTAATGGTTATGTCATTTAACCTGTAATCGACGCAAAAACGGGTTGTCCCATCTTTCTTTTTGACTAAGACAACAGGGGAAGACCAGGGGCTAATGGACGGGGTGGCAATCCCGGCCTCTAACATTTCCTGGACTTGGCGTTCCTCTTCCTGACGTTGTATGGGGTTCTTTCTACGGGATGGTTGTCGTATGGGGGGGCCTGTGGTGTTAATGATGTGTTGTTCTACATCCGTCTGTCCGATTTCGGTGGGTTGTTGGGCAAAGACGTCACTGAATTCCATCAGTAGGTCGTACATGCCGTTCTTTTGGTGGTCAGATAGTGTCTCAGGAAGAGGGGGCAATTGGAGGCTGGTAGGGGTGTCGTTACAATGTATGGGGAGGTCATCGAAAGTTTCGAGATCTCCTATAATGAGACCTTTCGGTAATGTCAGGGGTTCCTCTGAGATATTAGCCACGAGAATGTGGTTGATACGAGCGGGAATGATGGCGGGTTGTAAGAGGCAGCGATGGGGGTTGGGGGATGTGTTAGTGGGGGAAAATACCATGTGAGTTTGGGGTATGGGCTGCAGGTTCACCCATTTTTGATGGTGGGGGGGAATTTGGCATTTATCCTGAACTACCGCTGGGCTAATGAGGGTGGGGGATTGACTGGCGAGCAGGTGCTTGGTACTTATAAGGGGGGCAAGGTCACTTTGGTGGGGGTCACGCGTGAGGGGGGGATTAACGGCGCGTGTGAGAGGATCAGTGGGGCGCGGTGTGAGGGGGTTAGAAAACGGGATTTGTTGGAGGGACTGCGGAGGGTTGGTGGGGGGAGCGTTGTCGGTGGCAGAGTAACGGTTTGTTTGGAGGTTATCTGGTTTTGGTGGTTATGTCTGTCATGAGGGGGCGAGTCAAGTGTGGGGTTTCGAAGTTTTCTAGGGGTGTGATTTGTGGGGGGGTGGAAGGGAGCTACTGACGAAAAACTGTCACAAGGGGGGGGTGGTGGAATAGCTGGGCATTTCTGGGGGCATGGTGGGAACATGGTTGTGTCCCTCGGTCGGCACGCGTGAGGGGGGGATTAACGGCGCGTGCGGGCGGTTCAGAAGGGTGCGAGGTGAGCGAGTTAGAAAACGGGATTTGCTGGGGGGACTGCGGAGGGTTGGTGGGGAAAAAGTTAGGTGTAGAACATGGGTTATTGGTGTAGGACTGGTGTATTGATTTGGGGTTGTTAACATTTCTGGGGGCATGGGGGAAACATTGTTGGGTACATTGGTCGGCATTTTCTCTGGAAACATGTGTACATAAACATTGGATAGAATTAGGGTTACATATATCAGAGTCTGTCCTGAAAACATGGGAGGATTTATTCTGGGCAGAGTTACGAGAATTGAGGGGATTACCGAGGGGGAGTTGCTTGGACTTGTCTTCTTTCGTTTGTTGAGGCATTTTTTTACTGAATTGAGTGAGGTTTTGAGAGATCTCGGGGCAAGGGGAGGTTTTAGGAGTAACCTTAGTGCTAGCTGCAACTTGGTAACCCTGAATCAGGTTTTGTTGAGGGGGAGGTTGTTTTTTCTTTTTGGGAATGGGTTTCTGCGTGATTGGTTTGTCAGAGGCTTTGGGCTGGAATTTGTTTTGAAATGAGATCAGCCTTTGGCCGCAGTCAATCTGGGCCTCTAGTTTTTGAAGGAGGTCAAGTCCAAGGAAACCATCATAATGTTTACAGTTGGAGGAAAATACTGTAAATGTGTGATAACAACGAGCATGGGGGCCAGGAGTGGTTACTGATAGGGGTAAAGTGTCTCCTAGGAGATTTAAGTAAGTATCAGCAGCTGAGATGAGTTCTGTTTTGGTGTTTAACAAAGGGCCAAATCGTCGGGGATGTTTTTCATAGTAAGATTTGAACAAACATGACTTGGCAGCTCCCGTGTCGATTAGCAAGCGGACAGGAATGTCCTTGATTTTGGCCATGTAATAAATGGGGGCAGTGCGACTAGTTATGGCGTCCCCCGCCGAGCCCATCGTGGGCGGGGGATACTTTAAAAATCCTGGGGGTCGGTATCTACCTCTTCCAGGGTTTCCTCGGTATCATCTGAGGTCATGGTATGGGGGGCAATTTCTTCCTCTTGTCCCCACTCCTCTTCATTTACAGAAATGCGAGGAGTAGAGGGGCGAGGTTTGGCAGAGTCACGAATTTGGTGGAGGGCACACTGAGCATTACAGGCAGGGAAATCATAGGGGTTGATAATGACTAAGGTAGGATTTTTACTTTGGTAGGTGTTGTAGTTGCTGTTCCGGTTGAAGATTCTGCGTGGCTGGGACGGTTGGAACCGGGGTCTACTGGGTTGGGGCTTGCCGGAAGGGTAGGTGGGTCTGTTGTTGAAAGATGAGGCTGGGTAGGCATTCTTGGGGTTTTGGTGGTTGGTTTGCTGCGGGTGCGTGGGAAACCTCTTGATTGCAGCGATTTGGGTGGGTGCTTCTGTGCGCACGGCCAAAATACGTCGGATCGTGATGAGGTCTTTTTTGTATTCGACGAAATCGTGCACCCGGAAATGGTCTTTTACTGCTGAGGGCAATAGCGACACAAGGTTGACCAGAATTTGCTGTTCTTGTTGGATTTTGGTCAACGTGGGGAAAGAATTTTTATGTGTTGGGCAAGCTTACTCACTGTGGCATCTAGATCGCCTTCGAATTTCGTGTCTAGGATACGGGTGTGGGCCACGAAAACGCCCAACGAAGGTTTAATGGCTTCTATCACTATTGTGCGAAATTCGTTCCAGGTGAGATCAGGGCGCACTTGATAGGCCACCAGGGAAACGGCTTTTCCCAGGTGTGGTAATGTTACGGCTATTTTATGTGTGTCCGTGGTATAAGTAATGTCAACTAAGGGTTTCACTATGTCCATGAATACTTCGATCCCATAATTTGTTTCCTCATAATTTGGGATGAAAACGTAGTTAGGTTGCGCCATGATGTTCTCGTGTTCTAGCTGTTCCAAACTTGCAATGTAATGCAACCTTTTATCCGAATCAAGAACCACCGCTGCCGCCAATGTTATGCCCTGTTTTTCTACAGGTTTAACTTGGGTAATGTGAGTTCTGAATGACTGGGTATAGAAGGCTGCATGCACAATACAAGGTATGAGGAATAGAGAACACAAAATAAACACACGGTAACACGACACAAGTTCACGTTTATTGAAATAAGAAATAAAGAGCATAGAAAGATAGTTATATTCGCACAAAACAAATGATAGAAGGGAACTGCTAGCATTTGCGGATTTGGATGGAGCCTAGTCTCCCACTTCCAACGTTCAGGTATATTCTTCTGATCACGGGTTTAATTAGCAAGTTTTTATTTTACTGGAAGACCTCAATATATTCGTATAATTCAATGTCACTGATTTTACCTCTTGCTGGCTGGTCGCGTGCCCACGTAGCAACTCACAGTTAGGATTAGACGCGTAGATTATAGAACACGGAAATCTCTAGCAACCTCATGGGGGTACTGAACTAAGTTTGATATTCTTAAGGCAGAAATATGTAGAACACGAATCAGTGGGCGAACGTTAGATATCACTAGAGTTTTAATATCTGAATAAGGTAATTACGAGAGTCAAGGTCGCCTGTTAATAAAAAAACACTGATCGCTTAGTACGTCCCAAATGGAATGGTTAAATATGAATTACACTGGGCAAGGTCTTAGCCACTTTATAGAAAGTTAATAGGTGAGTATCAAGCTAGTACTATAACACTTAGTACTAGTAACATGAATCTTGAATAGTATGGGTAGATCTGGTCCTGGTTATCTTGCTTCCGGTGATGTTGGGGGCTAACGACTGGTTCCTCGGCCGTCCAGATGGTCCAAAATGTAGGAAGTTCTCAAGTCGGATCTCTTGATGATCGTTGCTGGCTACACACTTATATACCCACGAATTTGTGTGAAGGTTATAAGGTGCACGTTAGGACTTGTACATGGACAGATGCTTCTATCAGTCTTCTCTGCCACGGAGTCTGCCGGATCTGGAATCTCTCAACTCCGGAACAACACAAGGGCAGAGCTAGAGGTAAACTGCAGGGTAGTGACCACTGGTTGGTGTCTAGCTTTCAACTGATTTGACTGGGGGCGGGAGTTAGATTTATAGGCTCGGTTCTGGACCCTGTAGACAGTAGGGATCTCGAGTCTTATGGACTTAATTGAGCTCTCAATAGATATGGGGACTAGGTAAGATGGTATTTACTGTTGTGGCACAGGGCGATAGGAAGCCTTTATATTTTCATATAACTGAGCCTTAGTAAGAGGTACTATTTTGGCTATACTGGACGTATTTAGGGGAGAGAGACTGGATCTACTTTGCGAGGAGGATGGGGACAGCTGTGATAGGAGCGTCTCTCTAGATTGTTCAATCTTCATTCTATAGTATAGCTGAGGTGCTAATTTAGTGATCAGAGCATGCAAGAAAGGTAAATGGTTTATTGTGAGGTAATAGAGGTTAGTAAAGGTGTTAGTCATTCATGGTTAGTTCATTGATAGGAAGAATTCCTGTGCTACCTGGCAATGACTCGAAAGTCAAAACAGGGGCCAGGTATACCTCCGCGGGGGTGGGGGTCTCCCTCCTCGGGTGGGCAAAAAGGGGGAGCTGGGCGCCCTCTCTCTGATATAGTCGTCCGGCGGCTGTGGCTAGGGGCTTGCCATATCACCAGTGTTTTTAATAACCCTCTGTGTATGAGACAGATGTGAGTGTCTTTAATACCAAAACCGAAGGTGCCTTAGCTAGCTGGTTTTACTCGGCTGGTTGTTAATTGTAGGGTTTGCTGGATATGGTGGAGACTGGGTTGCTAACTCTGCCACATTTATCTGGAAGTATGACAATAGAAGTTAGTTACTGGCGGGGCGGCTAGCCTCGCACCGACGACCATTGGGTGCAGGGTTGTGAATGTTTTGTAAGAGAATAGATGGCATGCAAGGGGCTAGTAAAGTTCTAATGTTGTTCTGGCCTACTAAGTGAAGGTAGGCTGGATAGGAGTATATATAAAAAGGTTGGAGAGCGTTAGTAACGGACAATTCAAGGATCTTCAAGAGGTATGAGAGAGAGGCTAGGTCGGACAAGAGTCGAGAAGCGCGGGTGTCTTAATGAGAGGGGGGGGGAGAGTTCAAGGGCTACAGGGAAATTTTGCCCCTAAGGTCCCTGGGCGTGGGGGTGGCATTAGGCTACAATTGATATGGAAGTTTGAAAAGGCAGTAGAATACGTTAGCCAAATGCTACCGGGGAATGCAACTATGGGGTGGTATATGAGTCTGGAAAAGATAGAGTTATGTGATCAGTCAGAGGGTTATGGATACTATTAGTTGGCCCTGGGAACTGCGTTTTCTATTAAATATAAAATACTAACCACAGCGGCAGTTCGTAGGGGTACTTAGTTATTGTTTCGGGGTACTTATGACAGATACTGGTAACCAGGTTATCTTATACAATCTCTGGTTGGGGTAAGAGGTGTAAGACACGAAATAAATTGGCGTAGTGTGGGCTGTGGATACGAAGGAGGCAAGGGGAAGACGTATGACAATTGTGGAAAGTAAATGGAAAAAGGTGAACACAATGGCGGATAAAAATACTTAACCTAAGGATTGCATACATAGATTTATGGGGCGATGGGTCTTCAGAAGCTTAGTCTGGCAAGACAAGATGTTAGGGAATGTTAATATTAATACTTAGTTACTAGAGGAGCAATGCAAGGGGCGACTGAGCACGGGTTACATATATCTATACTCGTCATGGAAAATGATATAAGAGGTCTAGGGACAAGCGTGGGTGTTTGAACTTCTAAGATATATAACATCTACTTCTCGGATGTAAGAACATACATAGATATATTTATGGCTGTCTGATGTGTTGGCATTGGCTCAACGTCGGGACAGGGCATGGGTGTTTTTAATATGAATGTATATTCCTGTTCATCATCTTTGTAGTTAATAAGTGTAGGACACGAGGGGGTTAGTGTACGTGAGGTGTGGAAAATGGTCGGTTTAGAAAAGGTAAATGGGTGTGTCCTGGAGCTGTTTAGCCCTGCGGGCTTGGGCCTGTCTGGAATGGCGGGCTCGGTCAGCTGGTCCTTTCGTTCTGTGGACCTTTCTTCCGGGTGTTTCTGTGTGGTGTTCGCTCGTGGCTTCTGTGGTGGGCTTCTTGTTCTGGGGCATTTTAAATACTATTAACGTAAGACAAGAACCAAGAATAATTACATTAAATATAAATAAAAGGACATATAAGAAAACTAGCTATTCATTTCAAAAAGGGTAAGAGACAGAAATATTCTTATCTCAATATTTATCTTTCAAGACTTTTTATAGAATTAATAGTCCTTCTTTAGATAGAACTTATTCGGTTCATAACCATAGCCTACTAAGCTGCGGTTAAATAATAATTTTGTATAAATACTACATGACTTTAATTAGTTTCAGTATTTTTTTCATAATTAAAGAGTATCAGTCAATAAAGGATACCAAGTCCTAAGATCCAAAAGGAAAGGAAGCAACAACAGGAAATAATTTTATTAGATTTTACGTTTGTTTGGCCTTCAGCTGACTGATACCTTAATATATATCTCTGTGCTATCTAGATTCATCAAGTTAACCACTTGAGGATCAAGATACGTAACAATATATATATATATATATATTTATACTGTATATATATATATATATACTGTACAATGCCCCAGAACGAGAAGCCCACCACAGAAGCCACGAGCGAACACCACACAGAAACACCCGAAAGAAAGGTCCACAGAACGAAAGGACCAGCTGACCGAGCCAGCCAATTCAGACAGGCTCAAGCCCGCAGGGCTAAGCAGCTCCAGGCCACACCTACCTACCCCTTCTAAACTGACCATTTTCCACACCTCACGTACACTACCCCCTCGTGTCCTACACTTCTAACTACAATGATGATGAACAGGAATATACATTCATATTAAAAACACCCATGCCCTGTCCCTAGGTTGAGCCAAAGCCAACAAATCAGACAGCCATATAACTCTGTATGTTCTTACATCCGAGAAGTAGATGTTATATATCTTAGAAGTTAAAACACCCACACCTTTCCCTAGACCTTGTATATCATTTTCCATAACGAGTATAGATATATGTAACCCGTGCTCAGTCGCCCCCTTACATTGTCCCTCTAGTAACTAAGTGTCTCTATAATATTAACTGCCACCAGTATTGATACGACATAGCGGCACTGTCCTTGTGTCGTATTGTGCCAAGTGCAGATCAACCAGGTTTCATCACCTTATTAGGACGACGACTATAATGTCGACGTTCATCGATGTATTCAATCCTTAGGTTACCTATTAATATTAACATTCCCTAACATATCTTGTCTTGCCAGACTAAGTTTCTGAAGACCCATCACCCCCATAAATCTATGTATTCAATCCGTAGTTTAAGTACCGGTATTAATATTAACATTCCCTAACATATCTTGTCTTGCCAGACTAAGTTTCTGAAGACTCGTCGCCCATAAAATCTATGTATTCAATCCTTAGGTTAAGTATCTTTATCCGCCATTGTGTTCACCTTTTTCCATTTACTTTTCCACAATTGTCATACGTCTTCCACTTACCTCCTTCGTATCCACAGTCCACACTACGCCATTTTACTTTGTGTCCTACACCTCTTACCCGCCCGATTATACCTACACGATGATGAACAAGAATATACATTCATATTAAAAACACCAATGCCCTGTCCCTAAGTTGAGCCAAGGCCAACAAATCCGACAGCCATATATCTATGTATGTTCTTACATCCGAGAAGTAGATGTTAAAAACCACATGTCCAAACTCATAAGAAATTAAGATACCCACGGGTACACCAGGATATAGAACCATTGCCCCCATAAGACTTAGACAAGCCATGAATACAGGTGTTAGCCACCATGCTGTAACTCCAATTCTTACCCCAACCAGAGATTGTATAGATAACCTTTGTTACCAGTATCTATCATAGTATTCCGAAACAATAACGAAGTACCCCTACGAACTGCCGCTTTCTTTGGTCTATATTTCATAGAAAACGCAGTTCCCAGGGACACCTAGACGTACAAGAAATCGTGTCAAATAAGAGGTCCATAACCCCTCGTATTGACGAGTAATAATACACCATGTTTTTCCCTACTTTATCCACAGTCAAGCACACACCTACAGTTAACCTCCTTCTCGCCCCACAGTCCACATGATTCTATCTTTTCCAGACTCATATACCACCCCGTATTTGCATCCCCCGGTAGCATTTGGCTAACGTACTTTCACTGTCCTTTCAAAACTCCAATATCAACTGCAGCCTAATGCCATCCTCACGCCCAGAGACCTTAGGGTCAAATTTCCCTGTAGCCCCCCTGAGCTCCCCCCCCTCTCATTAAAATACCCTGCGCTTCTCGACTCTTGTCCGACCTAGCCTCTCTCTCATACCTCTTGAAGATCCTTGATTTTTCCGTTGCTAACGCTCTCCAACCTTTTATATATATACTCCTATCCAGCCTGCCTTCACTTAGTAGGCCAGAACAACATTAGAACTTTACTAACCCCTTGCATGCCATCTATTCTCTTACAACCCCTTCACAACCCTGCACCCAATGGTCGTCGGTGCGAGGCTCGCCGCATCGCCAGTAACTAACTTCTATTGCCATACTTCCAGATAAATGTGGCAGAGTTAGCAACCAGTCTCCACCACATCAAGCAAACCATGAAATTAACAACCAACCGATTACAACCAGCTAGCCAAGGCACCTTCGGTTTTGATATTAAAAACACCCACATCTGTCTCATAAACAGAGGGTTATTACAAACACTGGTGATATGGCAAGCCCCTAGCCACAGACGCCGGACGACCATCCCCGAGAGAGAGCGCCCGGCTACCCCTTTTTACCCACCCGAGGAGGGAGACCCCCACCCCCGCGGAGGTATACCTGACCCCTGTTTTGACTTCTGTGTCATTGCCAGGTAGCCTAGGAATTCTTCCTATCAATGAACTAACCATGCATGTCTAACCCCCTTACTCACCTCTCTTTACCCACGATAACCCATTCTCACCTGTTTTGCATACTCGGATAGTCAAATTAGCACCTCAGCTATGCAATAGAACGATGACTGAGTAATATAAGAGAGACACGCCTATCACAGCTGTCCCAGTCCTCCCTTCAAAGTAGATCCAGTCTCCCTCCCATAAATACTTCCAGTATAGCCAAAATAGTACCTTTTACTAAGGCTCAGTTATATATCAATATGAAGACTTCCATAGCCATGTGCCACAACAGTAATCACCATCTTACCTAGTCCCCATATCTATTGAGGGCTCAAAATAAGTCCATAAGACTCGAGATCCCTATTGCCTACAGGGTCCAGAACCGAGCCTATAAACCTAGCTCCCGCCCCCAGTCAAATCAGTTGAAAGTTAGACACCAACCAGTGGTCACTACCCTGAAGTTAACCTCTAGCTCTGCCCTTGTGTTGTTCCTGAGTTGAGAAATTCCCGAGCCGGCAGACTCCATGGCAGAAGTTAAATAGAAGAGCTGTCCATGTACAAGTACCAACATGCACCTTATAACCTTCACACAAATTAGTGGGTATATAAGTGTGTAGCCAGCACCGATCGTCAAGAGATCCGACTTGAGAACTTCCTACATTTTGGACCACCTGGACGGCCGAGGAACCAGTCATTAGCCCCCAACATCACCGGAAGCAAGATAACTAGGACCAGACCAACAAATACTATTCAAGATTCACGTTACTAGTACTAAGTGTTATAGTTCCAGTTTGACATTCACTTATTAACTTTTCTATGAAGTGGCTATAACTTGCCCAGTGTAACTCATATTTAACCATTCCATTTGGGACGTACTAAGCGTATCAGTGTTCATTAATTAACAGGCGACATTGACTCTCGTAATTACCTTATTCAGATATTAAAACCCTAGTGATATCTAACGTTCGCCCACTGATTTGTGTTCTACGTATTTCTGTCATAAGAATATAAATCTTAGATCAGTACCCCCTTGAGGTTACTAGAATTTCCGTGTTCAGAAATATACGCGTATCTAATTCTAACTGTGAGCTGCTACTTGGGCACGCGACCTGCCAGTAAGAAATCTAATTAGTGAAATTGAATACATAAATACATTGAGGTCTTCCAGTATAATAAACCTTGCTAACTAAACCCGTGATCAGAAGAGTATACCTGAACGTTGGAAGTGGGAGACTAGGCTCCATCCAGATCCGCCAATGCTAGCAGTTCCCTTCTATTATTTGTTTTGTACGAGTATTACTATCTGTCTATGCTCTTTATTCACCTACTTAAATAAACGTGATCGTGTGTCGTGTTACCGTGTGTTTATTTTGTGTTCTCTATTCCTCATACCTTGTATTGTGCATGCAGCCTTATATACCCAGTCAGATAGAGCCCACATTACCCAAGTTAATCCTGTAGAAAAACAGGGCATAACATTGGCGGCAGCGGTGGTTCTTGATTCGGATAAAAGGTTGCATTACATTGCAAGTTTGGAACAGCCAGAACACGATAACATCATGGCGCACCGTTCTCACATTCCCATCCCCCATTATGATGGAGAGACTTATGAGATCGAAACATAAATGGACATAGTGAAACCCGTACTTGACCTAGTTTATACCACGGACGCAGAAAAAATAGCCGTAACATTAACGCACCTGGGAAAAGCCGTTTCCCTGGTTGCCTATCATGTGCACCCTGCTCTCACCTGGGACGAATTTCGCCCAATAGTGATAGAAGCCATTAAGCCTTCGTTGGGCGTTTTCGTGGCCCACACCCGTATCCAAGACACTAAATTCGAAGGCGATTTAGATGCCACAGTGAATAAGATTGCCCAACACATAAAAGTTTCTTTCCCCACGTTGACCAGAATCCAACAAGAACAGCAAATTCTGGTCAACCTTGTGTCTATATTACCCTCAGCAGTAAAAGACCATTTCCGTGTGCACGATTTCGTTGGATACCAAAAAGATCTCATCACGATCCGACGTATTTTGGCCGTGCGCACAGAAGCACCCACCCAAATCGCTGCAATCAAGAGGTTTCCCACGCACCCGCAGCAACCCGACCACCAAAACTCCAAGAATGCCTATCCAGCCTCATCCTTCCACAACAGACCCACCTACCCTTCCGGAAAGCCCCAACCCAGTAGACCCCGGTTCCAACCTACCGAGCCACGCAGAATCTTCAACCGGAACAGGAACTACAACACCTACCAAAGTAAAAACCCTACCTTAGTAATTATCAACCCCTATGATTTCCCTGCCTGTAATGCTCAGTGTGCTTTCCATCAAATTCGTGACTCTGCCAAACCTCGCCCCTTTACTCCTTGCATTTCTGTAAATGAAGAGGAGTTGGGACAAGAGGAAGAGATGGAAGAAAGACACACTGGAGAAATAGCCCCTAACATGACCTCAGAGGATACCGAGGAAACCCTGGAGGAGGTAGATACCGATTCCCAGGATTTTTAAAGTACCCCCCGCCCAAGATGGCTTCGGCGGGGGACACCATAACTGACCGCACTGCCCCCATTTATTACATGGCCAAAATCAAGGACATTCCTGTCCGCTTGTTAATCGACACGGGAGCTGCCAAGTCATGTTTGTTCAAAAATTACTATGATCTACACCACCGACTATTTGGCCCATTGTTAACCACCAAAGTAGAACTAATCTCAGCTGCTGATACTTACTTAAATCTCCTAGGAGACACTTTGCCCCTATCAGTAACTACTCCTGCCCCCCATGCTCGTTGTTATCACACATTCACAGTATTTTCCTCCAACTGTAAACATTACGATGGTTTCCTTGGACTTGACCTCCTTCAAAAACTCCAGGCCCAGGTCGACTACGGCCAAAGGCTGATATAATTCAAAAAATTCCAACCCAAAGCCTCTGACAAACCCATCACGCAGAAACCCATTCATAAAAAAAAAAAACACCTTCCCCCTCAACAAACCCTGAGTCAGGGTTACCAAATTGCAGCTAGCACTAAGGTGACTCCTAACCCCTCCCCCCCCCCCCCTTGCCCTGAGTCCCCTCAAAATCTCACCCCATTCAGTAACCAAAGGCCTCAACAAACGAAAGAAGACAAGTCCAAGCAACTCCCTCTCGGTAATCCCCTCCATTCTCGTAATTCTGTCCCGGATAAATCCTCCCATGTTTTCAGGACAGACTCTGATATATGTAACCATAATTCCATCAAATGTTTATGTGGTTGAAATACAAAAACGTTAGCACCCTTACCTCACGGTGAGAATATCCTTGTGAGGCGCTGTACAGTCAGTAGTAGGCCTAGGCCACGCCCACCCATCCAACGTTTCAACGCTCCAGAAAACCTCACAACCACAATCTGACCTGACCTACTACAGGATGACCACACGAACCACCGACCTCGGCTGAATATTCACCATACCTCTACAACCAAGCAACACCACTGCGACCTCTTCACCCCCCTCACACCATCCTCCCCCACCCATGTTCACACCCAACCCCCCCCTTCGTTCGGCCAATGTGCCTCAACAAATCGTTGCCCAACTAAATCACCTCTACCAACGTAAATCGATTACACCACAGTTTATGTACACAACAGGGGAAAATGCCGATCAATGTACCCAACAATGTTTTCCCCCATGCCCCCAGAAATGTTCAGCTATCCACAACCAACCCAATTCCCTTGTGACAATTTTCCGTCAGTAGCTCCCTTGCCCCCCACACAATTCACACCCCTAGAAAAATTCACAACCCCACACTTGACTCACCCTCTCATGACAAACAAACCCACCCACCCCCATCACTTTTAACCAGACTTTGACTGCCACCAAGAAAGTTCCCCACGTTCGTCCTATTAACAACCCCAAATCAATACACCAGTCCTCCACCAATAACCCATCTTCTATACCTCACGCTTCCCCCACCAACCCTCCGCAGTCCCTCCAACAAATCCCGTTTTCTAACCCCCTCACACCGCGCCCCACTGATCCTCCCACACGCGCCGTTAATCCCCCCTCACGCGTGACCCCCACCAAAGTGACCTTGCCCCCTTATAAGTACCAAGCACCTGCTCGCCAGTCAATCCCCCACCATCATTAGCCCAGCTGTAGTTCAGGATAAATGCCAAATTCCCCCCCACCATAAAAAATGGGTGAACCTGCGGCCCATACCCCAAACTCACATGATATTTTCCCCCACTACCACGTCCCCCAACCCCCATCGTTGCCTCTTACAACCCGCCATCATTTCCGCTCGCATCAACCACATTCTTGTGGCAAATGTCTCAGAGGAATCCCTGACATTACCAAAAGGTCTCATTATAGGAGACCTCGAAACTTTCGATGACCTCCCCATAGATTTTAACGACACCCCTACCAGCCTCCAATTGCCCCCTCTCCCTGAGACATTATCTGACCACCAAAAGAACGGCATGTACGACCTACTGCTGGAATTCAGCGACGTGTTTGCCCAACAACCCACCGAAATCGGACAGACTGAAGTAGAACAACACATCATTAACACCACAGGCCCCCCCATACGACAACCATCCCGTAGAAAGAACCCCATACAACGTCAGGAAGAGGAACGCCAAGTCCAGGAAATGTTAGAGGCCGGGATTGCCACCCCGTCCATTAGTCCCTGGTCTTCCCCTGTT
Source organism: Paralithodes platypus (assembly GCA_032716605.1). NCBI lineage: Eukaryota > Metazoa > Arthropoda > Malacostraca > Decapoda > Lithodidae > Paralithodes > Paralithodes platypus. The sequence goes on along the minus strand of CM064505.1, from coordinate 5,299,385 downwards.
GTCCTAGTCAAAAAGAAAGATGGGACAACCCGTGTTTGCATCGATTACAGGAGGTTAAATGACGTAACCATTAAAGACGCTACGCCCTTACCCCGAATAGACGATTCCCTTGACTGCCTACACGGATCCAAATGGTTCACTACCCTCGACTTGCAAGCAGGGTATTGGCAAGTGCCTATCAAAGCCGAGGACCAAACGAAAACAGCATTTTCCACTAGTGGTGGCCATCACTATGAATTTAACGTCCTACCTTTTGGCCTCTGTAACGGACCCGCCACTTTCTCCCGTTTGATGGAAGCGGTATTACATGGCCTAACCTGGGAAACCTGACTAGCCTATCTGGACGATATTATTGTGTACTCACCAACCTGGGAAGAAAACCTCCTCAGGTTGAGACAAGTCCTTCAAAGAATCCGAGCCGCCGGGTTGAAATTAAAACCCTCAAAGTGCGAGATTGCCCGAAATAAGGTAGATTTCCTCGGACACGTGATATCTGAACATGGTATTGCGCCAGACCCAAAGAAACTTCAAGCCATACAAAACCAACCCCCACCCACCACTGTTAAAGGAGTACGTTAGTTTCTAGGTTTAGCCACATACTACAGACATTTCGTCCCCAACTTTGCCACCATAGCCAGACCCCTCCACCAACTCACCCACAAAGACACCTGAACACCTGGACACCTGAAAGAGACCTCGCGTTTAACACTTTGAAGCAAAAGTTAATCCAAGCCCCTATTGTCGCTTTCCCTGACTACCAAAAACCTTTCCGTCTTTATACCGACGTATCTCTGTACGCCATGGGTGCAGTTTTAGCTCAAGTCAGAGACGGAGAGGAACATGTGATAGCGTATGCCAGCTCCACCCTCAACCAAACACAGCATAATTATGCAGCCACCAAGAGAGACTGCTTAGGGATCATTTGGGCACTCAGCCACTTCCGGTCATTTGTGTTGGGCGCAAAACTCGACATCATCACCGACCATCAATCTTTACAATGGCTGCGTAGGTGCGAAACCAACTCAGCTATTTTGGTACGTTGGAGGGAGACACTAGAGGACTACGACTTTACCATACAATATCGTCCAGGCAAACTCCATACCAATGCAGACGCCCTGTCACGTTTGCCAGTACCAAAAGACCCCCCCACCAACCTAGCCGCCTTACAAAACACTGAGTTGGTATCTACCCCCACCCCCCGACATAATGCCCCCTCAGCCCCCTCCCTAATTCAATCTTGGGAAGCAAGAATCAGACCCCCCTGGATACCGTTAAATGTCTTCAGGGGACTGACTCGCTGGGGAGATCAACTTGCCACAGACACTGGTCACATAATCTTGGACCCCACCATTGCCCATGACTACATGATTGCCATCCACGAGGGAAACGGCATACACCTTGGACAAAAGAAGATGTTAAAGATCTTCACAGACCAATACTTGACCCCCAACCCCTCCAAAATTGCACAACGAGTGACAGAATCCTGCAAACCGTGTTTATTGGGAAAGGATAGATCACGCACCCCAGGCCCAGCTGGTACCTTGTCGGTTACCAAACCGTTCCAAGTCCTATCCCTCGACATCATGGGCCCGTTTCCTCCTTACGCTGGCAAGCGCTATATCGTCACATTTGTGGACGTCTATTCAACATTTTTAATAGCCTGCCCAGCTAAAGACCACACAGCCACCACAGTTGCCACACTGCTTGCCACAGAAGTATTCCCTATATTCGGTCTGCCCCTTGCTCTTCTATCCGACAAGGCCCCCGAGTTTAGTGGACACGTTTGGCAACAGTTCACCCAACAATGTGGCATTAAGATTAAACACTCATCCCCATACTGGCCTCAAGGAAATGCTATATGCGAACGCAGCCATCGCACCATCAACAATCAGTTGCGAACAAAAATTATTGCTCTTAACACCGCAGACTGGCCATAACAACTAAAAATAATACAATGGGGCATGAACACCTGGCCCCGAGACCGAGAAGACGGCATTTCCCCTCATGAACGTGTTTACGGCGTACCCCCCCTGTTACTGCCGTTCCACCACCACGCTCACCTTCCCTCCACCACCTCCACAATTGACCCATTGCAACATCTGCAAAACACCCTCCATACCGCCCAAACCTGTCAGGACACCAAAACTGATAACACCAATGACAAAAACCCTTTCGCCATCCATGACACCGTAATGGTAGCCAACCTCCCTATCACCAACAAGTTAGGCCCTCACTATGTCGGGCCCTACACCATCACACAAGTCCCAAACGCCTATCAAGTCACCATCGACTATCACGGCGTGACTCGCACGTTCCGAACTAGATTCGTCCGAGCGTTTAAACCACTCCAACCACAAGACAATACCCAACCCCACACAGCTGAACCAGAATTAAACACCCCTACTAAACCGTACACTCCAGCTATGAAAATCCCCACACAAACCCCTAAGGACCTAAGCCCTCCGACACCGAACAGACAGATCATTCCTCAACATACCCCCCAAACTAACCTCCACCAACCCCAAGCCCCCACTATCACACCCTCCCCCACAATGACACCTTCGTTCACTTCTGATAATCAAGTACCTCCCCCGCTTATCCAAATACGAAAGCCTCCCCCCACAACAGAAACTCTGCCGTCTAGCCCTGACATACCTTCCCCAGGCACCACACTAAGAAAACCCCCCCCCAAAAAAACCAAGTACACACCCAAACACACCACACAATCTACCTCAGTAACCTCACGCTACAACCTACGCCCACGACAAAAACTTTTTAAAACCTCCAGGAAACACACCCTGTTAACCAAATTCCGTAGGGCTGCCAGACCACTACCCTCCTCCTCTTCTTCTTCTTCGTCGACTTCTCCTTCACAAAGGGAAAGAAGACGAATAATCACCACTAAACACCATAAACCCTCTAACTATAGTCCAGAAGTAACAACCCCCACCCCCGCAAGAAAACACATACCTTCCTCTTCAACCTCATCCCCTCTCAACCCCCACCAAACACCCATAAAACCGCCTACTTCCACCACCAGCAAATCACCAACCTCACCAAATGACACACCCCACACACGTCCCTACCCCCAACCCCCCAACTTAAATCTACACTCCCTACCCACCCGTCTAGCCCCCCCGCATCCGCCCCTTTCCCCTCCACGATCCCCACCCACACATCGACCAACCTCCTCATCTCACCGAACCCCCCCCCCCCCCCCCACCCCCCCACAAAGTCACCCTTGAGAGAACCCCCACACATACCCCCACCAAACCCTCTTCCAATTCACCTACCACCCTCACCCAACAAAATCCTCCACACACATCTACCTCTCAAATAACCCTCGACCTCGCCCCCAATACATGCCCTTCACCTGTAAAACGTTCCTCCCCTCAATATAAAACATCGTCGAGCGACTCAAGTCCCACGACAAACTTCTACGTTCCCACCAGAACCGCCCGAGGTAGAATAATCAACAGACCCATCAGATTTAAAGACGGGGAGATAAAAATAACACCCCGTTCCGACACTAAAGACCCAAGCCACACAACACACACACCCCTTCCTTCTCACACACCTCCTTCACCCCCCTTACCTAAACCTATCTTGCGCATTACCTCACTAGATTTTTCCAGCCTACAACACCGCCCAAGAAAACCCCAAAAAATCCAGACTCATGTTCCCCCTTCATCCCCAGCTCTGTTGTCATGCGTTAATCCCCCGTCGGTTAGTAACCCATTCACCACACTAAACAGACCTCCTGTCAGTCCCACACACCTCACTCCGACCCCCGCGGGGGAAAGCTACAAACCATTCATACGAAAGGTTAAAGTAAAAACCCCCACTTACGTCTACAATGCCCACATCAAGCCCGGGCAACCGCCCGTCACAACACAGAGGACACATTCTTACAGGTATACATTGACCTACAAAAGAAACCTGACCGTCGCTCTCTTGCTTGGTGGAACCTTCTAAATACCCTCAAAATGACCCACCATAACTATGCTTCTTTTTACTTCACCCTTGAGGCTCGGGGACGAGCCTATAATGAAGGAGAGGGAAGTAAAATGCCCCAGAACGAGAAGCCCACCACACAGAAACACCCGAAAGAAAGGTCCACAGAACGAAAGGACCAGCTGACCGAGCCAGCCAATTCAGACAGGCCCAAGCCCGCAGGGCTAAGCAGCTCCAGGCCGCACCTACCTACCCCTTCTAAACTGACCATTTTCCACACCTCACGTACACTACCCCCTCGTGTCCTACACTTCTAACTACAATGATGATGAACAGGAATATACATTCATATTAACACCCATGCCCTGTCCCTAGGTTGAGCCAAAGCCAACAAATCAGACAGCCATATATCTATGTATGTTCTTACATCCGAGAAGTAGATGTTATATATCTTAGAAGTTAAAACACCCACGCCTGTCCCTAGATCTCGTATATCATTTTCCATAACGAGTATAGATATATGTAACCCGTGCTCAGTCGCCCCCTTACATTGTCCCTCTAGTAACTAAGTGTCTCTATAATATTAACTGCCACCAGTATTGATACGACATAGCGGCACTGTCCTTGTGTCGTATTGTGCCAAGTGCAGATCAACCAGGTTTCATCACCTTATTAGGACGACGACTATAATGTCGATGTTCATCGATGTATTCAATCCTTAGGTTACGTATTAATATTAACATTCCCTAACATATCTTGTCTTGCCAGACTAAGTTTCTGAAGACCCATCACCCCCATAAATCTATGTATTCAATCCTTAGTTTAAGTATTAATATTAACATTCCCTAACATATCTTGTCTTGCCAGACTAAGTTTCTGAAGACTCGTCGCCCATCAAATCTATGTATTCAATCCTTAGGTTAAGTATCTTAATCCGCCATTGTGTTCACCTTTTTCCATTTACTTTTCCACAATTGTCATACGTCTTCCACTTACCTCCTTCGTATCCACAGTCCACACTACGCCATTTTACTTTGTGTCCTACACCTCTTACCCGCCCGATTCTACCTACACGATGATGAACAAGAATATACATTCATATTAAAAACATAAGTGAGAACGGAGAAATGGATAGGCGACGAGCAGGGAGGTTTTAGGAAGGGAAGAGGATGTGTAGATCAGATTTTTACCCTGAATTGTGTTGTGGAGAAGTATCTGGAGAAGAAACAAAAGGTGTATGTTGCCTTTATGGACTTGGAGAAGGCCTATGACAGAGTGGATAGAGAAGGTTTGTGGAAAGTACTTAGAATATACGGAGTAGAGGGCAAGTTGCTGAAAGCAGTGAAGAGCATGTATGAGGGTGCAAAGGCGGCAGTACGTGTGGAGAGTGAGCAGAGCGAGTTCTTTGACCTGAATGTTGGTTTGAAACAGGGGTGTGTGATGTCCCCGTGGTTGTTACTGTATATGGATGGAGTTATGAAAGAAATACTAACAAGAGCAGAGGATCTGGTTGTCTCGCTGAAAAGGGAGGGAATTGAGTGGAAGCTACCTATACTGCTGTTTGCGGATGATACAGTTCTGATAATGAATGGGAGTTGCAGGGTCTAAAGTTTGGAACAGTGTGCGAAAAACGGAATTTGAAGGTAAATACGGGGAAGAGCAAGGTTATGTCTTCGAAAAGGGTGAAGTCACAGAGTGTAGGTGAACGGTCAGGCTATGGAGATCGTCAACTCTTTTAAGTATCTGGGCAGTGTTGATATGGATGAAGAGGTGCGGGAGAGGGTACAACAGGGGAAGAGGGTTGTAGGAACGCTAAAAGCAGTAACAAGAAATAGGGTGGTCAGTATGGAAGTGAAGAAGTCCTTGCATGACAGTGTGGTAATCCCGACACTGACTTACGGAAGCGAAGCATGGACGTTGGTTGAGAGACTCAGACCAAGAGTGAGAGCAGTGGAAATGAATTACTTAAGGAGTGCGTGCGGAGTTACATGGAGGGATAGACAGACTAATGAGGAAGTAAGAAGGAGGTGTGGTGTGGAGGTAGATGTGCTGGAAAGTGTGAAAAGGAACAACTTGAGATGGTTCGGCCATATGGAACGTATGGAAAGCGAGAGAATGACTAAGAGGGTGTATGAGAGCGAGGTGGAGGGACAGAGGGGGAGAGGTAGACCGAATATGAGGTGGAAGGATGGAGTGAGGAAGTACATGAACGAAGGTGGTGCTGGTTGGGGGGAGGGGCGTCGACTGACTGGGGACAGAGGTGCATGGGGGCGGTTCGTTCGTGGCCACCCCTTCGGGGATCACGGCGTCAGGCAATAGATAGATAGATAGATTAAAAACACCCATGCCCTGTCCCTAAGTTGAGCCAAGGCCAACAAATCCGACAGCCATATATCTATGTATGTTCTTACATCCGAGAAGTAGATGTTAAAAACCACATGTCCTAACTCATAAGAAATTAAGATACCCACGGGTACACCAGGATATAGAACCATTGCCCCCATAAGACTTAGACAAGCCATGAATACAGGTGTTAGCCACCATGCTGTAACTCCAATTCTTACCCCAACCAGAGATTGTATAGATAATCTTTGTTACCAGTATCTATCATAGTATTCCGAAACAATAACGAAGTACCCCTACGAACTGCCGCTTTCTTTGGTCTATATTTCATAGAAAACGCAGTTCCCAGGGACACCTAGCCGTACAAGAAATCGTGTCAAATAATAGGTCCATAACCCCTCGTATTGACGAGTAATAATACACCATGTTTTTCCCTACTTTATCCACAGTCAAGTACACACCTACAGTTAATCTCCTTCTCCCCCACAGTCCACATGATTCTATCTTTTCCAGACTCATATACCACCCCGTATTTGCATCCCCCGGTAGCATTTGGCTAACGTACTTTCACTGTCCTTTCAAAACTCCAATATCAACTGCAGCCTAATGCCATCCTCACGCCCAGAGACCTTAGGGTCAAATTTCCCTGTAGCCCCCCTGAGCTTCCCCCCTCTCATTAAAACCCCCGCGTTCTCGACTCTTGTCCGACCTAGCCTCTCTCTCATACCTCTTGAAGATCCTTGATTTTTCCGTTGCTAATGCTCTCCAACCTTTTATATATACTCCTATCCAGCCTGCCTTCACTTAGTAGGCCAGAACAACATTAGAACTTTACTAACCCCTTGCATGCCATCTATTCTCTTACAACCCATTCACAACCCTGCACCCAATGGTCGTCGGTGCGAGGCTCGCCGCCTCGCCAGTAACTAACTTCTATTGCCATACTTCCAGATAAATGTGGCAGAGTTAGCAACCAGTCTCCACCACATCAAGCAAACCATGAAATTAACAACCAACCGATTACAACCAGCTAGCCAAGGCACCTTCGGTTTTGATATTAAAAACACCCACATCCGTCTCATAAACAGAGGGTTATTACAAACACTGGTGATATGGCAAGCCCCTAGCCACAGCCGCCGGACGACCATCCCCGAGAGAGAGCGCCCGGCTACCCCTTTTTACCCACCCGAGGAGGGAGACCCCCACCCCCGCAGAGGTATACCTGCCCCCTGTTTTGACTTCCGGGTCATTGCCAGGTAGCCTAGAAATTCTTCCTATCAATGAACTAACCATGCATGTCTAACCCCCCTACTCACCTCTCTTTACCTACGATAACCCATTCACCTGTTTTGCATACTCGGATAGTCAAATTAGCACCTCAGCTATGCAATAGAACGAAGACTGAGTAATATAAGAGAGACACGCCTATCACAGCTGTCCCAGTCCTCCCCGCAAAGTAGATCCAGTCTCCCTCCCATATCCCTCCCAATCTCAACCCAGGGACGAAATAGTGATGGCCTTGAAATCAACGAACTGTTATGCTTTATATCAAATAAAATAGATAGTCTACCTACAGACAGTATTGTGCAGCTGTGTGTGCCCTTTTATGATGAAGATAAAATTGTGGCAGCCAAGAACAGAGTGTTCGATCTTATTGGTACCAGTGAAGATAACAATTATCGAAATATTAAACGAGTTGGTGCAAACAAAAGTGCTGAGAACATTAAAGACATTATTAAATTGCTACAAGAGAGTAAGGCTGTGGGCTTACCCACTTTCGTGGCCATGGACCTAAAGGACCTACCACCTATACAATTTGATAGGATAGATGTGTCAGTGCTACTTAGTGAAATCAAGAACACCCAAATGGAAGTTAAATTACTGAGAGAGTGTACCACAGGTCAAAAAGAAACCATAGTGGACATAAACAGTGTGGTTTCAAATGTAGCTGACAGAGTGAATAAGTTAGAAAATAACTCTACTAACGCTCCACCTCAACCACAGGCACAAGTGACACAACAACAGCAGCAGCATCTAGAACAACAGCATCAACAACAACAACCACCCATAGGCCTACAACACCATCCCCAGCAACAGCAGGCTGAACTACAACAGCAACAGCTGCAACAACTCCAAACACAACAGCCCCAGCAACAACAGCGACCCATACAACAACAGCATCAACAGCAACAACAACAACAGCAGCAACAACCACAACAGCAGCAACAACCACAACAGCAGCAGCACCAGCAGGTGCAACAGCAACAACAGCAGGTGCAGCAGCAACAACAGCAGATGCAGCAGCAACAACAGCAGGTGCAGCAGCAACAACAGCAGCAGGTGCAGCAGCAACAACAGCAGCAGGTGCAGCAGCAACAACAGCAGGTGCACCAGCAGCAACAGCATCAACAAAAACAACAACACCAGCGACAACTACAACATTCCAAACTAACCCAGCAGCAGCATTCATATCAAAGGCAACACCAGGTGTGGCAGCAGCAGCGACCACAACAGCAACAACACCGAACACAACAGCAATCTTTATCGTCGGCAACGAGAGAAGATAATACAGTGCCAGCTACACCATCCTCAAATTTACCTACACAAACTGAACCAAATGAAGGAGCCAATGCAAGGGAAAACCCATGGACTATGGTCAAATGGGTGAATGGCAAGCCTCGCTACTCTAGGGAAGGCGAGCAGGTTCACCCTAGACCGAGAAACCAGCCAGGAATTAAAGGTAGGGTCAAGGATACTGGCCTCAATACCATCAAAAGGCCCCGACTAGCTAGGGTGTTTGCCACAGGATTCAACCCTAGTGTTACTGCTGAGAATCTCAAGACATACTTGGCTGATAATCTACTTATAAATATAGAGGTAAGACAGCTGACCACCCTCTCCAGGTCCACTACCTGTGCCTCCTTTTGTATAACTAGCGAATGTCCAGATCCAGATGTTTTCATGAATCCTGACCTGTGGCCAGAAGATGCATATGTCAACTGGTACAGAGAACCAAGACAATATCCCAATGAGGACAGTGCAGAGGCTTCTGGGACTTGGAGGCATCGCACACCACTATCCAACTCGCAGTAATGGAGGGGATACCAACAACAGCAGCAAGTATAAAAGTAACTTCATACAATTGCAGAGGACTCCCCAAAACAAAGAGGAATCTCCTGTTGCGACCTGACATCGTATCTACATTAAGGACCAGTGACATAGTCTGCCTTCAGGAAACCTGGTACACAAAACAGGACTTAGGTAATTTGAACATATTAGATAAAGATTTCCATGGGTACGGGGTCTCCACTACGGACACACGTGATGGTATTGTGGCAGGTCACCCCCCAGGGGGAGTTGCAATAATGTGGAGATCGTGCCTAGATAGTGTAATTAAAACCATTGAGACAAATTTAAGCTGGTGTGCGGGAATACAGCTGGAAGTGGGACACAGAAAATTTGCAATATTTTGTGTTTACTTACCGTATCAGTGTGCAGAAAATGAAGAACTTTATTTGGAAAAGTTAGGGGAGCTTGGTGGCCTAATTTCTGAATTAGAGATAACGTGTTACTCAGTGGTAGGTGATTGGAATGCTACCCCTCACGAGTTGGGTGGTTCCATGTTTGCTAAACATATGTTAAGGTTTTGTGAGGAGCAAGGTTTAATTTTGTCCTCCAAAAACCTGCTTCCAGAAAATAGCTATACATATGTTAGTGAAGCATGGGAGACCAGGTCGTGGCTTGATCATGCAATCTCTAGCTCTGACTTTCATGACTCTATCTCAGAAATGGCCATAAGATACGACATTACGGATGACGACCACATACCTATAGAATTAACAATCCAAATTAATAAAGCACCGGAAATAACAGAAACTAGCAATAGCATCAAGGCAAAAGTTCCATGGAATGTAATCTCAAATGAAGAGTGCCAAATGTACTGTGATAAAACCAAGGACTTATTAAATAGGGTGCAATATGATGGTAATGGTGTAGCACAATGCAGGGATCCAAAATGTAGTGATGCACAACACAGAAAGGACATTATTAAATTTTACAATAGTATAATAGATTCTTTATCAAAAGCGGGGGAAAGTATTTTTAATAGCCGTAAATATAAGTCCTCATTCAATAAGCCAGGTTGGCAAGACTATGTGGCTGACCTGTATCAGGCCTCCAGAGATGCTAGGTCTCATTGGCTTGAAGTAGGTCAGCCTAGACAGGGGCCTATATTTGAACTTCACAAAAGAGCAAAGGCTAGGACCAAATATGCCATTAGATTTATTAAGCAAAATGAAAACCAATTAAGGAAGGAAGCCCTTGCAAAGAGTCTGGCAGAAAAGGATACTAACTGTTTTTGGAAGGACATCAGATCCATGCAAAATTGTAACACACCATTACCTGTCAGTGTTGAGGGGGTTACGGGTGAAGAGAACATTGCTGACTTATGGAAAACTCATTTTAAGGAACTACTTAACAGTGTAAACCAAAGGTCTACTAATGGTGCAATTCAATATGTGAAAGATAGTAATTATGAAGACATTAAAGTGACTGAAAGTGATCTTGAGAATGCCATAAGAAAACTTAACCTAAATAAAGCTTGTGGGCTGGATGGTATATATGCAGAACATCTTAAATATGCAGATAAGTTGTTAATAGATAAACTTAGTTCTTGCATCACCAGTCTATTTACGCATGGTGTCCTGCCGGAGTCTATGATATCCGTAATACTTGTTCCTGTCATTAAAGATAAATCAGGTAAAATTACAGCAAAAGACAACTACCGCCCAGTAGCACTTGCTAGTGTGGTGAGTAAGGTAGTTGAAATGATAATGCTAGAAAGAATGTCTGCATATATTGTCACCAGCAGCAATCAGTTTGGCTTTAAGAAAAATCACGGCACAGACCAATGCATATATGTGCTGAAAGAAGTGATTGATACATACAACAAACTAAATAGCTCAATTTTCTCTTGTTTTCTTGATGCAAGTAAGGCTTTTGATAGGGTGTGTCACAAAACCTTATTTGAAAAATTAGTTAACAGGGGAGTGCCTAGCTATATTGTTAGGATACTTATTTTCTGGTATGCTAATCAAAAAATGTGTGTAAGATGGGGCAACATCCTGTCAGGCTCTTTCGCCGTAACCAATGGTGTTAGGCAGGGGGGGATATTGTCTCCGTATCTTTTCAACGTCTACATGGATGATCTTAGTCTGGAGCTGAACAAGACTCGCACTGGGTGCTGTATTGGCAGCACCATTGTAAATCATCTCATGTATGCTGATGACCTAGCCTTAATCGCGCCCTCTGGAGCAGGACTGGATAAATTATTAAGAGTATGTGAAAAATTTGGAATCGAACATTCAGTCAAATTTAATCCTATAAAGAGCAATATCATAATATTTAAATCTAACCTTCTATTGAAATCAAAGCTACCTAAATTCCATTTGTATGAAGAAATTATAGAAGAAGTAAGTAAAGTAAAGTATCTAGGACACTATATTTCATGTGATCGCTCAGATGATGAGGATATGGGTCGTCAGCGAAGGCAACTTTACATGCAGGGAAATTCAATATTAAGAACATTTCATATGTGCACATGGGATACAAAAATAACATTGTTCAACTCCTACTGCTCACCAATGTATACAGCACAACTATGGTGGAACTATAAGAAAATGACAGTGAATAGACTAAGTATCTCATATCACAATATCATGAAAATGTTTCTGGGGCTCTCAAAATATGAGAGTACAAGTACGCTATGTGCCTATATGAACTTACACTGTTACAAATCACTCATTAGAAAGCTAACATATAAATTCATTCAGCGCCTTAACACTTCTGAGAACAGGATCATTAAAATGCTACAAACTCCAAGCATAGTGTACACCTCCAGGATCCAGGCACACTGGAGGAAGTTGCTCTATATTTAACCTTAAGTAATGATTTCAGGTCTGCTACTCTACAGAATTAGCATACCGGTACTGATCCTCATAGTGCAGTACAGTACCGATATTCCTATACTGTACTGTAGCAACATACTGTACCGGAAGCTAAATGATGTGAGGCATGGTACTGTACACAATTAGGACAGTGGTTTTGGTAACACAGTAGTTTGATGACCACTGTTTTTGGTTGAGGCAGTGCTGTGAACTACATGATAGCAAGCTGGGTATTATTTAATTTCTTTTTATTTTATGTAGCCTATGTACAGTAGCTTATATATATTTATATATATTTATGTTACTGTAAGGTATATATGGACCCCAGTATGGTCCCCTCTGTACTGTGTGAGTCTGAAATAAAGTATTATTATTATTATTATTATTATTACTTCCAGTATAGCCAAAATAATACCTTTTACTAAGGCTCAGTTATATATCAATATGAAGACTTCCATAGCCATGTGCCACAACAGTAATCACCATCTTACCTAGTCCCCATATCTATTGAGGGCTCAAAATAAGTCCATAAGACTCGAGATCCCTATTGCCTACAGGGTCCAGAACCGAGCCTATAAACCTAGCTCCCGCCCCCAGTCAAATCAGTTGAAAGTTAGACACCAACCAGTGGTCACTACCCTGAAGTTAACCTCTAGCTCTGCCCTTGTGTTGTACCTGAGTTGAGAGATTCCCGAGCCGGCAGACTCCATGGCAGAAGTTAAATAGAAGAGCTGTCCATGTACAAGTACCAACGTGCACCTTATAACCTTCACACAAATTAGTGGGTATATAAGTGTGTAGCCAGCACCGATCGTCAAGAGATCCGACTTGAGAACTTCCTACATTTTGGACCACCTGGACGGCCGAGGAACCAGTCGTTAGCCCCCAACATCACCGGAAGCAAGATAATCAGGACCAGACCAACAAATACTATTCAAGATTCACGTTACTAGTACTAAGTGTTATAGTACCAGTTCAACATTCACTTATTAACTTTTCTATGAAGTGGCTATAACTTGCCCAGTGTAACTCATATTTAACCATTCCATTTGGGACGTACTAAGCGTATCAGTGTTCATTAATTAACAGGCGACATTGACTCTCGTAATTACCTTATTCAGATATTAAAACCCTAGTGATATATAACGTTCGCCCACTGATTTGTGTTCTACGTATTTCTGTCATAAGAATATAAATCTTAGATCAGCACCCCCTTGAGGTTACTAGAATTTCCGTGTTCAGAAATATATGCGTATCTAATTCTAACTGTGAGCTGCTACTTGGGCACGCGACCTGCCAGTAAGAAATCTAATTAGTGAAATTGAATACATGAATACATTGAGGTCTTCCAGTATAATAAACCTTGCTAACTAAACCCGTGATCAGAAGAGTATACCTGAACGTTGGAAGTGGGAGACTAGGCTCCATCCAGATCCGCTAATGCTAACAGTTCCCTTCTATTATTTGTTTTGTATGAGTATTACTATCTTTCTATGCTCTTTATTCACCTACTTAACCCGGCAAGCGCGATAGGGGTAACGGAAGGCTTCCTATAGGGAACGCGATAGGCCTCACGGAAGCATGACCATAAAAAAAGCATTCCAAAAAAAAAAAGGGCCTATCAAAACAAAGGATTTTGTCTCTAGGTGAGATAATTCCCCTCTAGTACTCATCCATGTGTGTCTCACCCCTCCCCCTCCCCTCCTTATTCCCCCCTCCCCCCCCTCCTCAATTATCAACTATTTTTCCTCTTATTATCATCATTTATCGGTTATTTTTCTCTCCCGCGATAATGTAGCACAAGTGGGTTGCATAAAAGATCGTTATGCAACACCCAGACACCGGCACACACCGCCCCGCTCGTCTCAGTTGACTCCCAGACAGCGAGAGGGGAGGGCTGCCTGTGGCTCTCTCTCGCCTGAGATTATGACCGGGTGGCCAATATCTTCGTTTTTCACCACCCAAATGCTTTTCCCACTTATTTTAGCACTCTTGAAGGTTCATATATACATCATATATGTAAAATAAAAGCATACCGAAAACAAATAATGCTTTATATTGTAAATATAACGAATTCTGTCAGAATCCAGGGCTAGAAATGCACAAATAACTACCCTAGCACCTAGGTCTATATCGCGCTTGTCAGGTTAAATAAACGTGATCGTGTGTCGTGTTACCGTGTGTTTATTTTGTGTTCTCTATTCCTCATACCTTGTATTGTGCATGCAGCCTTATATACCCAGTCAGATAGAGCCCATATTACCCAAGTTAATCCTGTAGAAAAACAGGGCATAACATACTGTATGTATATATATATATATATATATATATATATATATATATATATATATATATATATATATGTGTGTGTGTGTAAATACTCCCAGTCGGGATCGAACCTCCGACATTCAGAACGAGTTTCCACGGCGTGATAAATGTCGGGGGTTCGATCCCGGCTGCATATTTCTGAAGTATAAACTAGTATATATCATTTGCTAAATGAAAATTAGGACCAATCACAGCTCGAGTTTACCTAGGATAACTATTACCAGGTCACAAGACTAACTTCAACAATGCATATACTGTATAACCCTGGACAGACAACATTGTAGCACTAAGTCATGAAGATATAACTAAAAAGAGATAGTAAAATGTTATAATAATGCCCTCGGTACTTGAAATTATGCAAATATATAAAATCCATTATGTTTTACGATAGTAAGAGTTAAAGAGTATTTGGCACCAGTGTCAAGTCCCACTACAGTATAGTGATAATTCGGCATTCAGTGTATTCGCCTTAATACTATATATCCTATTATAATAGACATCTATCACTATTTTAATATAATACAACTATAGACAGTGCCATTACATATTATTTGAATATGAAATAATATTCTCCACTATGTGTTTAGCTTGAACAGTCATGACAGAACCGAAATCTTCTCTATGGACTGTAGTGCACAAAGGTTTTGGTTCTACTGTTATGGTTCATGATTTGTCGATTGGCCTCATATGGCTTAAATAATGATACAGTAATAATAATTATGTATTCCAGACTCCAAAATATAATTGGATTACACTTGAATAAGTCAATTCTGCATATGCTTTAGTCCATAATACTAATCATGATAAATATAGGCTTGGTTAAGTATGAATTATTTTTACAGTTCTGTAGTTCGAAGTTCATTGTATTGATTGATTGATTGACTTTATTTAGTAAGAGTTACATACACCCTGATAGGGACAGAACGTCGGCTTATATGCAAAAAGCACCCAAATACAGCACAATTTTAGCTAACTTATTTCCAGCAGGGTCCCTGTTGTGAGGCAAGACTGATAAGTCTACAAGGGAGACAAACTACAGCACAAAGTGAAACTCCACCACATTGTAGACCTCCTGTACCATCTCAATAAAGTAGCTAATAATAAATATCCTAAAAATGATCTACCAAGACAAATACTGTACAGCAAATAATTACGTATAATATAATAGAATACAAAATCAGTTATTTCTACATGAAGATAATATTATTTGGTGGCCTAACCTATTCCGTGAATAATATTTGGTTGTCTAACACATGCTGTGAGTAGAATCTGGTGACCTAACACATGCCGTGAATCATAATTGGTGGCCTAACACATGCCGTGAATCATAATTGGTGGCCTAACACATGCCGTGAATCATAATTGGTGGCCTAACACATGCCGTGAAGCATAATTGGTGGCCTAACACATGCCGTGAATCATAATTGGTGGCCTAACACATGCCGTGAATCATAATTGGTAGCCTAACACATGCCGTGAATCATAATTGGTGGCCTAAAACATGCCGTGAATCATAATTGGTGGCCTAACACATGCCGTGAATCATAATTGGTGGCCTAACACATGTCGTGAATCATAATTGGTAGCCTAACACATGCCGTGAATCATAATTGGTGGCCTAACACATGCCGTGAATCATAATTGGTGGCCTAACACATGCCGTGAATCATAATTGGTGGCCTAACAAATGCCGTGAATCATAATTGGTGGCCTAACACATGCCGTGAAATATAATTGGTAGCCTAACACATGCCGTGAATCATAATTGGTGGTCTAACACATGCCGTGAATCATAATTTGTGGCCTAACACATGCCGTGAATCATAATTGGTAGCCTAACACATGCCGTGAATCATAATTGGTGGCCTAACACATGTCGTGAATCATAATTGGTAGCCTAACACATGCCGTGAATCATAGTTAGTGGCCTAGAACATGCCTGAATCATAATTGGTGGCCTAACACATGCCGTGAATCATAATTGGTGGCCTAACACATGCCGTGAATCATAATTGGTGCCCTAACACATGCCGTGAATCATAATTGGTGGCCTAACACATGCCGTGAATCATAATTGGTGGCCTAACACATGCCGTGAATCATAATTGGTGGCCTAACACATGCCGTGAATAATATTTGATGGCCTAACACATCATATCCCTAAACTTAAGCAGATCACAATGGAAATTAATGTTTGAAAACATTATATCCCTGAACTTCACCTTTAACCCTTTCACTGCGGTTGATTTACATATACGTCCTGGAAATATTAGCCCATTAAAGCCTGGAGAGGAGCGTGAGTGATCAGGAGCGCGGCAGGCCACCGTCCGCTCAGCAGCAGGATTTCCGCGGCACTGACCCGCTCACCTCACGTCTCACGAGACACATTCAGTGTTGCCAAAGGCAAATGTAACAGAATATTGCCAATATCTGTGGCAACGCTGCAGCTGAACTACGAAAGCTAGCGAGCTTGTTCTGGTGTCATTTGAAAGTTCTTTTCTTCTAGTATTTTGCTGCAAACATTTAATTTCTTTCAGGCTTTTGTTCAATCAATCAAGAGTGTCTGAATGAGCCTTAATATAGCAGAAAATCCACTGCACTGACTGGGTTAAAGGAGCTTTACCAGGTATTTATATAACTCTCTACTTTAACAGCACTTTATTACATGCGTGTGTGCAACTCAATGCCACAATGTCTAAAACCGGGGACCTATCACACAATTAGGAGCTTTATCCCTCCGATCTGGCAGCTTCTGAAAAGTAACTTTGATCAAATTTGGTCACTTGAGACAATCTACCTTCTGTTTCGTTTCATACAGTAGGCATAGTGCAAAATAGTCTAAAACTGGGGCTAAAATGTAGATATGGATCACAAGTTGACGATAAGAGCTCCTGTGTATTACCCCTTAAGCATTTATATTGTCTATAATTAAATTCAACAATGACGTTGTATACGGTGGCACACATGGCTTGATAACTTATTATATGAAGCATATATTAAAATCGGTGATATGAGAATCATATATGTCCGAAAAGGATATTGTGTTGCTGATCATATGGCACATTAAGCCTATAGATGCGTGGAAGAGTAACTTATATGAGTTAAAAAACACTTCTTTACAATCGAAAAGGAACTTGTGGATTAATTACTTAGTAAAGGTATTGTCTAAATAATATCCTTATCTTTTCTAGAGATCTTGTATGTAACAAATAACTTCAAATTCACAATAATGACACTCGTAATATATTCTAGTAAAAAATGTACACCTCTTTCTCGAAGGGGGCTCTTGGGGATATTTTGTTAAAGCTTGATGGAAGTCTAGGGATCAGTGTTGTTGTTTCCCTCTTCTGACTCCACAGAAGAGTAGAGAAGATTTCTGATAAAGCCATAATAACGATTCCAATGATCTTCTATTTACATCACAGGATTATCCTTTTCAAATCTTCAGTATTTCCATAATATACTATGTTAGATATTTAATTTTGCAATTTGCTATTTATGTTCCAAAGCTTTCCATAATATCCGTGTTGCAGGATGATGCCTCTATAGTTATACCTTGTTCATTATAGGTAGGCCAGTAATTGTAACTGCTATCCTCTGTAACTCAAAAAGGGCTAGAACTAATTATGGTCTATACAATTCCACACATATTCCCTGGCTGACACTTCCTAAATGGTAGAAATATTGGCTCAATTACTCTAGTCGTTTACGAGTAGTAGTAGTAGTAATAGTCGTTCCCTAGGCTGCCTGGCCGAACAGCCCCGATCTTCTAAGGAAGGCCACAGCCGAGACCGGGTTTTCTCACAGAGTTCTCCAGGAGTGTGTGTTGTATTATTGGTGTAAATGGTTGTGTGTTATGCAGTCTTCCATAATGTGTTTGATAGTGTGCGGTGTTGTGTTACAACCCGGACAAGTGTTCTGGACGGAGTCATCCAGACTCTTCTGATAACTTAGAAGGACTGGATGGTGCCCACATTGCAGTCTAGCCAGGTGGACTCTGTCCTCAAGGGAAAGGAGGGTTTCTGAGGGATGGACTTCAGGGGGCCATGCATGGAGCTAAGTGTTGTCTTTGAGTGACTGGATTGATTGGTGAGTAATTTGGGTATGGATATGCTTCAGGAGGCTGGCTTGGGGTGGGCTAAGGGGGAGTGAAGACAGTTTGTCTGCATGATAACGAGCGCTAGGTGTTGTTTTGATGTTACTTGGTGTGTATGGATGTTCTGCCATGTACTTTAGTGGATGGTGTTGGTTTGTAGGATGTGGCGAGAAAATGTGTGCCTCTCATATCAAGGTGATCCTTGGTTTTGAGGACTTTGGTTTCCTGGTGTAGGTGCATGGTCTGTAGGTGTGGTAGCTGTGCAGCCAGTGATTATTTTTAGGGTTTTGTTCTGTAGGGTGTTGTGGTGTGTTTCAGAGGTTAGAGGCCCAATCAGGGCTAGCATATTCCATCACAACGTATATATTGTTTGTATACTGTGGTGGTAGTTTCTTTGTTATGTCCAAATGTTGTATGGGCGAGTGACTTGAGGGCGTTTAGTCTTGGTGTCAGTTTGTGTTTGATACTTGTAATATATTGTTTAAATGACATTGGTGTATCGAATGTTACACCAAGGATTTTGTGTGTGTGTGTTATAGGGATATTGTTTAAGGTGAGGTGAGGAATATGACTATGTTCTACTGTCCAGTTTGTGAAAACGGTTGTTGTAGAATTGGTTGAGGCTAGTTTGAGTCTGTTTGCGGTGAACCAGTCGTGTAGTGTACTGAGCTACGGTTGGAGGAGTTGTGCGGTTGTGTTTGCATCTCGATGTGTACATGCGAGTGTATGTCGTCTGTGTAAGAGGCTGTGTGTATCTGGGATGTGTGGGGTATGGGTAATGTCGTGCATGTATAGATTGAACAGTGTTGGTAACAAGACGGATCCCTGAGGGAATCTGTTTGTGAAATTTCTGATGTTCGATGACTGGCCAGCAAAACTTGCATGGGCACATCTGCTTGCTAGATAGTTGGCCAGCCATCTTTTTGTGTTATTGTGCATGTTTGTGTTGAGAATTTTGTTTGTAACGTTGTGGCAGGGAATGGCATCAAAAGAATTACTAAGCTCAATTGTAATGAGAAGTGTTCTGTGTGGTAGCCTAGCTAAATTGATGCCATCAAAAACTTTTTGTGTGAGGTCTGTAAGAATGGTGCTTGGGGAGTGTACTGGCCTAAAGCCATGTTGTGATTTGTATCTAGGGAAATGTTAGGTGTGGTTAGTTGTAATATGAGGCATTCGGTAACCTTTGAGAGGATGCAAAGGAGAGAGATGGGGCGGTGTGAGGAGGGTAGCGTGGATCTTTGTTGGGTTTGGGGATTGTGATGATGACACCATGCTTGGGTATTATGTTGTGTGAATAACTGTAGTTTAATATGTTGGTGAGTGCTTGAATGCCTTGTGGTTCCAGGTGTGTAAGGTGTATGTTACTGATTTTGTCTGGGCCACAGGCGGATGAGTGTTTGAGGTTGTCAATGATGTGCTTTGTCTGACTGTTAGTTAGTGCATAGTCCAAGTCTGTAGGGAATAGTCACTTCGTCGGATGACTCGTCGATTGTCATGGTGGGGGTTAAGATGGCTGACTCATGAAAAATTATTGATGAGAAAGTTTGCTTGTTGTTTGTTTAAAGGTATGGTGTCTGTTGTTGTGATGGCAGCACGTGATTGTGTTGTGTTGCTGTTGGAGAGTGTTATGCCGTTTAGTGTTTTGTAGAATTTGCTGGTTGTATATTAATTTTGTGATCAAGTGTTTGGAGTTAACTATTCCAGTTTAGTGTTTGTTGTTCTAGTATTTTGTTGTTAATTTTAGTTTTTTGAGTGTTTTAGTGTGTCACGTTGTCTGATGAGGTCTCTAATTTCTGGTGTAAAATTGGGGTTGTATTGCTTCATGTTACCTCTAGGGATGTGTTTTTCTATCTGCATTATGAATAATTGTATTGAAAGAGTGTACGGCATCGTTGATGTTTGTGATCGGTGTACTGTTTAGAGTTTCGAACTGTTGTTGTTTCAGTTGTGAAAGCATCCCAGGTGGCTCTTTTATAATTAGTGTATGTGTATCTGTGGCCAGGTGGGGTGATTCTGGTTTAGGTGGTGCTGATGGTCGGGAGGTGGTCAGAAATTAAAGTTTTGACCTCCCTCCAGGATGTCGTGGGGCAAGGTTGTGGGAACAAAAGGTGATGTTTGGTGATGTGGGGTGATAGAGCCAGAGGGCTTGGTGGGGAATATGGGTATGTTAATGGATGTTATTGAGGATCGTTTATGAGTTATAGAGGTTAATGAGCAAGACTATTGGCTTACCTATAATGACTGGACTATACTTGTCATGGATTGGTGAGGGTGATTGTGGGTTGGGTGGGGGGTGCTTTTTACTAGGCTATCCTTTATCTTTGTTTACATTCCTATCTACGTTAAATGTTCTAGATGAGAGAAGCCTCAACACGATCAGTAGATTTGTTGTTTGCTATTATTTGCACTCTAAAACTATTCTTCGTCTTTTGCCACATCCAAATTTTCTTCTCACTCACCGGACAGATCACCATACCTGGGCGGGTACGGTGGTGGATCTGGGTACTGGGCCATATTGGTCCCACTGTACCCCCCAGCAGCCGTCCCCTACCAGTCCCCCTCCCCCAGGACACTGTCGGGGGGATCACCAAAGCCCGGGGGGTATGGTGGGGGGTCAGGGTAGCGGTGGGAGGGATACGGGAGCCTCAGAGTGTCAGCATTACCACCATCGTCCTCCGTGTCGCTGAGTCTGGTGAAGCTACTGGAAGGAGTGACACCTGACTGCAGGGACGGGCTGGGGTAGGCAATGCTCAGATTTGGGGTGGGGGGGACCAGGTTCAATCCCGGGATGATGGCCTGGGAGAACACAGCCTGTAATGTCAGGTCCGTCTGGTCGCTCAGTTGTTGGTCACCTGAGGGATAAATCTTTGCTGTACAATCATGGTCGTAAACCCTTTCAGTACTGGTGACGCCTTTCTTTATTTGATCTCCACTACATACAGACGATTTTATGAAGCTTAGGAAAGATATATGGTAGCTAAAAGAATTAAATGAGGTAGGCCTACTATGTAGCCTTTCAATTGACAGACTTACTTCCTAAGCCAAATAAAATCGTCAAAGAATGGAAATGTCGTCACCAGTACTGTATGGGTTAATCTATCTACCATATTTATTTGCCAAATGCCTTGATCCCTGAGAGGGTGCCGGGTGGCCATGAATGAATCATCTTCATTAGCTTCCATGTTCCGAGGTAATTTGTTTGATTGTCTAATTTGTTTCTGTTCACGTGGGAGGGATGGTAGCCCAGCGGCCATTGGTGCGTATTGCATAGCATGTGAGGGTGCATGTCATTAACCCTTAGAAAATCCTCTTACGCATTTCTTTTATGTTTTCTGGCTATTATTCGACGATTTTATTCAGATTAGGAAGGGTATATGGAAGTCAGAGAGTTAACTGTGATACTCTTTACCCATATAATGCCCACACATCCTGCCTAAACTGCATAAAATTGTCTAATGATAACCAGAATAAACTGTCAAAGGTGCGTCATAATCTTCAGAGGGTTAAAGCTCTCTATAAATTATCAAAGGTATCTTAGATTATTAATTATTATTTACTGGGCGAAGGCGCCGGGAATCTTAAGAGTCAAAGCATAAAAATAACCTTTTGAAACACCCCTCTGGCACTCAAAACAGAGCAATATGTGATTCGGTGAGATAATTCCCCTCCATTACTTGCTAACACTCCTACACATATGTCGCCCCCCATTCCCCCTCCTCATTAATCAGCTATTTTTCCTCTTATTCCCGCTTTTATTGGATAATTTTCCGCGCGAATTTCTGTCACGCGGTCTCTTTAACACGGGCGAGGCAGCTAGATATCCTTGCAACACAGAGACTTCTACTCAGAGACATCAGTATCAGTCTAGAGCTCGGGAAGTAAGGGTATTCCCCGCCCGGGCTCTCGCCTCAGGATACAACCGGGCGGCAATAATACGTCTTTTTCACCTCCCAAATGCTATTTCCACTTCTTTTATTGCTCTTAAATGTTCATATGTTCATATTATAAATAAAATAAAGGCATAAGAAGAAGTAATAATGATGTACACTTGTACAGTATATGGTAAATATGGCAATTTTCGTCAGGAATGAACCAAAATACCTTCCCCTGGCGGGACGTTTGAAATATCATAGCTTCGCCTTTTAAAGGTTAACCCTTACTGTACCAGAGGGTATTACTATAAATATAATCTCCAGTACCAAGCATTGTTACCAAAATGGCTTCAAAGTCGAGAGAGCGCAACCTCTTACCCCGAAAGCTGGACGAGTACTGAGGTAGCTTGCCCGCAGGACCTTATATACACTTTGAGAAGTGTTGCCAAGGTCTCAAGGCAGTGTTTACAAGTCATGGTGCCTGGTACCGCTCGGTACAAGGACCGATTATTACTGATGTACGGCATACAGCGCTGGTACTGGCGAGTTACTTTCTTACTGTTGGCCATTGTACGTCGCTGGTACAGTGAGGGTTAAGTTAAGGTATAACGTTTACTCAGTCTCATATCTTAGTAACTAGTCTAATTACCCTATCTAGACTTAATATTATATATGGACCAAGTTATATTTAGAATTAATTTTTTTTTTTATTTTTGTCTATGTGTATGGAGGAGACAACAGGCAGGTTGCCTGTAGCGTGCATCTCCCCCAAAGTAAAAGAGTGACAGAGCCAAATTCAAGGGACGTTGGAGTCAAAATGCCTGGAGTCACAAAG
This sequence comes from Paralithodes platypus, assembly GCA_032716605.1. Taxonomy (NCBI): domain Eukaryota; kingdom Metazoa; phylum Arthropoda; class Malacostraca; order Decapoda; family Lithodidae; genus Paralithodes; species Paralithodes platypus. The sequence continues at coordinate 5,276,012 of CM064505.1, read as the reverse complement.
TTTAAAGCAGTCTAAGTCATAGGATGAAGGAAAGATTGATTGAGGGAGAGAGTTCCAGAGTTCACTTGTTGAGTAGAAGACTGAGAAAATTTGCCAATTCTTGGATTGGAGAGCTGGACAGAATAGGAGTGGGTGCCTCGCACTTGCCGCAAGGCAGGGGGTATACACTGAGAGAGCTCTGAAGAACACTGGTTGTTGTAATAGCGATAGAAGAGTGAAAGAGATGCAACATTGCGGCATGTAGAAAGAGATTGTAGGGAACTAGTAAGAGGAGGCGAGTTGAGGAGGCGAAATGCTTTGGATTTTACTCGTTCGCGAATGGGTGGGGCCTCCCCACACATGTTAACAATACTCAATACAAGGGCGTACTGTGCCCCGATACAGAGCAAGAAGCTGTGCGGGGGTGAAGAACCCACGGATATGGTTGAACACAACTCACTTTTGGGAAGCTGTTTTAGCAAGAGTGGTAATATGATCTTTCCATGAAAGATCAGATGAAAAAGATACACTTAACTCCTTGCGACATATATGACGCGATCGCGTCATATGGCAGAGTGAACCAAAAACTCATATGACGCGACTGCGTCATATGAGTATATATATATATATATATATATATATATATATATATATGCCTCCACATTTCTGTCAACACAGTGGTGTTAGTTGTGGTGGTGGTGTTAGTTGTGGTGGTGGTGTTAGTTGTGGTGGTGGTGTTAGTTGTGGTGGTGGTGTTAGTTGTAGTGGTAGTGTTAGTTGTGGTGGTGTTAGTTGTGGTGGTGGTGGTGGTGATGTTAATTGTGGTGGTGGTGGTGGTGATGGTAGTTGTGGTGGTTTTCACACCTTCGAATACCACTCCCATGGCTTCACACCTCCCAATAGGATACCTGGACCTGAGTGACCCTTCCCCAGACAGTCACTAGATCTCTTGTATATATGTTTTTTATTTGTATTATTATGCCCCCTCCCCCATTATACCCCCTCCCCCTCTTCCCCCTGCCCCCCATATACAATATATATTATTAGGATAGTATCTATATATTATATATTATTATTCTACTCTCCCTCCTCTCCCTCCCCCCCCTCCCCCCCTCCCCCTCCCCCCCTCCCCCTCCCCCCATATATATATATATATATATATATATATATATATATATATATATATATATATATATATATATATATATATATATAAAATATATATATATATAATATAATTCGTGTTTATGTATTTATGTATGTTATGCCCCCTCCCCCTCCCACCATATATATATATATATATATATATATATATATATATATATATATATATATATATATATATATATATATATATAATTCGTGTTTATGTATTTATATGTATGTTATGCACCCTCCGCCTCCCCCTCCCTCCCCCATTATACCCCCCTCCCCCTCCCTCCCCCATTATACCCCCTCCCCCTCTTCCCCCTGCCCCCCATATACAATATATATTATTATTAGGCTAGTATCTATTTATTATATATTATTATTATACTCCTCCCCTCCCCCTCCCTCCCCCATTATACCCCCCCTCCCCCTCCCTCCCCATTATACCCCCTCCCCCTCCCTCCCCCATTATGCCCCCTCCCCCTCCCTCCCCCATTATACCCCCTCCCCCCATATATATATATATAATATAATTTGTGTTTATGTATTTATCTATGTTATGCCCCCTCCCCCTCCCTCCCCCATTATACCCCCTCCCCCTCTTCCCCCATTATACCCCCCTCCCCCTCCCCTCCCCTTCCCTCCCCCATTATACCCCCTCCCCCCCATATATATATATATATATATATATATATATATATATATATATATATATATATATAAATATAACTCTTGTTTATATATTTATCTATGTTATGCCCCCTCCCCGTCCCTCCCCTTCCCTCCCCCATTATACCCCACTCCCCCTCTTCCCCCATTATACCCCCTCCCCCTCTTCCCCCTGCCCCCCATATAAATATTACTAGGCTACTATCTATTTATTATATATTATTATTATACTCCTCCCCCTCCCCCTCCCTCCCTCTCCCTCCCCCTCCCCCTCCCTCCCTCCCCCTCCCCCTCCCCCTCTTCCCCCTGCCCCCCATATAATATTACTAAGCTAGAATCTATTTATTTTATATTATTATTATATTCCTCCCCCGTCCCCTCCCTCCCTCTCCCTCCCCCTCCCCTCCCTCCTGCCCCTCCCCCCTCCCCCTCCCCTCCCCCCCTTTCCCCTGCCCCCCATATAAATATTACTAGGCTAGTATCTATTTATTATATATTATTATTATACTCCTCCCCTCCCCTCCCCCCCCCCTTCCCTCCCCCATTATACCCCCTCCCCTCATATATATATATATATATATATATATATATATATATATATATATAATATATACTCGTGTTTATGTATTTATCTATGTTATGCCCCCTCCCCTCCCCTTCCCTCCCCCATTAAACCCCCTCCCCCTTCCCCCATTATACCCTCTCCCCCTCTTCCCCCGATATAAATCTTACTAGGCTCGTATCTATTTATTATATATTATTATACTCCTCCCCCCTCCCCTCGCTCCCTCTCCCTCCCTCCTCTCCCTCTCCCCTCCCCCTCCCTCCTTCCCCTCCCCCTCCCTGCCCCTCTTCCTCCTGCCCCCCATATAAATATTACTAAGCTAGTATCAATTTATTATAAATCATTATTATACTCCTCCCCTCCCTCCTCCACCTCCCCCGCCCCCCCCCCCCCTATATATATATATTTTTTTTTTCTTTTTGTAATTGTAGATATATATATATTTTTTTTTTCTGTTTTGCATTTGTTTTTATACCCCCCCCCCCCCTCCCATTACAGATCAGTTACACATCTAGTCGACTAGCCATGAGTAGAAAACGTCCAATCCCGGAGCACCAGCTGGCCTCCGTTCTTGCTACCATCCTCGACATGTCCAGCAGTGAGAGTGAGAGCGAGGACGACATGGGGAGCGATCAGGAAGAGTGGACGGATGAGGCGGGTGAGACGGATGATGATGATTTGACCCATTCTCCACCGCCCAGGGGGAAGAGGAGGAGGATTCACGTGGAGGGCGACCCTTCACCACCTCCACAAACTCCACCAACTCCACCTCCACCTCCACAAACTCCACCTCCACCTCCACAAACTCCACCTCCACCTCCAGAAACTCCACCCGTCGCCCGACCTCGCCACCACTGCTCATCAACACCCGTTGCCCGACCTCGCCACTGCTCATCAACACCCGTCCCCCTACCCCGTACATCACTCCACATCGCCCCACCTCATTCATCCCCACCCGTCCTACCCACACCCCTCCTACCAGCACCCGTCCCCGTACATCACTCCACATCGCCCCACCTCATCCATCCCCACCCGTCCTACCAGCACCTGTCCCCGTACATCACTCCACATCGCCCCACCTCATCCATCCCCACCCATCCTACCATCAACATCCACTCATGTCTTCACGCCACAACCATCAACATCCTCTCATGTCTTCACACCACTACCATACCCGGACCTCCACACATCATTCTATTCTTTTTCTTCTCCTGCTTCACGACGCACCCTGCATGGCGGTCCCTTGTTACCTCACGTAGAATCACCGGCCAGCAACATTTCAGACAGCCCCCGCATCCTGGCTTCACTCCTGCCGGTGGGTAGTCTAAATACCCCACCATCACATGTCCTGTCTCCTAACGTAGCCTCCCTCTCGCTGATCTCCTTGAGTAACAGCGGGGGCAGCGAGGCGCGCTACATGGCGTTTGTTCCGCCTGAACATCGCCAAATCATGCACGATGAGATTGCTACGGCAATCGATGAGGAGCTTCCACAGAGGCTTCATTCTGCCCCACTTCATCCACCCACAGCACCTTCTCCATCACCCTCATCACATCCACCATCACCCCCATGGCCTGACTCCACCACAGCAACTTCTCCATCACCCTCATCACATCCACCATCACCCCCACCCCCTTCGTCTTCCGCAGAAGACGACCCCCCACCCCCTCCCCCTCCCCGCCGAAAATCTGGGCCCATGAAGGGCCGAGGTGGTAGGCCCAGGGGCCGCAGAGGTTACATACGTCGTCCAGGCGGACGACGTGGTGCTCTCCCAGCACGTGCACCTCCACGCCCCCCCACTGTGTATGCTGAGGATCACGAGTGGACGTCAGACCCGTTCACACCCAACGTTGATCCTTTCACTGGAACCCCTGGCTTGCGGGTTCCAGCACCAGTGACACCACTGCAGTTCTTCCAGCTCTTCTTTACAAGAGAACTGCTCAGGTTCCTGGTGAGTGAGACCAACGCATATGCCTTATTCGTTGGTTCTCTCTGGACATCATTCAGTGAGGAGGACATGGCCAAATTCCTTGGCCTGTACTTCCTCATGGGTGTGAACAAACTCCCCACTGTGCGTCACTACTGGTTAAATGATGGAGTCCATAATTACCCAACGTTTCGCAAGACCATGCAGGTCATCAAGTTCCAAGCCTTGCTGAGTAATTTCCACACATTCAACAGCAAGGCAGTCATCAAGCAGACCAAAGACAGGCTAGTGAAGATCCGCACGGTGATGCGCTACCTGCTTGCTGGCTTCAAGCTTGCCTACGTCCCGGAGAGGAAGGTGTCCATCGACGAAGGCTGCCTTGGGTGGAAGGGTCGCCTTTCATTCAAGTGCTACAACCCGATGAAGCCGAAGAAGTACGCCATCAAGCTGTACATCCTGGCAGAGTCCACGACTGGTTTCGTGTATGACTTTCAAGTCTACACTGGTATTGGTCAAACTCTCCCGAAAACGATTGAGGGTTTAACCCTTCCTCCCCGGGCTGTCTTACCAAATGACGGTCGCCCCTACCCGGGCGATATGGCTGAAAAACGTCTAGGCCTAGGCTACCGTATTTATGTTTATTTTCACTGCTAGAACTTTCCCACTCATCTATAATCGTAGTGCGGTTTTCAATCTGTATTTTGGCATTGAGTAGAGCTCTGTAAGTCAACTGGTTCAGTTGTGATGACAATTTCAGTGGAGCCAATATTGCAGAGATGTTGCCAATATGGGGGCTTTTTAGACGCTAATTTCGTCATGACGTCAGAACAATAACATTGAGGAGTCTTCTTCTTGTTTTCGGAGGTGCGGTGACGAACGCTTGGGTTTGTTGCTCGTACGCACAGCGTTCGGACCAAGCTTAATTAGGCTATTAAGCTCATGCCTTAGATAAGGCATACCGGGTAGTGGCCCTTCTTTCGTGCTGTCCTTACCTAAGGCAGACCGGGTAGGAAGGGTTAACGGAGTCCCTGCAAGGCATGGGTTACAAGTTGTTCATGGACAATTTTTACAACTCAGTTGACCTGTGCCACCACATGCTCACACACCACCAGATCTATGTGTGTGGCACCCTGAGGCTTGCACGAGGGTCTCCGAAGCGGTTGCGCGACATTGCCCATGCAGCGACACTGGAAGACGATGCAATTGAGGCGATGAACAACGGCACAACCCTAGTGATGCTTTGGAAAGACAAACGGATTGTCAACATGGTGTCCACCTTCCACGACCAGAGCACCATTCCAAAGCAGTCCTTTGTCAAGAAGAAGGTACAAGGCAGGTGGCAGCGGACTCGGAAGAACATCATGAAGCCCGTTTGTGTTGACGACTACAACCGCCACATGGGTGGGGTGGATCATTTCGATCAGATGATCCAGTACTACCCCATCCAGTGAAGGACGGTCAAATGGACGAAGAAGATCATATTCTACTTCATCCAAATGGCCCTCTTCAATGCCTTCGTACTCTTCAAGAAGTGCAACCCCCGCAGGAAGATGACTATGCTGGCGTTCCAGGAAAGCGTAGTCCGTTCCTTGTTGTACTTCAACCCTGCAGAGTGGCCTTTGTCGGGGAGACGCATCCGGCGTGCACAGGATTTGCCGGAAGGTCAGTACGAGCCATGCACCCGTCTCAGGCGAGGCAGGCGGCGTCGACAATCCTCCGGAAGCTCAGCTGGGTCGCCCCCACCGGACGACAATCCAGACTCCCCAGCCGCTCCTGCTGATGATCCTGGCACTCCTGGTGCTCCTGCTACTGGTGGAGGCGTTGGGGGAGCACTCCTTCATGACTACCCCCCCCTCACCAGGTCCAGATGCTGCTGCTGCTGCTGTTGCCGTCGGGGGAGCACTCGCTGAGAATGCACCCCAGGCGGCACCAGTATCGGACGATGCTACTGATGATGAGGAGCAAGTGGATGTCCTACCACTTGACCCCCCCCGCACCAGTAGTACCGGGTGCAGCTGCTGCTGCTGGTGGCGCTCAGGAAGCACCCGTCATGGATGCCAACTGGGTTCCACTAGTAATGGACGTTCAAGCTAGGGCTCAGGCACCAAGAGGCCGTCGGAGAGGTCCTCTTCGAGGAAGGGGTTCCAAGCCACGTTCTGTTGTACTGGACCATGACCGGTACAACAGGAACTTGGATCACGTTCTCGAGTTGATCCCAGACAAAAAGCGAAGGCGGTGCCATCTGTGTTACAAGCAGAACCAAATTCGCAAGGACACGAGCTTTCGATTCAAGTCTTGCCTCGTTTGCCTCTGCATCGATGTCAATGGTTGCTTCAACAAGTACCATCAACTCGATGCAGATGTCCTATAGCCAGGATCTTTGCACGATTCATTCATTCATTTATGTATTCTCCTATTCACCTTCATTATTCCTTTCCAATCACTATCACCCATTCATTCATTTAGTCTTTATGCATTCTTCCATTCACCTTCATCACCCTTTCATTCACCTTCATCACCCTTTCATTCATTCATTCAATCATTCAATAATTCATTCATTCATTCAATCATCACTTCAGAGGTTCGGGGCCCACCTTCATTCACCCACCTTCATTCACCCATCATCATCATCATCATCATCAATTCACCTTCATCACCCTTTCATTCACCTTCATCACCCTTTCATTCAGTCATTCAATCATTCAATAATTCATTCATTCATTCAATCATCACTTCAGAGGTTCGGGGCCCACCTTCATTCACCCACCTTCATTCACCCATCATCATCATCATCATCATCAATTCACCTTCATCACCCTTTCATTCACCTTCATCACCCTTTCATTGTCATTCAATCATTCAATAATTCATTCATTCATTCAATCATCACTTCAGAGGTTCGGGACCCACCTTCATTCACCCATCATCATCATCATCATCATCATCATCAAAAAATAAAAATAAAAAAATAAAAAATTCAATTTCTACTACAATTTGCACTACAGTGGATATAGGCCTCCTGGGAAAACCACTCTAAAAAATAACGAGTCAAGTGCAGTACCTCTTTGGGTGGCTTGGAAATTTGCACATATTTCTCTGGTTTGACACATATATATATATATATATATATATATATATATACAGTATATATATATGCTATATATATAAATATATCCACAACACATACATTACCATTTACCATTCTTGATATGTTGTTTGAGACCTTGTATTTATATATATATATATATATATATATATATATATATATATATATATATATCTATACTCTATTTTATTTACGTGTACAATAGAATTATTTCTGAATTTATTACCTGAAGATAACCTGGCTTCTATTTTGTTTTTTCAGTGTCAACCCAGGAGCCATTTCCCTTCTCGATGGAAAGGGTTGAGGCCCTACCAGGTAAGTAAAATTGACAACCTTCATGACTGACATGTCTTCTATGAACATTATACAATTATTGGCAAGGAAAATTATATAAAAGTGTTGTATATTGTGGCAAAGATATACAACTGTATAAACATTCTCATATATTTTCATAACAATAACAATGCATGGAAACAATTGCGCATAGCTCACGAACCAATTACGCTATATTATTTTTGTTTTCACCATTGGAAAGAGCACAATTTTCCGATTCCGGTGATATATTATACAGTTATATACGTATCCGAACAAATAAACCAACGCCGAGGTGGGGAACAGCTCGGAACCCGGCTAGCATTGGCGGAACAGAGACAGGTGAAGCGTAAATATTCGCATTTTGGCTCTTCATTTCAAATATTTATAGCACAAAAAGTATTTGTTGTAGGAATTTCTAGTTTGTTTTATACTCATCAGCATTATTTGCCGTATTCATACAGCCTAAATTTAAAACCATACACTTCGTAGCAACGAAATAAATCGAAAATGTTATAAACCATATCATTCAAAATCATATACAGTATATATTTTTTTCGGTCACTGCATGGAAACAATTGCGCATAGCTCACGAACCAATTACGCTATATTATTTTTGTTTTTACCATTGGAAAGAGCACAATTTTCCGATTCCGGTGATATATACAGTTATATACGTATCCGAGTAAATAACGCAACGACGAGGTGGGGAACAGCTAGGAACCCGGCTAGCATCGCCGGAACAGAGACGGGTGAAGCGTAAATATTCACATTTTGGCTCTTCATTTCAAATATTCATAGCGCAAAAAGTATTTGTCCTAGGAACTTCTAGTTTGTTTTCTACTCATCAGCATTATTTGCCGTATTCATACAGCCTAAATTTAAAACCATACACTTCGTAGCAACGAAATAAATCGAAAATGTTATAAACCATATAAATCAAAATCATCGTTTTTTTCGGTCACTGCTTGAGAACTATTGAAGATAAACAATTTCTGTTTTCAGATTTGGAAAGAGGAGAAAAAATACTATTATTTGAGCAAAAACAATTATATGGTCATCACTCACAATTTCGAGATAAGACGGTGTGAAGACAATTGCATGGGAAATAATTGTATTCCGGACTTATTTACACTTTCATATTTCAATTTATTTACATTTTTTTTTTTTTATCATGTACTATAAATATTCCTCTTTCCATTGACATATGTCGATACATCACAATAAACAGCATTCTGGTGGATGGAAATCGAGAAAAATGTATGGCTTCGACAACACTCATGAGCCAAATTCAAGACCCAAAAACCATGTCAAGCACCTCCTCGGACTTACTGGAACTTAATATGTCTGGAGGAGTTAAAATGTTGAGAGAAGATGAAGGGTTGAGTTGTGTGTTGTTGAATAATAGTTGATAGTCTTGTGGAAGATTGTGATGGAGAGATAGTGGGAGAAACTGGGTATTTTAGGCATTGAAAGTAACAAGATTTTCTCTGCCCCAATCAGAAATAATTGAAAGATCAGAAAATAGGCATTCTATGGCCTCGCCACATTTGATTAGGAGTGCTTGCATGCTGGGTTGATGAGAAAAACTAGTGTAAGGTAGAGTCATCGGCATATGAGTGGATAGGACTAGAGGTACAGTTGAGGAGATCATTGATAAATATTAGAAAGAGAATTGGAGACAGGACAAAACCCTGAGGAACACCGGAGTTGATAGGTTGAGGAAGTGAACGATGACCGTCCACAACTGCAGCTATGGAGCGGTCTGAAAAGAAATTAGAGACAAAGGCACAGATAGAGGGATAGAAACCGAAGGAGGGTAGTTTGGAAATTAAAGAATTGTGCCAGACTCTATCGAAGGCTTTCGATATGTCTAGAGCAATAGAAAAAGTCTCACCGAAGTCCCGAAAGGAGGATGACCAAGAGTTAGTAAGATAGGCAAGAAGATCACAAGTAGTGCGGCCCTTAACACTAGATTAGCGGGCTAGCGGTTTATTTATATGTACCGCCCAGCGGGGTGTTTTTAGCCAAAATAGGGCTGTTTATGTGATCATTTTCATGCCTAAATAAGACCCAGAGCATAAAACAAGTATCTATCCCTGAAAGGGCATAAACAGAGCTTTCCAATGACACCATAACGATCCTTTTATGATGGCTAGTTTTCTTGCAACAACCGCGCAACGCGAGTGCAAAAAGCATGTAATTCGGCACTTTCCCCATACAATTCCGTATATAGCGAGTGAGAGAGGGAGGGAGGAGGTGGGATTCGTGTCAGTAGGTTCGCCGCGGTGGTCTGGAGCAGTCATACGCTCGCTACTCTCCTGCCACCACTTGTCTCTCTCTCTCAGCAACATTACGTGCTGAAATTGCCACACGACCTATGTCGAGCGCCGCCAGATAGTCCAGATTTATTATACTCGACTTATGTTGCGCGCCGCTAATTAAGGGTTAAGGAAAGCGTACTGGCGATCTGAACGTAGATTATGGGAAGATAAATGCTTAAGAACTTTTGAGGCAAGAATAGTTTCAAAAACTTTAGAAATGCAAGAAATGAGAGAACAATTGGACGATAGTTGGAGGGCTGAGAGTGGTCACCCTTCTTTGGGACAGGTTGAATAAGAGCAAAATTCCAGCATGAAGGAAAGACATTAGAGGATAGACAGAGCCGAAAGAGTTTGCCTAGGCAGGGAGTCAGCACTGAAGAACAGTTTTTTAGTACAACAGGAGGAACACCATCCAGTCCGTACGCTTTCTTAGTATTAACCCATAAACGGCGGCAAAGCTCATAAGAGGTGTTACTGGGCGACGGCGGCAAAGCTCTTAACCCACTGAGCCCCAGCGACGCAGCGTTTGCGTCAGCAATGTATGTAACGCTAAACCCCAGCGACGCAACAGTTGCGTCAGTGTTATTCCGGTCCCAATTACTTCGGTCCTATGGCACCTAGAGGGCTCAGATTTGTATGGGAACTATGTAAGTATCCCACGCAACCATGCTGATGGTTGAAAACTCTCAAAGTCCAACTGCGTGCGCGTGAGCGCGCAAAAACCGGAATTTTGGGTTATTGCCTTCAATTTTTTACTCTTGTAAAATCCGTTTTCGGGGGCTCCGTAGGACCAATTTTTGACCTTTTGATTGTTTTTTTGTGGTTTTTCCTTCATTCCTAACCCATTCGCTATTGTTTCTGGAAAAAAAACTTTTTTCAAAACCGGCTGGTCCCTGGTGGTACATTTATTAATAACTAGCTGGGGCTCAGTGGGTTAAGAGGGAGGCCTAAAAAAAACATTTAAACGGCCCCAGTAGCACTAAAAAAAAAATTTGTTTTGTTTTCCCTATACCTCATATCACTCCTCCACATCCCCTCCTTCCCCCTTTTCCCCTCCCCCTTCAATTATCACCTATTTTCCCTGTTATTCCCTAATTCGTTGGTATATTTTTGTGCTAACATTAGCAAAATGTGTGGAGGGTGTGCTTACCTGCCTAGCGAGTGTGTTATACAACCGAGTGTGTGAATGAGTAGGCTCAGTGTGGCTTGAGGTCTCGTGGAGGGAGGGGTTGCCTCAAGTTTCTCCATAATTCATGAATGGGCTGGTCCATCTATATTCGCGATTTTGACCAGAAAAATTATATTTTCACTTGTTTTATTGTTGTTACAGGTTACTATCTTCATAGTGAAGGTAAAATAGGTTCATATGAATAAGTAATAACGATATTTTTCGTAAAATGACGATTATAGGCCTGAATGGAGCCAATATGCTCGCCAATGGGCAGCTAGTTCAATACCCCCCCCTCGCCGTTGCCGGGTTAAGTCCAGAGAGGGCCGAGAGTACATCTTTAGAAGAGATTATGATATTAGGCATAAGTAAGTGAGAGGGGGGTGGAGAGGGAGGAATAGCACCGGAATCATCCAAGATGGAGTTTTTAGCGAGAGTTTGAGCGAAGAGTTCAGCTTTGTCAGAGGAAGAGGTGATGGTGTACCGTCAGAGTGGAAGAGGGGAAGAAAAAATGAAGAAGTGAAATTGTTGGTGAGGTTTTTGGCTAGATGCCATAAGGCTTGGGAAGAGCTAGAATTGGAAAATTCAGAGCATTTGTTATTGATGCAAGAGTTTTTGGAGAGTCGAAGAACAGATTTGGCTTGATTCCGAGCAGGTACTGTACATATAAAGTTCGTGATTCTTGAGTTTGAAGGCGATGGTATCGTTTGAATGCTTCCTCCTTATTGCGAACAGCAGTAGAACAAGCGTGAATAAACCAAGATTTTTGTGAGTTAGTACGAGAGAAAGAGAATGGGATGTATGCTTCCATGCCCGAAAGGATTACCTCAGTAATGCACTCTGCACTCTCTGAGGGTCCCCGGCCACGGAAGCAAAAATAATTCCATGGGAAATCAAAGAAGTACTATCGTAGAGCCTCCCAGTCGGCAGTGCCAAAGTGCCACAAGCGCCGCCGGCTGGGGGGGTCAGAATGCCGTACTGGAGAGACAGGACAGTTGTAATTCCTATGTAGCCTACAATGTGTCCAGAATAAAGTATTATCATTATTAGTAAAGGGGTAACAAGTGTAGACTAACCTATTTTGTCCCTGTAGAAGTGGTAGATGCAGCGGTAGATGAAGGCGTACTGGTCCTGTAGCGGAAACACCATAAGATTATCACTTGGGGGTTATTAGGATATTTGGTCATATTATTATTATCGAGGGTTTTAATTGTTTTTGCCATATTCAAGCAATGTATTTTAGTTTGTCCCCTAGGCAGCGCTGGGCTAACAAAAACGCCTTCCCAGACTTCCTTCCCAAACAATTTCTTCCATTCCCTCCACTTTACACATATAATTCCCTTCCACATTTCTCATCTACTCTTGTCTTACTTTCCCTCACTTCTTATTTTTTCCTTACCACTCTCTTGTTCTCAACTTAGATTGCACTTGTGACTATGGAACTATTTGGGATACTGTTAATGCATAGTATGAATACTTCTATTGTTAGTATTGCTATGGCTATATTATTTATCATTATCATTTTTATTGTTGTTGTTGTTTTTATCATCATCATCATTATTATTATTATTATTATTATTATTATTATTATTATTATAGTACATACCAGCGTCTGCACCATGTGGGGACGGTGGCAGCGCATCCTGAGAATACAGTTGAACACGTCCACCGATTCTGATTGTTCCATCTGTTCAATCAGGGTGTACAGGCCGATGAATGTACCAGTACGACCCACTCCAGCACTGGTAGAGACAATTATACAGGTACAATATTAGTGGAATGATTATACAGGTACAATTATGCAGGTACAATATTAGTGGAACAATTATACCAGTACAATTATGCAGGTACAGTATTAGTGGAACAATTATACAGGTATAATTATGCAAGTACAAAATTAGTGGAACAATTATACCAGTACAATTATGCAGGTACAATATTAGTGGAACAATTATACAGGTACAATATTAGTGGAACAATTATACAGATACAATTATAGTGGTACAATGATAGTGGTACAATTATAGTGTTACAATGATAGTATTACAATTAGAGTGTTACAATTATAGTGTTACAATTATAGTGTTACAATTACAGTATAGTGGTACAATTATAGTGGTACAATTATAGTGGTACAATTATAGTGGTACAATTATAGTGGTACAATTATAGTGGTACAATTATAGTGTTACAATTATAGTGGTACAATTATAGTGGTACAATTATAGTTGTACAATTTATTATAGTGTTATAATTATAGTGTTACAATTATAGTGTTACAATTATAGTGGTACAATTATAGTGGTACAATTATAGTTGTACAATTTATTATAGTGTTATAATTATAGTGTTACAATTATAGTGTTACAATTATAGTGGTACAATTATAGTGGTACAATTATAGTTGTACAATTTATTATAGTGTTATAATTATAGTGTTACAATTATAGAGTTACAATATAGTGTTTGTTTCAGTGTCGGAAGTTAATTTTATGTTTTCATGTTGTGAATTTAATACTTCAATATACAGGAAACCGACCTTCACAGGTTTAATGACATTTTATTAATCTATCCCGAAACAGTACAAACGAAATATAATCTTAACATTAGTCACCCGTGCATCCCACATTTGTTCGTCATATGTGTCCTTTCACAATGAACTAGAATATCTCAAACACATTTTACATTCAAATGGTTTCCCTATTTAATTAATTGAAAACTGTTTTGGTAAACAACTAAACAAACTCATCCAAGTCCCGAGCCCCATACCGAATGCTAAAAAAGCATTAATATTTTTCTCTATACCATTTTTAGAACCACCAAGTTACTCGATACACCATAAAATCACAAAATTGATTCGTTGCTTCTATCCCCAAGTGTCCCTCAGAATAATATTAAAATCTTCCAATACCTTGTCACATCACTTCAAATTCAAAGATCGTATCCCGGATGTTCTGCAATCCTCTATTGTTTATCTATATAAATGTAGCTGCTGTAATGCAACTTATATATACCAATCAAAACGGCACCTAAACACGAGGGTTGCGGAGCACCAGGTTCGATCTTATAGAACTGGACTTCCCATTTCAAAACTACCCTTTTCAGCCAATGGAGACCATTGTGAACCTTTAGGCCTTTCCATCAACAAAAAAGATTTTTCAGTAATTTTCAGTTGTTCTGGTGACACCACCCGTTTAATTTCAGTCCCTCGACACTCACCACCTTAACCCGAGGGATGCAAAATTGCCCTAAGGGTTGGCTAGGGTAGTTATTTGTGTAATTCTAGCCATAATTTCTGAAAGAATTCGCTATATTTACGATATACAGCATAATTTATTTTCCATGTTCATTTATTTTACTTATATGATAAACATATGAACCTTGAAGAGCGTTAAAACCAGTGGGAAAAGCATTTGGGTGGTGAAAAACATATATAATTATTCTCCACCCGGTCGTATGTTCAGGCGGGAGGGGGAGAGACATAACAGCCTCCCATCTCAACGTCTCACAACACACTGACGTATGCGGGAGAGATTTCTGTGTTGCATAAGATCTCTAAGTGAGTCACTGGTGTGAACGAAACTGCGTGAAAGAAATTCGCGCCAAAAATAACCAATTAATAAGGGAAATATGTGGAAAAATAGCCGATAATTGAGGAGGGGGAAAGCGGGGGGGGGGGAGGGGGGGTGAGACACACGAGGATGAGTGGTAAGAAGTACTGGAGGGGAATTATCCCACCTAATCATGTAATCCTTTGTTTTGAGAGCCCCTGGGGCGTTTTGGAAGTTTTTTTTATGGTCTTGCTTCAGTAAGGCCTATTGCGTTCGCAATGGTGACCCTTCCGTGCATACCTTGCGGCAAGTGTGAGGCACCCACCTGGCACCTTTCAACACAGTCCCACTCCTATTCTGTCCTACTCTCTAACCCAAGAATGAGCAAAATTTATGTCTTTCTTCTACTCAACTAGTGAACTATTGAACTCTCTCCCTCAATCAATCTTTCCTTCATTCTATGACTTGGACTGCTTTAAATTTCGTGTGTACAGGAACTTTGACCCCAACGTCCGTTGAATTTGGCTCTCTGTCACTCTTATGGCTTTGGGGGAGACACTCGTCACAGGTACCCTGCCTTTTGTTTCCTTCATACACATAGATAAAAAAAGTTAAAAAAACTATCCCAGACATAAATGAATAACAGAAGGTAGCTCTCACAGTTTCATTCTTGGGAATCCATACCAAAAGGGTTATCGACTTGATCAAGGTAGACACGAAAATGTGAAAAACCTAATAACCAGCAGTTCAAGCCCTCAATGACCCCAGACAAAGCCGAGGCAACGACCAGAACACTAACACTATAACCGGTTTATTTCCAACTGATAGTAAATTGAATCCCTTAGCAACTGATTTTTCAATACTTAATGGAAAAAAATATGAAACTACCATGTCTCTGTGTCGTGTTAATGCCAAGTTTTCATAATTAACAACTTATTTCGCTACAAAATCTACGTAATATCTGAGTAACCAAGCTAGTAACATGGCAATTTACTCAGCTGGAAAAAAATAGACTATAGATGAAAACTTAGACAAATTCTGACTCAAGTCTCTCAGACTATAAAATAGCCCGTCCCAACCTAGACCAGACTGATAGCGATTTAACAACCAATGTCTCAATCACTCAGGGTGAACGACGCTATTACCAAACATAGATTCTTTTCTCGGATGAGTCATACACACACACACACACTCTTACTAACCTGCAATGAACCAAGATAGGCTCCTTTTTGCCCCAATGACTGGCCTTGATGGTGGTGATAAAGGCCAATAGTTGTTGGGGATCTACCGGACACATCATGTCTGGCCAGGCCACGTAGTGATAGTGGTTCACAAACCGACCCTTCTTGCCTTTCTGTTTGGGAAGGATCTTTGGTTAGTTATGAGGTCAATGTAGGACAGACTGTCGTGGACAGCTGGCATATGAGTGGAGTATAATATAATGAGACAAATGGTGTTGACAAATATGGAGCTGGTATAGGCCTCCCTTGTTTTCTGATGGTTTATGTCGGCATACTGGGGATGAGAAGGGTATGTGTGCATTGGGGGAGCATGCAACTGGAGGCGTACACTGGCCGAGGATCACTAGCTGAGTCTTCCATGTCTTCCATATATTTTGTAACGGCTAAGATACCAACCATCTTCAAATTGCATGACAAAAATAGTAATAATAATTGTAGTACTGCACTTAAACTTAATATCACTGTTCTACTAGGGTAGGAATAATTCGACAGTTGTTTGAAAGTTCGAGTTTATATTTAACAAACTCCCAAGGAAACCATAATCTGCATAGCAACTGATTCTCTGTTCGGGTCAAGATGGGTTCAAATTGTAGGGTTGAATACCTACGACTGCTCAGTATAGATTGCACTTCAGAATTGTTACATTCCCATTACTACTTATCTGGACAATCGCTATTCAGAGTTTTGATCCACTTCGACTCCGAGCCAAAGGCACATCACTATATTCACAATGGTTGACAATACTTTAATCTACTTCTCCCTTAATTGTCCTTGAATCACTTTAACAATATTAGGACCTATTATTTGATCCATATTAGACACGTTTAATAAATCAATAGGTATTTAAATCACCTTGACCATACTAGTAAACTATTACTCAATCAACGCGTTCTTAAATCCCCTTAACAATATTAGACACAATTACTAAATCAACAGGTATTTATATCACCTTGACAATATCAGAACACTATGTCCATATATCACCTTAACACTGTTATATATTATTATTCAATGAAATATATCCTTAAAACTACTTGACTAGATGAATACGCGCACTCGAAAGCATGCTGTCGACGAGATGAATATCTAATTAATAAATGCTGCTTCCTTTTAACAAAAAGAGTGTTTCCATATGGTTGGGAAATAGTTCCCCTTTCTAACTATTTCTCCAGCTAGGTCTATTCTAAAGCAAATCCTACCTTTCTATTTCACCTGATTTGTGAACTTCATTACTTTAGTAACCCTTTTACTCTTAGTCCCAGACTCCTGGAGAACCTGGTATTGCGCCCCTTTTGTCTCAGTTACATAAACTTAGTAAACTAATCTCTCAATTATTTATCCCAAAAACTCCCTGGATATTACTCTCCAAATTTAACTATCTTTGATATATATATATATATATATTTGTGCTGTACCTAGTATCAGTGCATTACCACAAACCCCACCGAAATGCCAAAAAAATACCCTCATTGTTCCCTGATTAAATAACACTGTATGAATATTCCCATATTCAAAATATGTTACAGGGGGACACTGCTCAATAGGTGGCGTTCTGAGAGTGAGGGTCTGAGTCTGGAGGGTGAGATGGTGATGCACTTGAGCGAAGCAACCAGCCGCTTCAGAGATGGAGCTGCTTCGAGCCATGATGAATGCTTCACATGTCTCACTCCCCAGACTGGAACAAGACCTCACGGGCTTCACCGTGTTGAGCGGTGGAATGTACAGGCTCTCAGCCTATGCCCGAGAGGGAGTAGTTGGAATATAAAAAAAAAAAAAAATATATATATATACAGTATACAGTATAATATATATATATATATATATATATATATATATATATCCTAGAAGATCCTGTGCTATTACTAGCTAACTGGTGTGATGCCTTACTAACAATCACAGCTAATCTCTCAACACATCATCTTTTTATTGCATCAATTGTCTAATAATTTTCTCTTTGGTTGCCCTAGAAGGACACATATATTTTATTGTTTGGAACACAAGAGCTCGGTCTAGCAGACAGGAGATCTCTTCTTTCTGCTTAACCTGTTCAGAGCTGGCCAATACATCAGGTCCATCTGCTCAGTACCATCCACCACCTGGTTACAATCTCGTATCGCTTGGCTTATTGTGCGGAGGCAAGCGGTATGTCAGCAAGCGTCAGGATACTGTAGGTGTATCTGTGCCGAGGGTAGGCGGTGTACTTGATCCTGGCTCGTCTTGTATTCAGTAGGGCTTGGGTGCTGGAGGTCAGGAACAATCTCAGTTTTTATCTCCCCATGGGTGCCAAGGTGGGTAAGTGGGGCATTTCTGCCAAGAGGGTGCCAATGTGTCCCGGACAGGTGCCCATGTCTGTCTGCCTGCTGTGGCTCCACTCACCTCTCTTTATACCTCTCCCCAGTGCAATGCAGCCCTGTGATTGGCTGAGCCCGCTCGCTTTGAACAATAGGATTCTTCACCTGCCTGTTTTCATCCATATAATATCTTCCTGGGAGCTTATTTGTGACGTTCTTTAGTGGCTGACGGGAGTAAGAGGGTGGCACCATTGTATTAGAACGTTTGTTACCAGGATAGAAAATACGGGTGGGAACTGAGGGCAAGTTATGAGGCGAGTATTGTGGTGTGTCGTAGGAGGCCTGTGATTGGTCGAGAGCGGGGAAGTGCCAAGGTGCTCAAAGGGACAACAAGTAAAGGGCAAATTTTGCTGGCACACCTGAGATAGTCCCGCCTTCTGATTGGCTGACGGGATTACTCCTTCAATGATAATAATAATTATGTATGTATTATAATAATAATACTAATACCAATACAAATAATAATAGTAAGAGTAATTGTAGGACCAGACTACTACACACTGGCCACCACCCACAATTTCATCGCCGACTGAGACGCCCCAGCCGAAGAGTGAGATATACCTGCCCCCAGACTTAAGATTCCATGAGTAGATAACAGAGTACATGCGGAAGATGGATCTTCAGGAGTTGGGCATAAGCCTCGTCCACTTCCTAAATAAAGACGACCTCCCAGCACCCCTATGTCACTCCTGGTACAGCAACCCAGCACACCCACGAGCTGCCTGACCAACCAGGAGCACGGATCGAGAAGGCCCAAGAAACTAAGGCAGATTGGTCAGGTAGAGCAGCCCCGATAATTTGCACCACCTCCCAAGGATCACACAGCAGGAACCTTAATCCATGCCAGCCTGTGATTGGTTCAGTGTGACAGGCCAGACAAGCATCACTAATAATAATAATACAAAAAAAAATGAGTCATTATAATTATAGGATGAGCTTACTCTTTTGATGCTGATGGTGCGTCGAACATAACCCCTGTTCTGACAGTGGCTCTCATTGATCGTCTTGATGATGAGCCTCTCCCAGGGGTAGTTCAGCTCCTCATTCACCTCCCCCCAGTACTTGTAACACTTCTCCTGTAATTGGTTCTGGGTTAGCTATATGATCGGGAAAGGTATGGATACTTGTGTTAGCTATAAATTATGGAGTTGCTGTAAGAACAGGTAAAGCAAGGTGTCAAACAAAAACCGAGTCCATTCCTTTTAGTCTTAATTATTGTGTAGCCCTATGTACAGCTATGTACGGTTACCATAGCGCGGTTGGGAATATGTACATGATTAGATTAATATCCAGTATTCGAGAATGGATAATAAGTCATAGGCTTGTGCATAAACCTTTAACCGTCTTGGTGGTGTTACGGTTAGCATATTTAATAATCTGTGTGTGATAACCCAGGTTCGAATCCCGGTGGATCACATATATGCTTTCATTAATTTTGTTGAAGGTGTTTGGTGTTAGGATGAAATTAATAAAAAATAGATTATAGTTCAAATTATGTTTTTGGAAGTGATATATTGGCCAAAGCAATCCTATTTCATAATAATTATCCTGTATTCTTTCTCATAATTATTTATTAAGGGGGGATGGTGGACCGGTTTTCTGGATCACTTTCTCCCTCATGTTTAGCCCCATTAGTTTTCAGATATTACGATGTTTTCCCCATTAGTTAGTCGATTTTAAAGGTGAATTCCAGGGATGAAACCTATTCAAACTACAATGTCCATTGGGATCTGCTTGGTTTTAGGTACATGATACTGAAGAACTTTCATCAATTTGTTTTAACAATATAGAAATATAGCTTATCTAAGTTATTTTATGTGGCGCGAACTGGCGTGTTTACCATGTCATATTGTGCAATGGCGGGAACTCTCGACATGGGAAATGGGTGAATCTGTGTTTTTTTTGTATTTGAGAAACTCGTATAATTTGTATGCATGTTTACAGCTCAACATTTGGCTTCACCACTGTCTGGTCAAGGGACCGCGATATATAAATTGAACAGAAAACGATATTATCATTACGGAATAGGCCTTAGAACCGAGCTCCATCAACTCTGGACCAGGCTAAACATGCATAAACACTGCCTGTATGTTTATTGCTGGCGAGCTGGGATTATTTCTTGATGTGCACCACATCATCAGGATGTTGGTCGATCTTTTGCAGAGCTTGAGTATTGAATTGAAAGGTATTAATTACAAAAAACAGACCTCACTGTTCAGGACCGCATATCTTGTTTACAAACGGCTTCTCTGCACAATGGAGTCGCTCCAGCTGGCTGAAAATGCCAATTCGTCACCAACGACTATTATATATTAGTATTTTGTTCTGGAGTTTAATGGAATTATATCGATATTGCCCATATACATATTACAGTATATTCATGCCAAGTTATGACCCAGCATTAATCTTCGTTTTTTCGTTCATCCCTGTAGTTCACCTTTAAGACCTTTCACCCCATTTCTTCGTCAATATTTAGACCGTTAGTGCTATTTAGGTGTCTATTTTTTCCCTGGCGAACGATAGTGAGCCTGTACTGTTGGAAGAACCGGCCTTCGACCGGGAAATTTTTCTACCGAAAAATGTACACATTAATCTAGAAGGGGGATCTAATGGATGTTTTTTTTTAAATTTGATGGAGGCCTAGGGAGGAAACTAGAAAAATAATGAATACATGCAAAAATTATGGAGGTCTAGGGAGGAAACTAGACAAATAATGAATAGGCTACATGCAAAAATCGCCCAAAAAGTGAACCATCCCCCCAGGGCGTAGCTCGCCAAAAATCTCGTCCTGTTTTTGTCACTCTTCAAAGCATGTTAATTTGACATATAATGCACATGTGCTTTGCCTTTTTATAATTTTTACCCTAACATAGAAAACAATATTACATTAGATATTTCTATTTTGAAGGGGGGGGGGGGGGTGAAGGGCCACCTTTCAAAACACAGCCGAAATTAAGACCAGTTTACAGTAGTCCACAAGTTAGCCTGGATTTGTTTAACAGTTACTAATGCTACACTCATTCCAGCTCCAATCCTTGCTAAATTACCTTATATTCTATGTATGGCTTCAGATTTACCTCCACCCTTGTCAATTGCACCCACCTACAGCCTTTGACAGTTGATAATAAATATCCAAGAGAAGAAAATAACCGGTTCGTTACCAAAACGATAAACAAAATAGCGCTAGAATGTCGCTAGATAATACAATGGCAACAATCGCTAGTATAATACCACGATCTCTCTAATGTCGATTATTATCACTAATATTCCTAAAATATAACTACAATTTATATCACTAGATGCAAGAAAATGCTACTATATCTAAATAAATACATCTAGATCTAGCAATAAGTATGCTAAATTGGCACTACTATATGGTCACACGAATAGCCCTTTGTGAAGTATAAAAATGGTAAGTTTATTGTAGAGTCCTAGACACAGGTTACCACAAAGACGCCATTTTGACTCCACAGTAGAACAACAATTCGTATTTATATCATACTACGGTTTTGCTTGTACAGTTCCTTAATAAGGTTATACCACTAATACAATTAGATTACCTTTTTATATCACCTTCTATCTGTATATTTTTTTACTAGGACATTTAAAAGAAGAAAACGTTTTCCATGATAGCGCCAACAACCGTTTTCTTTGTTAGTTATGGGATTAATTGTAAACAAAAAATTGAGTAAAGGCGTATCCCTCACTACCTTCAATACGAAGTATTCTTCCTAATTTACCGTTTTATTTACACATACTAGTAATTGGCGCTTACACAATATCAGAATGCATCTGTGAACGAAGTCTTAATGGAATATGTCACGAAATGACCGAGAATTAACGTATATATATATATATATATTCGAGCAAGGTGTTAGTTGGCAACTCGATCTGTGTGTATTACCTTACCTAAGACCGTCAGTTTGTTTCACCATTTTTCGCTTCGTCTCTTATATTTTCGTACGGTAAGATAACTTTTAACCCGGGAACTGCAGGGAGACTCTTAAGAGTTCCCCCGGCGGACTGCGGGGAGACTCTTATGAGTGAGTGAAAAAAAAAATCAACTTTTGACATCGAATTTTTTTTTTTTTTTTTTTTTTTTTTTTTTTTTGGCCCCTGGGCCATGCAAAATCTCAGTCCTCTACCTCCCCTCCTTCCCCACTTTCCTCCTCTCCTTCAGTTATCACCTATTTTCCCTGTTATTCCCTTATTCTGAGGTATATTTCCGTGCTAACATTAGCGAGTTGCAAGCAGGGTGTTGTCATCACTGATGGCAAGCGAGTGCAAGAGAGAGAGAGAGAGTATCGATCGACTGTGTCTCAGTGGCCTTGGGGGAAATTGGCGGGAAAGCAGGTTGCCTCACCCATACATTATACAACTCGCGGGCTATATCTCCGATTTTGACCATCCAAACGCTGTTTTCACTCGTTTTATTGTTGTTTCAGGTTAATACCTTTATAATCAACCCATAATAGGCGCATATGGATAAGTATTAATGCTATTAATGGCACAATGAATATTTTAGTGACGGAAACACCTCAAATACGTCAGCACAGGGGGACGTTTCCAATTACCCCCATGCGCACTTCAGAGGTTAAATAAACTCCTGATCTCTCTGTTTTACCTAATTTATCGTATATGTACTTACAATATATAGTAAGAATATTCAGGTATGTAAAAATAGTTGTATGCACAGTTCATTCATTAATTTTATTAAATTAAAATTGTACTCGGCTATTTTCAATCATTCAGTTGTTTCCCAACTGGGCCTCCCTTGCCTCCCCTCCCCTCCCCTTCATTGACGAAGCTCGATCGAGCAATCTTCCTTTCTTTTCTATTGGTCCTAGTATACTGTCTGATGGCGTAATGGGTTTCCAAATGTAAGGATATATTTCTTCCTGCATTATTGTGGCTTTCCCTAAAAGAAAGGAAGCCGATACAAAGGTGTGGCTGGGCCGTTGCTGGGCCGACCCCCATAAGAAAAAGAAGAAGAAGACAGATGATTCGATTCCCAAATACAATTGTATTTTTCCGGCTATATTTTTGTTATTTTTTATTTTTTTTAAGAGACAATGAACGGAGGAAGGAAAAACACAGATAAAACAAAAAGGTCCATGTGCCTAAAGGCATCCTCCATTCATAAAATGTTTGTAACAACTGGATTTAAACATTTGTAGATTGTAAGTTTGTGGAAAGCAATTCGAGGGAAGTGAATTCCAAAGAGTAGTAGCTCTGGGGATAAATTAATTCTGATAAGCAGAAGTTCTGCATTGTGGAGGAGAAAGTGTAAATTCATGGGCGCTCTCAGCTGCCCTAGTTCTACGGGGAAAGATGTGGAGAGGCGGCACAATTGAAGCAAGTTCCTCGGAACAATTGCTGTGAAAATATCTGTAGAATAATGCAAGGGATGCAACATTTCTTCGTATGGATAATGTAGGAAGGTCCTGTGTGATTGCAGGGTTATTGATTAATCTAATAGCTTTATTTTGAATTTTGTCCAACTGCCTCAATGCAACCACTCCACTTCCACCCCACAGAGGTGAACAGTAATCCATCTGGTCCATCCATTAGCTTATTTCCAATGTTCTCTACTTTCATTTACTAATATATGAATTTTTATGTGGTGGGTAAGACATCCCTTCGTTTTCCATGGGGCTATTATTGGGAAACATATTAGAGAAACTGGCACCTCCACAACTAGACAAGGAAAATGAGGTAAAACTGTACTAAAAATCCAGGTGGCGCTGGGGGTCTTATTCAAATGACTATCGTGTGTGATGCACCATTGAGGTGTTTTGAGGGTTTTCGTGATTTAACCCGGGAACTACGGGAAGACTCTTAAGAGTTCCCCCGGCGGACTGCGGGAAGACTCTTAAGAGTAAGGCTATTAAAAAATCCATTTAAAACACCCCAAATTTTTTTTTTTAATTGCCCCTGGGCCATGCCAAATATCACTCCTCCACCTCCCCTCCTTCAGTTATCACCTATTTTCCCTGTTATTCCCTTATTCTGTGGTATATTTTTGTGCTAACATTAGCGAGTTGGTAGCAGGGCGTTGTCATCACTGTTACCAAGCGTGGGAAAGAGCGAGAGAGAGACTATTGCGGAGAACAGCGTCTCTCCAGACAAGGGGAGGGGTGGAGGGCAGGGAGGTTGCCTCAGCCATACATTATGTAACTCCCGGCCTGTATCGCCGATTTTGACCATCCAAACACTGTTTCCACTTGTTTTATTGTTGTAACAGGTCAATACCTTTATAATCAACCTATAATAGGCGCATATGGATAAGTATTAATGCTATTTATGGTAAAATAACGATGTTAGTGATGGGAACAGCTCAAATACGTCAGCACAGGAGTGTGGTGTCTCATACCCCCCATGCGCAGCCGAGAGGTTAAGAGTGAAATACTGGGTGCGAAGGGAATTTTTCTGTCCTGAAAACTCCCCAGGCCCACTTAGGGTCAACCTTTTCTGGTGCCTGGCACGGGGCTCGAACCTCTGAAGGGAGTTTAACCCTCCTAAAAACCCACAGGTTTTGAGATGCCTTGGGTGGGGTTCGATCCCTGGTTAGTGACCATGGCCCCTAGGTCAACCAGGCCCACGTGCTAACCCACTGTACTACCACGGACGTACAAAAGTATAGTAACCTTAGTCCGATTTGTAAGAACCAGGTGATAGTCTCGTGGTGATTCACGTGATGAGTTTATTGGACTTCCCATCAACGACTATTTTACACTATACCTGACGTCAACTCGGGTAGTACATTATTGGAGTTGCGGGATATTTTCGAGGGCATTACATTACATCCTTCTTTAACTAGGCTAGTTCCTAGCCTCTTTAAGGTCTTAAGGTATCGTAGCTGTATCACCTCAGCAATCTCAATATTGTTAGGGTCCGCGTGATGGGTGCTCTATGTAGCTACCAGATCACGTTCCGTGACTGCCACCAATGAAATACTGGGTGTGAAGGGAATTTTTCTGTCCTGAAAACTCCCCAGGCCCACTTAGGGTCAACCTTTCCTGGTGCCTGGCGCGGGGCTCGAACCTCTGAAGGGAGTTTAACCCTCCTAAAAACTCACAGGTTTTGAGATGCCTTGGGTGGGGTTCGAACCCTGGTTAGTGACCATGGCCCCTAGGTCAACCAGGCCCGCGCTCTAACCCACTATACTACCACGGATGTACAAAAGTATAGTAACCTTAGTCCGATTTGTAAGAACCAGGTGATAGTCTCGTGGTGATTCACGTGATGAGTTTATTGGACTTCCCATCAACGACTATTTTACACTATAGCCTATCTGACGTCAACTCGGGTAGTACATTATTGGGGTTGCGGGATATTTTCGAGGGCATTACAATTAAAGAGTTTTAATACAGTTCTCAACTGTGTCAACTATGACACAGTTGTGTAGTATATTTTACTAGATTCATAATATGATGGTTATATACTCGTTAATGCAGTGAATATATAATTATTAACATAATTTGATACATAAATATCAGCTTCCTGAACAAGAAATTAAATTTCATCTAATGTGGTGTAATAGGCTGGGCGAAATTTTAATACTCATTGAAGTATTGTATTTACTTCCTTTTTAGTTACTAACAAATACGTGTTTCAGTAGAAATTGGCTGAACATACGGTATTATATTTTGTAGCTGTAGAATTTGGCAGGTTGAATGTCTGCGCCTGCGCACTATAGTTTCTTTCCTACAAAACAAGCTATCGTGCGCTTTTAAGTTACCAATTTATAATCCACTCAAATCGGGCAGCTAAATATGTTACCGGCTATATTTCTTATTAGACCAGTGACAGAAAATCAATCAATGTGAATCAGAATGTCATAGAACACAGAGGCAGCAAATTACATACGTGGAGATGCAGGAAATTCGAAAAAGATGATGATTTTTTTTTTTTACAACACTGCATTTTCCACGGGCGACTGTTTAGGTTGTCAGCTGACCGCGGCGGGATATACGTACACAGTGTTGCCAAGGTCTTCTTTTGTTCGCACCATTGGGCTAGTTAGGATTCGTTCAGAAGCGTAGATTTGCGAGTTTCCATTTCAAACGATATTATATTCTTGATTTACAATGTGATGGGGTGGATAGCCTCTGAAGTATTATCCTAACTAACTAACATTGAGGAAAGCGGAATTGGGCTGGTTCTATATAGGCCTACTATTAAAGTTGTAGAGGTGTCGAGTGTTGAGTAGCCTATGGTAGCCTATGTGGTGGTGACTGAATAGCCTAATTTAGTGATTGTTTGTGAGGGGGGATTGGGACATTGATGCAGATTTGATGAGTGCATGATTGTGATATAATGTATGTGGTATTTCATTAATATTTAAATGATGTGACACGTAGGCCACTACTCATACAGTAGGCTATATGGGAATAGGCCTAGTTATATTTGGGGAACTCATAGTATCATGCATGCATGGCTGTTAAAGATAAACATATCAGAAAATGTGTGATGGGATTAAAATAGCTGAAATTGTCTGTTGTGCGGCATTAAGTGATTGGGCTACTTTTGGGCGAGTTTGGAGATGTGATGTGCGCTGGCAACCTTGGAATACACACACACGCACGCACGACACAATCTATAACTGAACATTTTACCTTTATTAAGACTATAATCCACATTATATTAAGATTTCCATCTGTGAGAAACAAATATCTACCACTATTACTGCTAATGTGCACATAGATGCACAACTAATGTCAAATTTAACAAAGTAAGTTAAGTGGGGAAGAGATGTTTACTGTCCGAGAAGTTTCGTTTAATGACTATTATGGGTAGCGAACACTGGCATCAATTTATTATGCGCTTGTCAGATCTGAAACTAGTTTATAATTGTATAATCTAATATCCAGTAAAGTGGCTAATGACGATTATTTTATAAGTTCATCTCGAGTTTTTATACATATCATTTTAATTTTAGGACATGGATACCTATCTATTAAAATATTAACAGGACTATTTTTCGAATGACTGCCATGTGTTTTTGTGGGCCTAATCAAATATGTTTTATTAATCATAAATACTTTGTATATTGGACAATGTACTGAATAGAATGTTAGAGTAATATGTCTGTAACATTCATGACTATAGAAATCCAGTGATATTTTGATGACTGCGATTTAAAAAATTCAATTCACTCGATGGCAACAAATTTAGGTTGGTGCGAACCAAAGGCGGGAAAAATAGCAGACAAATTTTTTATTTCCCCCCATTAGTTTGACTGAGGGTGGTATTGTGAAAATATAGGTACTCACGGTACTACGCTGACGTCACTATAACGCCTGTGACGTCACGAAATTCACCCCCCCAAAACACAAAATTGCATATATCTATATATATATAGAACCCAGCCACCTAATATTTTACATAGGGGTATGGTGTACATTGACAATGACGATTCTGGTGATACCCGAGTCAAAATATTGGACGAGCTATGCTCTTTAAGTTAAGTCTTCATATAAAATGGCTCCAGTTTAACACCAGCTGGTATAAAGTAGGACTCGTAACATGATAGAAGATATCACACGAGACCTTTTGTCCTCAACTATACTCTGATTCTTTTTATAAGGGTAAAGACTATATTTCAATTAACCCTCTAACTTACATACATCCTTCCTAATCTGAATAAAATTGTCTACTAATTGCCAGAAAACAGAGATGATTATGCATAATCGGGTCTTGAAAGGGATATTATCCTGTTAAACGCGAAAAGACCCTAGGGGCAAGGGTACTTATTTGTGCATTTTTAGCCTTGGATTCTGACAGAATTCGTTATATTTACAATATAGAGTATTATTTGTTTTTAGTATGCTTTTATTGTACATATATGATGTATATATGAACCTTCAAGAGTGCTAAAATAAGTTGGAAAAGTATTTGGGTGGTGAAAAACGAAGATATTGGCCACCCGGTCATAATCTCAGGCGAGAGAGAGCCACAGGCAACCCTCCCCTCTCGCTGTCTGTGAGTCAACTGAGGCGAGTGGGCGGTGTCTGGGTGCTATATAACAATCTTTTATGCAACCCACTTGTGCTACATTATCACGGGTGAGAAAAATAACCGATAAATGATGAAAATAAGTGGAAAAATAGGTGATAATTGAGGAGGGGTGGGAGGGGGGAATAAGATTGGGAAGGAGGGGAGGGTGGGGGGGGGGGGTGAGAAACACATGGATGAGTACTAGAGGGGAATTATCTCACCTAGAGACAAATTCCTTTGTTTTGATAGCCCCTGGGATGTTTTGGAAGGCTTTTTTTATGGTCTTGCTTCCGTGAGGCCTATCGCGTTCCCTATGGTAAGCCTTCCGTGAGGCCTATCGCGCTTGCCGGGTTAATAGATATCACTGGTGATTGAGATAGATAGATAGAGAGAGTGAGTTACATATAGTTACATAGATACACAGACCACACAGACACCGAGGTCCCTACTAGGCTGTCCGGCCTTATTTTTTATTATTTTTTTTTTGGAGAGAGAGAGAGAGATAGAGACAGACTTACCACCCCATTCTGCATACAAGTTAACATGACGACAGTGTTGACCTTCTCCCACATCATCCTCCAGAGAGAGAGAGAGAGAGAGATAGAGACAGACTTACCACACCATTCTGCATACAAGAAGTTAACATGACGACAGTGTTGACCTTCTTCTCCCACATCATCCTCCACCAGTCCTGCCTGGTACAGTACAAGGGGCCTTGGGCGGCGATGAACTGCTTGCTGCGCTTGTAGCCCTGTTGGGGATTATACCACATTTGTTAGACGTTTATAAGATGTTTGGTCCAATTAGTAATTTGCTGATCATAAGACACTTCATGCCCATTCAAGTGTGGAATTTTCCCTGACGAGCGATAGCGAGTCTGTAAATTTGGGAGAAACCGGCCTCTGGCTGGGACATATTTCTACTAAATAAATTACAATTAATTAAAAGTTTGTTTAACCAGACCACTGAGTCTAGAACAAGACTCTCACAGGGCTGGCCTAATTACAAATTTAACTTGAATGGAAGTCTGGAGGGAATGTTTTTACTTTGACCTGGCATTTCGGAAGGCACCTGCGTCAAAGACGAAGGCCTATGAATGACCAATTGCCCCATCTATCTGGAGAACTATGGAGACTGAAGGTTGACATAGCGGCCCTCTCAGAGATGAGGCGACGAGAGCTGTAGTGAAGACTATGCATATTATTGGTCTGGCAATGGTGCCAGTCTTTGAGGTTGGCTGTGGCAATCTCATTCTCTTTAGTTCCCTCAGTGTTGTGTCCATTTGATGAACGTATAATGCTGGTGAGACTGAAGCACACGTTAAGCTTCATACCTCTGTTAGCAGTGTGCACTCCTACTAAGAGGAGTAATTTAGCAGACAAAGAGATGTTTTATGTTAAACTCGACTCTATTGTGGAACAATGCCACACTCGGGACACTCTCATTGACCTAGAGGATTTCAATGCAGTTACTTGCACCGACAGGGCTGGCTACGAGAACTGTGGAAGTTCTCAAGGCTCTGGCAATAGGAATATCAATAGGACTCTCTTCCTGAAATCACAAAGTTCAGTTAGTTAAGGAATGTGGGATCCTGGTTCCAGAGACCAAATGTACATCACCGAACTTGGTATGAATATGTAGTGACTGTCTCAAATCAGTTTGAAGTATTTGGTTCCCTGGAGAGCCCTGCGGAACTATGGAATAACTTCAAACATGAGGCACTTATGGTAATTGTTGAATGTGTTGAAATTAAACCAAGGTCAAGAAGGGGCTCTATAATTAAATATTATAGAGCGAGACATGGAACATTATAGAGAAGAGCTGTTCTGTCAGGCTGACTGGTGACCGGGTCCAGCACAGAAGATTGTCGCATAACGTAAAAGTTTTCTCGCAGAGTGATAAGGAGAGGTATTTCAGGGAAATTGCTGAGGAGGGTGAGGGCCATCTCTTTGCAAATGAACTTCGGCCTGCTCACCAAGCCCTGAAGAAGCTCTGGTCAAAGTCTACATCCCAGGTTAACTCAATTCGAATGGCACTTGGCAGATGCCACAATGGTGTCAAATAATAGTGAGCATAGTGCCCGCTGGGCTGAGTACTTTGAGCAGTTGTATATGGCTGCCCCCTCTGATAGACAAATTCAAACAGTAAATGAGCTCTTGGTATCTGTGTAATTTCTGGAAAACTATTGAAAGCTCGAGTTGAAATCATGATGCATGGGTTGCATGTGGAACTGTCTGCTGTATGGCAAACTGGTACCATTCGCCTTGACTGGAAAAAGGGCTTAGTCATCCCTATCTGGAAAGGAAAAGGAGACCGACAAGACTGCAACAACTACCATGATGATACGCTGCTCAGTGCGCCAGGCAAGATCTTTGTTCATATATTTCTGAAGCACATTCGGAGTCACCTGTTAAAAGGTCAGAGACATGAGCAAGGCAAAGATTGACCAAATCCTGTCACTCCGGGTCCTTGTGGAATGCTGTCTTGAGTTTTGAGAGGGTCTGTTGATTGTAAAAAGGCATATGCCGCGGTGCATCGAGAGACACTGTTGGAGCTTCTCCGACTCCATGGGATACCAGCAGCGATCCTTGATCTGATATCTGGACTTTATACGGGAATAGAGACTGCTGTCAAGTGTGGTGGGCAGGCCTCCTCCTTCTTCCCTGTGAATTCAGGAGTAAGACAGGGATGAGTACTGGCAGCCTCACTTTCCAATACATGTATGGACTGGATGCTGGGCCGAACAGTGAGTCATAGTCAGTATGGAGCCTCGGTCGGCAATATCAAGATCACTGACTTTAACTAGCTCTCGAGGCACTACATGAGGAGTCAGAGCCCCTGAGTTTAACCCATACTATACCAGAGCATTTTGCAATTTATGTAGGCTACCCCTCACTACTAGCCATTCTGGCCAAAATTACTCATCCTTGGTGAGACAGCATCCTCTCACCATGACAGCTGAGGGGTGACCGAGTGTGTGGCTGCGAGCAGCTAGGGGGAGGCATGTGCAGTGTTAACATAAGAACATAAGAAAATGGGAGTCTGCAAAAAGCCGATCGGCCCATACAGGGCAGATCCCTGTCACACCCAACCCCAATTACAAGGCCCAATTATAGACCCATCTCACTAATACCTAGAGTACTGACCCAACCAAAATGGTCAGAGATTAACACAAGATTACAGGGGTCTGCTGAGCGCCGATTGGCCCACACCTGGTAGATCCCCCTCACACCCAACCCATCTCGTCCATATGCCTATCTAATTTTATCTTAAAGCTCCCTATCGTTCTTGATCCCACTATATCACTTGGTAGCCGATTCCACCCATCTACAACTCTGTTACCAAACCAATATTTGCCTATATCTTTTCTGAAACGAAATTTATCTAATTTGAAACCATTGGTACGAGTTATTTCGCTATCACTGAGCTTTAGTACATTTTTCATGTCTCCTTTGTTAATTCCACTAACCCACTTGAATACCTCTATCATGTCACCTCTAACTCTGTGTTTCTCTAACGAATGTAAGCCTAATTTCTTCCACCTTTCTTCATACGGAAGATTTCTAATATTATGGATCATTTCTGTCATTCCACGTCGTACTCTCTCCAATGAATCTATGTCCATTCTGTAATGGACACAGATTCACTGGAGAGAGCAACAACGTAGATTTCCGATTAATAGAAAGTATGATTAATTGGATTTTATGTATTTATTAATGGACTACAACCGTATTTTAACTCTTAATTTTTCAAAATATCGATGTCTACACCTCCCACCCCCCTACAGCCCGAAACTCGCAATTATCCTGAATATCAACGTCCACAGCTCCAACTCGCAAGTGGTCAACCCTACGAGGATCATGCCACGATTTGACAGTTTATTCTTACTACCATTAGACTATTATACACAGCTTAGGAAGGATCTGTGGACATTAAAAGGGTAAAGTCTCTCATTTAACCCTCTGACTTCCACACCGTACCCATCCCAATCTGCATAAATTCGCCTAATAATAGCCAGAAAACAGCAAAATAAATGCGTAACTGTATCTTAAAAGGGTTACTTAAGGGGGAAGGGTTTATTTTTTGGTCATTTATTTCATAGATGTATTATATATTTTTTTTTTTTTTTTTTTTAGTTTCCTCCCTAGACCTCCATCAAACTTTAAAATAAACATCCATTAGAGCCCACTTCTAGATGAATTTGTGAATTTTTCGGTAAAAAAATGTCCCGGCCGAAGGCCCCGTCCGGCGAAGGCCGGTTCTTTCAATATTACAGGCTCACTATCGTTCGCCAGG
Organism: Paralithodes platypus; assembly: GCA_032716605.1. NCBI lineage: Eukaryota > Metazoa > Arthropoda > Malacostraca > Decapoda > Lithodidae > Paralithodes > Paralithodes platypus. The sequence continues at coordinate 5,243,375 of CM064505.1, read as the reverse complement.
AAAAGAATCGACACCTAAATAACACGAAAGGTCTTAATATTGACAAAGAAATGGGGCGAAAAGTCTTAAAATCGACAAACTAATGGGGCAAACATCTTAACATCTGAAAAGTAATGGGGCTAAACATGAGGGAGAAGGGGGCCCAGAAAAACGAGCCATACACCCTTCCTAATTTGCATAAAAGCGTCTAATAATATCCAGAAAACAGTAAAATAAATGCGTAACCCTATTTTGAAAGGGTTACTGGAGGTTGAAGACGCACGGAATGTATTGTAATGTTGTCAACCTGTTCAGCCAGTGTTGCCAACACCTAGCAGTATACACTTCATGTTATATTAGTGGCTCCCCCTCGATATTATCAGGATGTCAGCCGTCGCTGGTACTAGTGTTATCCTATTGTACTGATAGATTAGGGCAGACACTGGTACAGGATGGGTTAAAGACCTCTTAGACTAAGACTAAGTTCAAGCTTTTAGGAACTTTTTGGGCAAAGCATTGCAGTCTGTACAAGTATGTGGCAAGAACTTAAAGGTCTTGGCTAAATTCACTCATCTTGGTAGTGAGATCCATAACATTGTGGGTCAGGCCACACTGTTGTTCGTCGCCTCGGCCCAGCATATGGGATTATGGATTCTCTCAATAAGAGTATATGGTGATGTCGATACCTGTGTAGATTGACTAAGTTGTGGATCTTCAAAACACTGCTGCTCCCTATCTTGCTATATGGTTGCGAGACAGGGACGCTCAATGGTGATTTGGAGAGATGCATCTGCACCTTTAGTACCAAGTGTTTTCACAGGATCATCGGGTACTGCTGATACGGGTCACTATGGTCCTGTGGTCTAAGGCGCTGTACGGTGGTCTCGCGCTGACTGCGGGCGCAAGGATTCGAATCCACCAGAATCCTAAAGGATTTTTTGGCCATAGCGACGGAGAGAATTGTATCGTGGTTCCTCCCTAACAAAGCTGCTATCAGCCTGTGTTAGCCTACACATCTTCTCACCAATACAAAGTGCATCTGCGTATGTAATTGGTGGGAAGCCAGGTACCTAACGGTCGCCAAAGGTCAAATGTGACCTCGTAGTTAAGGTAGAATAAGTATTGTACTGTACCTAGGTGTAAGAAAAACTTGGTAGATTTTCAGCCTCAGAGCTGCAATGAACAATAAACGGATAATTATTATTATTATTATTATTATTATTATTATATGATCATACATCAAACCAGCACCTACTCTCTGAAACTGATTACTGAACATCACAGAAGGCAGAGGAAAAGAAGGGCAGACTACGCTAGCGCCAAAAAAGTCAACACACCGCCACCACATCACGCCTTCCGGAGCCCTCAGAATTTACACAAAAGACACATTGCTCCCAATACATCACCAACCATGCTGCCTATAGTGCAACCACCAACACAAACCATCAGATGTCCCCTCAGCCCTCACATGAGGGGCAAAAAGACATAGGAGAGAGGGAAGCCTCAACATGTGGGCCCAACTACATCACTAAATGACGCAATTTTCCCACCTAATCATCAATTCAGCTGCAGTCAGCATATAGCCTCGACATGTGGTCCCAACTGCATCACCAGCTAACGAAATTGCCCCACTTAATCATCAATCCTGCTGCAACCAACCTATGACCCTGACACCAGAACATGCAGAAATAGTCAAAACCAAGAAAGCAACAGTCGTGCACCCCACGACACCTCAGGAAACACCGTCAGGAAGATCATCAACCCGAGATGTCCCCTTTCTGCCCCCGCTGCGACATCCCAGCCAAATGAGGCACTACCTCAGCCAGCCCAATCATCGACATGCATTCAGCCTGCTGGCTTAAAACCAATCTTTGGTTTAGATACAGACAGTCCTAGGGTTAGAAAGGGCAAAACTAAGACTAAGGTGGAAAAGTCTGGTCGTACTACCAACTGGGGGTCAGAGCACGTAACCTATAATGCTTGCTGTTCAGATCTTAACTCAGTGCAATCCCGCGTAACCTATAATGCTTGCTGGAAGTGCGAGGTAGACGAAAAAGACAACTCAAAGTCTAAGGTGGGAAAGGCTTGTTGTACTACCAACTGGGGATCAGAGCACGTAACCTATAATGCTTGCTGTTCAGATCTTAACTCAGTGCAATCCCGCGTAACCTATAATGCTTGCCGGAAGTGCGAGGTAGACGACTTAGACTCAGGTACCAACTGGTGATCAGAGCATGTAACCTATAATGCTTGCTGTTCTGATCTTAACTCAGTGCACCCTCGCATAACCTATAATGCTTGCTGTTGGTGCATGGTTACTGAGTCTGGCCTAGTAGCACCTCATATTCCTAGCGTGGCTCAGCCTCCCTTGTCTGGCGCTGAGACTGCTAGTAACACAAAGTCTTTAATAGAGACCACCCCCGACTCCCTGAGCAGTCACTCCCCGGCCACTCTCTTGTCGGACACTGACAAGAAGCGACCAGGTAGTGTCGGCTTACCAGTCACCCTTCAGGTGAGCTTACCCCCAACACCAGGAAAGATTTTGGTTGTTGCAGAGAAGCTGCCTTCTCTCACCAGATTGTGTGTGTTGCAGAGCCAGTCGAGACGGGACACCAGACGACAGCAAATTGAGGGCAACCTCAGCATGCCCTCCAAAAAACCTTCTCCTCCTATCAATGCATTATATTACAAACACCTTACATAATACACTATCTTTTCTAAACCAAATGATGACACGATCACGACCCGCCTCAGAGTCCACAGGGGGGGGGGGGGGGGAGGAACAGATATGCCCTCATCAGTTTGACCCCTGGAAACGACTCCCCTAAATGCCCTGGACCACTACCTTCTACTCTTACTATATATTTCTGTAACATTCGTGGCCTATCCTCTAATTTCCATTCTGTGGAACACCACCTCTCCTCTGCCAACCCTGATCTTCTCTTTCTCACCGAAACTCAGGTGTCTGGGAATACTGAAGGCAAACCCTTCTCTGTATCCCCCTGCTATCTCTGTCCTCAGTTTCAAGCCAAAGGTGGATGCTGCATATATGTGCGCAACAAGCTCGCTTTCTCTCGTGTTCCCAACTTAGACTCTTCTGAATTCTCAACTCTCTGGCTAAAGCTTTCTTGTCACTCTCGAACTAAATATTTCTGCGCTGTTTATCTCTGCCCTAATTCTACTGACTATCCAAAATTCTTTGACTATCTAACTTCTAAAGTGGAACACATTCTATCCATCTCTCCTTTCGCAGAAATCTCCATCCTAGGAGATTTCAACGTTCACCACCACCAATGGCTCTCCTCTGTTTCCACTGACCAACCTTGTGAACAAGTCTACATCTTTTCTATCCTAAATGACCTAGAGCAGTTAGTCCAGCAACCCACCCATATCCCGGATCGCTTTGGAGATTGGCCCAACATTCTTGACTTATTTCTAACTTCTAACCCTTCTGCTTATGCTATAAATCTGTTCTCTCCTTTGGGCTCCTCCGACCATAAACTAATATCTGTCACTTGTCCTATATCCCCGGTACAGCCACCCGATCCTTCCAACCGGCGGCGCTTGTGGTACTTTGGCGCTGCCGACTGGGAGGCTCTTCAGCAGTACTTCTTTGATTTCCCATGGAATGACTTTTGCTTCTGTAGTCGGGACCCTCGGAGAGTGCTGAACGCATTACCGAGGTATTCATCTCGGGGATGGAAGCATACATTCCATTTTCTTTCTCTCAGTCTAATGCAATTTTTTTTTGGTTTACTCACGCTTGTTCTACTGATGTCCGCAACAAGGAGGAAGCATTCAAATGGTACCGACGCCTTAAAACTCAAGAATCTCATTCTTCTGCCTGGAGTCAAGCCAAATCTGTTCTTCGACTTGCCAAGCACTCTTTCATCAATAATAAATGCACTGAACTATCCAACTCTAGCTCTTCCCAAGCTTTCTGGCATCTAGCCAAAAACCTCTCCAACAATTTTTCTTCCTCATCTTTCCCTCCCCTTTTCCACTCTGATGGCACAACCATCACTTCTTCCTCTGACAAAGCTGAACTTTTTGCTACTTATGCCTAATATCCTAATCTCTTCTAAAGTTGTACTTTCCATCCTCTCTGGGCTTAACCCGAGAGCGGCACGCTATTGGTAGTTTAAACCCTCCCGCCAAGCGAGGATATTTGGCTTCATTCTCGCCTAAAATCGTCATTTTACCATAAATATCGTTATTACTTATTCATATACGCCTATTTTACGTTTAATATGAAGATATTAACATGTAGGCCTAACAGCAATAAAACAAGTGGGAATAGTATTTGGGGGGTGGAAGAGACGAATTATTGCCGACCCTCCAGTCATGAGGTGAGAGGCGAATGCAGACTGAGCCCTCAGTCTTGCTTTCTTTCTCTTCCCACGCTTCCTATATGCGCAGTAGACGACCTTGGAACCGGATTGGAAATATTGGCGAGATAAATAAACCGATAAACAAGGGAATAAGAGGAAAAATAGGTGATAATTGAAGGGGTGGTGGAAGGGTGGGAGTTAAAGGGGGGAAAGAGGGAGTTTTGACACATGTGGAGAAGTGATAGAAGGTATGGAGGGGAATTATTTAATTTAATCACATATTCCTTTGTTTTGAGTGCTACTGGGGTCTTTTAAAAGGGTTTTCTTAGGCCTTGGATCATATGAGTCCCGTCGCCTTTCACCACCAAAACCTCTTAAGAGTCTCGGTGCCGTTCCCGGGTTAATACTAAGAATGCGTACGCTCCGGATGGTGTTCCCCCTGTTGTACTATAAAACTGTGCTTCTGTGCTGACTCCCTGCCTAGGCAAAGTCTTTCGTCTCTGTCTCTCCTCTAACGTCTTCCCTTCTTGCTGGATGTTTGCTCTCATTCAACCTGTGCCAAAGAAGGGTGACCACTCTCAACCCTCCAACTATCGTCCAATTGCTCTCATCTCTTGTATCTCTAAAGTTTTTGAAACTATTCTTCAAAATATCTTAAGCATTTCTCTTTTCATAATCTACTCTCAGATCGCCAGTATGGCTTCCTTAAGGGTCGCTCTACTGGTGATCTTCTTTCATATCTTACTAACTCTTGGTCATCCTCCTTTCAGGACTTCGGTGAGACCTTTCCTATGGCACTAGACATATCGAAGGCCTTCGATAGAGTCTGGCACAAATCTTTAATTTCTAAACTACCTTCCTTCGGTTTCTATCCCTCCATCTGTGCCTTGTCTCTAATTTCTCTTCCGGCCGTTCCATACATGCGGTTGTGGATGGCCATCGCTCACTTCCTCATCCTATCAACTCCGGTGTTCCTCAGGGCTCTGTCTTATCTCTCATTCTCTTTCTACTTTTCATAAATGATCTTCTCAACTGTACCTCAAGTCAAATCCATTCATACGCAGACGAATCTACCTTACACTACTCAATTCGTTTTTCTGAATGCCCCAGCCAGCAATCCCTCAAAAACAAACGTAATGAAGCCATGCAACACTTAACTTCTGCTCATTTCCAATTGGGGCAGAGAAAACCTTGTTGCCTTTAATGCTTCCAAAACCCAATTTCTTCATCTTACTACCTGTCCGGAACTTCCAATACAAAAATCAATCCTTCATCTTCTCTCAATATTCTCGGTGTCTACTTTTCTTCTGCTCTCACTTGGAAGGACCATATTACCAGTCTTGGTAAGGCAGCCTCCCAGAAGCTGGATGTGCTTAACCGCTTTAAGGGGTTCTTTACCCCTGCACAGCTTTTGGCTCTGTACAGGGGCACAGTGCGTCCTTGTATTGAATATTGTTCACATGTGTGGGGAGGATCCTCTCACACCGCACTCCTTGACAAAGTAGAAAGGAAAGCCTTTCGTATCATTAACTCCAATCCACTAACCAACTCTCTGCAATCTTTCTCTCTTCACCGCAATGTTGCATCTCTCTCGCTACTACAATAATCAGTGTTCCTCAGAGCTTTCCCAGTGTATACCATCTCCTCTACGTAGGGTATGTAGTAATCATCTTGCAACACAATCCCACCCCTACTCTGTGCAACTCTCCAACCCAAGAATGAAACGCTATTCTCAGTCTTTCTTCTATTCAACTTCTGAGCTCTGGAACTCTCTCCCAGAATCAGTCTTTCCCTCATCCTATGACTTAAATTGCTTCAAACTCTGTGTGTCCACGCATTTTGGCTCGAACGTCCCTTGATTTTGGCCTTGTCACTCTTTCAACTCTGGGGGAGGCACTCGCTACAGGCAGTTCTGCCTTTTGTCTCCCTCACTCACATAGAAAAAAATAAAATACAAAAATAGACGAGGACCCCAGAGGAGCCGCCCGAGACCACCAGGACCAGTGAGATAGGTCCCCAACTCTCGGTGCCTGTACGAGCTCTTCGGCCCCGACCCGAGCCAGTGACCAGTGCCGGACTGTCTGTAATCAGTCTGGACCACGAACTCCTCTGGCCTGACCCGAGCCGTGACAAGTGCCGGACTGTGTGTGAGCAGCCCGGGACCCCAGATTCTTTGAGGTCGTCCAGTGCCTTCGTGACCCAGTGCTCTCCTTTCTCATAATTTGAGTGACTTTCTTTTGTGTGGTACAAGTGATATAGTGAGGCCTAGACCTAGATGTGCCAGGACTCTGTCAGTGAATAACTTAGGTTCTCTGAAGACGTGCTTTGCGTCTTCCCTTGTGCTTTGCTCACCAGTCGCCCCGTTTGCTGGGGAACAAATACACCTGTCCTACACCGGCTTTGTGTATAGATACTTCCTCGGGCCCGGGCTCCCGCGACCCCCAGAAGAGGAAATATAGATACAACAATGCCCTTTTACCAAAACACACACCCTACACGTCATCCGAGAGTTCCTGCCGCATATCTGGGTTTATGCATATTGTGTCATATAGACTTAGGCACATAGAGTATATTTATTCATGAGTTAAAGTTTCATTTATGTCTTGAGTTCACCTTGATCTGAATTCCTTATGTTTATATTAATTAGGAAGCTACCGCTTCCTCTTTTAAGTATATTTTATAATCGTCCTTGTTCTTACTTAACTTATAATTTGTCAGCGCTAATTCCTTCCTCGTGCTTTGGGACAATTATATAATTATGTTTGAGGCCTATTACCCCTGATTTATTAACCTTTTATGTACTAGTACCTGGTTTGATACCTTCCAGTGTAGAACTATCTGTTGTCTATGTACCATCCGTGTGTCGAAAATCAAATCTATTGTACCCTCCATTGTGTTTCTGTTCTTTGCATATAATCTGTGTGGTTCAAATAGAGCTAAGGTCAGTCCTCTCCCAGTCGAGAGTAACCTAAGCTGAAGATCACTGTGCATTTCCCAGAGCTGGGAAGTGCGACCAGAATATACCTCGCTCTTGTAAAGCGTGGCATAATAATAACTCACGTGTATGTACGAGGCGTTGATGTAGTCACTGTAGTAGTGTTTCTTAAACTTACGAAGGAGCACTCGGGAATCGTCATCTGCATAAATACAAACAGTTCATCAAGTGGGGGTTATTCTATTATTTATATATATTTGTATTGTTATTATATATCATATTTTAGTTTGCTCCCTAGACCTCTATTAAGCTGAGAGCTATAGTTTATTCATTGTAACTAGGCAAGAAATCATGACCTCTCTCCTCTGTAACTAAAAAAGGGCTAGAGCAAATTGGCAGTGAAGAGCATGTATGAGGGTGCAAAGGCAGCAGTACGTGTGGAGAGTGAGCAGAGCGAGTTCTTTGACCTGAATGTTGGTTTGAAACAGGGGTGTGTGATGTCCCCGTGGTTGTTTACTGTATATATGGATGGAGTCATGAAAGAAATCCTATCACGAGCAGTGGATGTTGGTGTATCGCTGAAAAGGGAAGGAATTGAGTGGAAGCTACCTATACTGCTGTTTGCGGATGATACAGTTCTGATGAGTGATAATGAATGGGAGTTGCAGGGTCTGGTAAATGAGTTTGGAACAGTGTGCGAAAAACGGAATTTGAAGGTAAATACGGGGAAGAGCAAGGTTATGGTCTTCGAAAGGGGTGAAGTCACAGAGTGTGAGGTGAAGCTGAACGGTCAGGCTATGGAGATCGTCAACTCTTTTAACACCTTACGAGCGGCCTAGGCGGTTTATTTATATGTACCGCCCAGCGGGGTGTTTTTACCCAAAATAGGGCTGTTTACGTGATCATTTTCATGCCTAAATAAGACCCAGAGCGTAAAACAAGTATCTATCCCTGAAAGGGCATAAACAGAGCTTTCCAATGACACCATAACGATCCTTTTATGATGGCTAGTTTTCTTGCAATAACCGTGCAACGCGAGTGCAAAAAGCATGTAATTCGGCACTTTCCCCATAGAATTCCGTATATAGCGAGTGAGAGAGGGAGGGAGGAGGTGGGATTCGTGTCAGTAGGTTCGCCGCGGTGGTCTGGAGCAGTCATACGCTCGCTACTCTCCTGCCACCACTTGTCTCTCTCTCTCAGCAACATTACGTGCTGAAATTGCCACACGACCTATGTCGAGCGCCGCCAGATAGTCCAGATTTATTATACTCGACTTATGTTGCTCGCCGCTAATTAAGGGTTAGGTATCTGGGCAGTGTGTTGAGTAAAGATGGGACTATGGATGAAGGAGTGCGGGAGAGGGTACAACAGGGGAAGAGGGTTGTAGGAATGCTAAAAGCAGTAACAAGAAATAGGGTGGTCAGTATGGAAGTGAAGAAGTCCTTGCATCACAGTGTGGTAATCCCAACACTGACTTACGGAAGCGTAGCATGGACGTTGGTTGAGAGACTCAGACCAAGAATGAGAGCAGTGGTAATGAATTACTTAAGGAGTGCATGCGGAGTTACATGGAGGGATAGACAGACTAATGAGGAAGTAAGAAGGAGGTGTGGTGTGGAGGTAGATGTGCTGGAAAGTGTGAAAAGGAACAACTTGAGATGGTTCGGCCATATGGAATGTATGGAAAGCGAGAGAATGACTAAGAGGGTGTACGTGAGCGAGGTGGAGGGACAGAGAGGGAGAGGTAGACCGAATATGAGGTGGAAGGATGGAGTGAGGAACTACATGAACGAAGGCGGTGCTGGTTGGGGGGAGGGGCACGACTGACTGGGGACAGAGGTGCATGGGGGCAGTTCGTTCGTGGCCACCCCTTCGGGGATCACAGCGTCAGGCAATAGATAGATAGATAGCAAATTGGCTGTATATTTCCACATCTATTCCTAGACTGACTTTTCCCAAATGGTAGAAACATTAGCTCGATTACTCTAGTCGTTTTTTAGTTACAGAGGTTAGAGGTCATGATTTCTCGCCTACTTACAACTAATAGACTATAGTATGGCCACCCCTTCGGGGATCACGGCATCAGGCAACAGATAGATAGATAGATAAGCTCTTCACTTAAGTCTACCAAGATGGGATCCTTAGATACTGAAGAGCCCTGTGGCTTGATTGTTTATGACTACAGCATTTGGGATCCATGATTATGAGGAGCCAAGTGGCTTGACTTGTTGAAATGCTTCCGTTTTAATTCAAATACTACTTGATAGGCTATTCGTTTTAACAAGTTTGTCTACAGGTTGAATTACACTATTCAAATTTGTGCACTGTCTATGTCTCTTTGGATATGTTTTGAGTTTTTATAATGTTTTAAGTCTTCTACTTGTTTGTGTAGTAATGGTTTGGATGTCTAGGCATATTGCGTCAAAGATGTAAAAACTACTTCTAAATTACGAGTTCAACAAACCAAACGGTGATAGAGGGAAATCTACTATTTGGTAGTAGTTTTGAAGTTATTAAAGTCTAAATCTCCCTCCCTCTCTCGTTAACCATGACCATCCAATCCAATCGGATCTTAACCCGAGGAATTCGATAAGCCTTCTAGAATGCTCTCCTAGGCGACGGCAAAAAGCCTTCTAGAAGTGAGACATTGAAGCGTGTACAAAAAACGCGCCAACAGGCTTAGGCAGCTGCAAATTGGACCAGGAATAGGTCTACATGGCAACTATCGATACCAAGCATCATAATACACTTACACCTCACAGACACACTCACACCCTAATTTATCTATCTATTGCCAGATGCCATGATCCCCGAAGGAGTGGCCACGAATGAATCGCCCTCAAACACTTCTGTCCTCTGTCAGCTGACACCTCTCCTCCCAACCAACACCGCTTTCTCTCATATACCTCACTCTCGGTCTGCCTCTCGCTCTCTGTCCCTCCACCTCACTCTCGTACACTCTCTTAGTCATTCTCTCACTTCCCATACGTTCCACATGGCCGAACCATCTCAAGGTGTTCCTGTTCACACCTTCCAGCACATTCACATCTACACCACACCACTTTCTTACTTCATCATTATGTCCCTCCATGTAACTCCACCCCTCTCACTCTTGATTTGTGCCTCTCCCACAACGTTCATGCTTTACTCCCGTAAGTTAATGTTGGGGTTACCACACTATCATGCAATGATTTGTTTACTTCCATGCCGACCACCCTATTCCAAATCACTGCTTTCAGCGTTCCTACAACCCTCTTCCCTTGTTGCACCCTCTCCAGCACTTCATCCTCCATACTCTCATCGTTACTCAACACACTGCCTAAATACTTAAATGAGCTGACATTCTCAATAACCTCATTCAGCCTCACCTCACACTGTGACTGCACCCCTTTCAATGACCATAACCTTAATCTTCCCTGCATTTACCTTCATGTTCCTTTTCTCTCAGACGGTTCCAAATATATTTACCAGACCCTGTAATTTCCTTCCCTTATCAGGGGTTCACCATTCATGACTCCATCCTTATAAATATTGAATAACCATGGGGACACCACACACCCTTGCTTTAACCCAACATTCAGATAAAAGAATTCGCTCTGTTCATTCTCCACATGCACTGCCGCCCTTGCACCCTCATAGTTACATGCTCTTCACCGCTTTCAGCAACTTACCAGCTACTCCATAATTATATCCTCAATACTTTCCACAGACCTTTTCTATCAAGTCTGTCATAGGCCTTCTCCAAGTCCACAAAGGCAACATACAATTTTTGTCCCTTCTCCAGATATTTCTCAACAACACTTTTCAAAAAGAAAATCTGGTCTACACACCCTCTTCTCTTCCTAAACCCGCCTTACTCCTCACCTACCCATTTCTCCGTTCATACTCTCACTCTCTCGATCACTACCCTACTGTACATCTTCCCTACTGGGATTGCCACACACTCCACTCTCCCCTTATACAGGGGGACTATTATTCCTGTCTTCCAGTCTTCATGCACACTTCCCTTCTCCCATGCTAGTCTACACATGCTCCATACACATTCAATCACTATCTCACCACCATACCTCAGCATCTCCCCACACACTCCATCTATTCCTGATGCTTTCCCCATCTTCACCCTTTTCAAGGCCTCGCACACTTCTGACCTCCTGATCCCCATCTCCTCCTCCACTACTTATTTTCTTCTCCCTACCATTCCTCATCCAACTATGTTTACCGACGTTTCATTCCTTACATTACAGCTGCGAGAAGGGAGCACCAAGCTTATGTCTACTACTAAATACGACATAAGAGATAGACAAAACAAAGTGAAATGATTACTGATATTTACTATAGGATGTAAGGTATCTTAAAATAACCCCCTAGAAATACTTTCTCTAAAGTATCTATTTCTTTATCCTCCCCATTTCCCCAACTAACCTAATCCCACAAGGACCCCAATGGAAATACGCCTAACGGCCTTATTGGGCTATCCTTAGTTGGAATTATGCAAGGCTGGTACATGTCATATTTGTAACATACTATGTGGTACCAACTCTGTAAATTGCTAACTGAATAAATATTATTATATATTATTATTCAACAATTCATTGAAGTGCTCCCTGCATCTCTCTTGCTTCTCTGCTAGCACTCGCCCATTCTTATGTTTCACTCCCTTACTACTTCCCTTGCCACCCTCCCTAACTCACAAGCACACATCTATATTATCGTATAGGTGGTGGCAGGGCTTTGGGACCGTTCCTCATCCCCATATATACTGTATACTGTATAGCATACATATAATATGCATGGTGAGAGAACAAGGTGGGGGCCCTGTATTGAGCCAAACATTGCATGCAGCGGTGATCAATAACTCGGAGAGGGAGGGAGGACTAAATCCTCCCTCCCTCCCTCCATTTTCTCATTCCCGACTCTTGTATACACTAACAATGTATCTATCAAACTATCTGCAAACCTCATAACATCTACCTATCAAACTATCCACCAACAGTTTATCTATTATATATCACACTATATACTAACAGGGCAAGATGTTGATGTATCTGTTTTTGGCGGAGTTGGCCAGGTTATTGGCGACTTTGGTCAGGCTGCAAGGGCTGGTTCGGTCCAGCTCAGCGTATTCCACCACAAGGCCACTACGGTCTGAAACAAAACAAAATAAAATAAATAAATACATAAATAATAATAATAATAATAATAACAATGTTATACCAGGTTTTTACTGGAGTTGTACTGACTAATAGGTAGGTTCCTACTCGACTGGAGATGAGACCACACAAGAACACAAGTACGAAGGATATAGAGGATAATATAACACAAGAGTACAAACATAGATTATTCTTATTCAACATTGACCATGTGTATAGAGATACGGAATTACATTAGACATAGATAGGCAATATTATAACAGCACGATTGAAGATCCTCTAGGCGTCTCAAGGGGAAGATGTTGAACAGATTCCAATGCGGTTGCGTGGCACTCCCGATGACGTCCTGGTCCGTGGTGGTGGTCCTGTCATGTGACGGTGACAGAAGGTAGGGAAGGCTTCCTCGATGATCTTCTGAAGATTTTGATGTTGAGGTCTTACATGAAAAGAGCCGTTCCGCCAGTCTTAAGCTCTCGTATCATGGGACTTTAAGTAGAGAGTCGTTTCACCAGTGTCTTACGCCGTCCACTACAATCATGACCTAGACTTCTGTACGAGTCTTGGGAAGAACTTTATATGTTGGAGTTTTGGGTCTTTTACGAATACAAGCCATTCCACCAGTGTCTTACGCTCTCGTATCATAAAGACTTAGTAGGGAGTTGTTCCACCAGTGTCTTACACCCTCCACTACAAGTCCTGACTTAGAAGGAAGCCGTTTCACCAGTGTCTATACGCTCTTCCAACCATCCTTACTGTGTTTATAGGTTTACTAAAGCTAAAGCGCGTGGACAGTGCTGCACACTCTAGCTACTGTATAGTCATTCCTATACCAAGGCAATGTTCTCAACGTTGGGTTGCACCAGTGTGGCCCAACAAGGATACGGGTAAATCCAAGGTATCTTCGAGAAAACACGTTGAGTAGTTGCATAAGTTTCTTACTCCCTCAAGGCGATTTTGTCGGTAATTAGCCCAAGTCTTCTAGATACCTAGCCTGCCTGTGCGGTCTAGGATATCGTTCCAACTGTATTGATGGTGAGGTGGGCTAGAGAGGTCTTGCCAATTCCGTCATTCCCCCCGTTTAGACATCTCGCTGCTAGCAGGGTGTATGTGCTTGGAGGAGGGTCTGGGTCGATGGTGGTAGCTTCTCTGAATTCGCGCCACGGCGGTGGTGCGTCTCCAAGCAAAATGGGGACATGGTGTGTTTTTGTCTATGGACAATTTCTCCTTCCTGGTGTTTAAGTTGGACATCTCTCGTTATGTAGTTGTCCGTGGAGACTCTTATCCGTATGTCTTTCCCTAGGGTCGGGGGAAGAGACGAGGTGATGCTGGCGACCCGGGCAGGACGTGGTGAGAAGGCTCTTGTGCCCTCTTGCCTTGGTGGCGTGGTAGGAGTTGTTGTTGGTGGGGCTTCGTTGCTTCCTTTATTTACTGTGGTGCTTTTATCCCCCATCTCAAATAATAATAATAATAATAATAATAATAATAATAATAATAATAATAATAATAAATGACAGTTTGGAGCGTTATTTGCAGAACCACTTTGTTATAAATTATCACTCCCCAGAACCCCCCACCCCCTCAAGCTAAATTTGTACATTTTCCGGTAGAAAAATGTTCCTGACCGAAGGCCAGTTTCTCCTAAATTGCAGGATCGCTATCGCTCACCAGGAAAAAAAATGAAACCTAATGTTTCTTTTTATGTGTATGAAGGAGACAAAAGGCAAAACTGCCTGTAACAAGTGTCTCCCCCAAAGTTGAAAGCGTGATAAAGAGCCAAATTCAAGGTACTTAGTCAAAATATCTGGACACACGGAGCTTGTGTAAATGGATTGAAACGTCTTATATTTATCGTATAAATACGATAGAATATGACCTTTGTGATCTCGTATGTCTCTGTGACGTCACAATCTCTCCTACAGCACGACGTAGGACGAGTAGATCGCATATTATAAGATTGTAAATAAGTTAAGTTATAAAAGGCCTAATATGCTATTAAGCAATATTGCCATGGTCTTATGTAGTATATATGAATTTATCGTATATATTAATATAATTTATCGTATAGAGCACCCTAAATGCGGTACGATAATTTGGGCTCCTGGCGGTTTGCCAAGGCAGCAAGGTGTGCTTTTGAGGTACGCCAGAGCCTTCACGAACACCAACCAGTTAACATCTAAATTTTCCGCCCTCAGTTGATCGAGCTTTTGTGCCTCTAATCACAATACACATACAGCAATACACTCAGCTACACCATCACGACGCTCTCATCGACATCATGACTGACTGATAGATAAGCATAAATTATAATAATCATGTCCATTCCCATGTAATCATTTATTCTTTCTTTAACTTGACTCGAGTCTTGGGACCGAAGTCTCGTTCCCCATTGTCCACCGCCATATTGGGTAAAATGTTCTCCCTTGCCTCATTGCCACGTGGAACTATTGGTGAGTTAATTCCTGGCTAATATTGACCCTTATAACCTTACCCTATATATACATTTATTATGTGAGACCTTTGGATATAAATTAGCTTGTTTCAGATTGAATTCAATTTAGATATAGAGTAGTTTTCATTTAGATTGATTTTATTTGATTCATTATAGCTTAGTAATATTTAACTTCCATTGATAGTTTACCACATTGGTGCCCAGACCCGGGAATTAGCTACCAGTAAGGGATTTTAAGGCAATGAATAAGGGGACATATAACAGGATGCAGGAACAACTCTATGATAAACTGGCAAGGCTAGCCAAGCGATGGTTAGAGCCGGAATGCAGGGTCACATCGTTGCACCTGCCTAAGTCCTGCATCCCACCCATCATCTTTCCCCAATAATTTTCTTTTCCGTTTCAGACTTCCTGTGACATAATTATGACCTGACCTAACATTTTTTCTTGTTCAATATGATCCATTAGTAGGTATTGCTATTTAGTGTACTATTTTTTCTCCATAACATAGAAGTCCGCCGGTTGGCGTCTCTTAATTAGACTATTATTTGGCCGTTGTCTTTGTAACGTAATATTTAGATACATAGCCTATAGGCTCGCATGCAAAATGGATAAAAACGATAAAGAGACACCGTCTAGTGGGGTGCTGATCAAAGCCCCTAAAAATCAAAGGGCGGGACTTCGGGGAGTATTAAATAGGCTAATTGTGGACTTAAACACTTTCGTCACTACTGCTGAACTAGAGGAATTGGAGGCTAGATTAGATAACGTCCAGGCTACCCACGGTCGTATTACGGCTCTGAGTGAGGTGATTGTGGCTGACATGATAGAGGAGGAAGAGATAGTTACAGAGTGTGATAATCGCGCCCTCTATGACGAACCTGTCTTTAGAGCGAAGTACCTATTACAGCGTGCTGTCGCGAGTAAGAAGGGAGGCGATAATGAGGCCCATAGAAGGGCTGACCCAAAATATACTGTACACCTCCCAAAGCTCAATCTTCCTACATTTGGGGGCAAGTTAACTGAGTGGTTAGCTTTTTGGGACGTATTTTGATCTACGGTTCATGAATCATCTTTGGATAATGTCCGCAAGTTTCACTATCTGAAGGGACAAATGGAAGGAGAGGCCTTACATTTAATAGAGGGTTTTGCAGTAGTGGGTGGTAGTTATCTTGAAGCGGTACACTTATTAGAGTCCACATACGGGGATAGAGAGCAGTTGAAGATGGCCCATGTTGTTGCCTTGTTGGGGCTCGCAGAACCACAGTATAAGGTTGATGAGTTGACAAACTTCAGGGCAAATATGGAGTGCCATACTCGATCGCTAGACACCCTAGGGCTTACCACGCAGGAAATGATAGTCATTATCTTGCGTCAGAAGCTTCCTATGGCAATACTTGATAAGGTAAGATCATTTGAGCTGGGGGAATTCAAAACTCAGTTCAGTAAGGAGATCAATAATCTGCAGTTGAACAAAGGGAGAATGTATGTGTCGGGAGGGAGTGAGAATGTGGAGAAGAGGGGAACAGTAAGCATGACAGTGGGGACTAAAGTAAAGAAAGAGGGTGCGTATAAGAAACCTGCTCAGATTCTATGTAAGCTATGTAACAACAAACATAAATGGAGTTTCTGCATAAAATACCCAACAAATGAGACAAAACTAGCACAGGCGAAAAGATTGAAGCTATGTGTGGGTTGTCTAAGTGGCGAACATGGTAAGCAGGGACAATGTACTGCTACATACTTAAGGCCTTGTCGCCACTGCAAAGGACATCACTTTGATAAGTTGTGTCCTACAGCAGATAAAGCCAAAGACATAAAAAAAGAGGGTACTACAACTGTGACACTAGGTAGCACGCAAGACACCACTATATTGCCCACAATACAGATTCCCATGGAAGGTAATGACAGTAACAAGGTTTGTCGGGTACTTCTAGATCAAGGGTCTCAACGTTCCTTTATAAAGAGGTCCGTACTAGTGGGACTGAAGCACCGAATCGTAGGGGCTGAGACTCTTCGATTACAGGGCTTTACAGGGGTTACTGATAAGCAAGACTACGAGATAGCGGAGATTTCATATTTCTATCGTAAAAACCGGTACTTTATGACTTGTATCGTAGTAGACACCCTACCAGAATATGTATCTGTGGGTGTGAAGAAGGTGGAACACGCTTTACGTAGCAAAGGGGTTAACTTGTCAGATCCCATGGGAAATCAGAGTGAGGTGCATGTTCTACTTGGTGTGGATCATTATTATGAAGTAGTATGCCCTGGATTTAAAAAGATGTGTGGTGTAATTTTAATCCCCACTAAATTTGGATACTGCATGAGCGGAAAGGTGCATACTACACAGTCAAAGGTCCTGGTCGACACGGTCTCGATATATAGAGTCAATGTAACCGCGGCAGAGGAGTTGGGAAGGGAGGATTCCCAACCTAGTGACCCTAAGATGACTGCCGAGTTCGACCTGGAACGACTGTGGAGATTGGATCACATAGGCATTAATCCTATGGAGACTGATTATGACTCGGAAGTTGCGCTACAAAGGTTTGACGAGTCTGTGTGCTACTGTGCCTCAGACAAGCAATATAAAGTTAGTTTACCCTGGAAGAACAGTGAGATAAGCCTGCCTACCAACTATGGTTTGGCATTAGGTCGCTTGCGCGCATTACAGCGTAAATTGTGTAACGAACCGAGCACGCGCCAGGCGTATGACGATGTATTTCGGAGTTATGAGGATAGGGGCTTTATTGAGAGAGTCGATGTCAAGGAACCGTTTAAGAAGGGTAGGGTTCACTATCTGGCCCATCATGGGGTAAGGAAAGACAGCGTCACCACACCAATACGGGTGGTGTATGACTGTTCTGCCCACCAAGGTCAACAACCCAGTCTAAATGACTGCCTGTTGACAGGTGCGTCCATGGTGTCGGACCTGTCCCAACATCTATTGCGGTTTAGGCTGGGGAAGTACGCCTATACCAGTGACATCGAGAAAGCATTCTTGATGGTCAAGCTAAAGGAGGAAGATAGAGATGTTACCCGCTTTCTTTGGTTCGGCGACATTAGCGACTCTGGAAGTCCCATCATAATATACCGTTTTCGGGTTGTACTCTTTGGGGCCACTTGCTCGCAGTTTTTGTTAAATGCCACAATCAGAAAACATCTAGCTGACACTCATGAGGACACAAGTAACCTATCTCGCGGATTATACATTGACAATTTGCAGGGTACTAGCGATAGTCAAGATGATTTGTTATGTGCATACTGGCAAGCACGCAGATTGTTTGTGGATGCACATCTATTTCTCCGCGAGTGGGTTACTAATAGTGAAGATCTTCAGAGTTTAATACAGGTGGATGGTACGGCATCTCTTAACCAGGAAAAGTCCAGAAATTTGGGGATGATCTGGCAACCTAAACATGACATACTAACTTTTCAAACAAGGTCTTTTGCTCAGCAGACAGGAGCGCACACAAAAAGAAGTCTGTTGAGCAAAGTTGCGCAATTTTTTGATCCTTTGGGTCTAGCATTACCTGTTACCATAAGAGCTAGGATTCTAATGCAGGAAGTTTGGAGACGTAAGATAGGATGGGATGACAGTTTGCCCGAGGACCTGAATGACCAAGGGACATTGTTGTTGAATGAATATGCCATCCTATGTACTTAACCAATACCTCGTAAAGTGGCGGCGTTCGGTGACGTTACGTTACACACGTTTTGCGATGCTAGCGCCACGGCATACGGGGTAGCCATATATGTTGTTACTTCATTTGGGGCACATTTAGTTACAGCCCGGGCCAAGGTAGCCCCGGTTAAAAAGGTAACTATCCCTAAAATGGAATTGACTGCCATGCTGCTATTAGCACGTCTGGTGCAACATGTACGCGCAGAATACGAGAGCGAATTAAATATTGAAATCGTTCATGTATGGTGCGATAGTCAGGTCGCACTCAACGGGATACATAGCAAGAACTCTCTGCCAGTTTATGTGCGGAATAGGGTAGATGAGATTAGAGCCCTTTTGCCAGACGTTGCTTATCATTATGTAAATACAAAAGAAAACCCTAGTGATCTCATAACTAGGGGTATAACGGCTAGCCAGTTAATGAAGTCCGAATTGTGGTGGCATGGTCCAAAGTGGCTGCTCCATGAAAGTGAATGGACGATATGGCATGCTGTTGGTGAGGGACTTCTGCCACTGGAAACAGTGGCAGTTGCAGCCCAGCCAAATGAGCCACCGGGTCCTATCATGAAGTGGGCAAGATTCAGTGACTATAATAAACTAGTCAAGAGTTGTAGCTTGGGTGTTGCGATATGTATCCAATCTCAAGCTTAAAGTAACGGGCCAACTCTGCAACAGGGGTCACAACATTGATGCTCGTGAATTTAAAGCAGCTGAAGTAACTTTGATCAAATGGGTTCAAGTAGAAACCTTTTCCAATGAATTAGAATCCTTGAAAGGCTCGAATAAGACATTAATGCCTAATATAGTGCGTCAACTAAGGTTGCACCTAGACAATGGCCTCATCAGGTGTGAGGGTCGCCTGAAGTGGTCGGGTGTACCAGACGGCACAAACCGACCTATACTTATGCCAACAAGACATCACGTTACTGATCTATTGATCATACGTGCACATAGGGAAGTAAAACACTACAGGGTATGTCATATTATATCAAATTTATGTCTCACATGGTGGATACCCAGAGTTCGACAAGTAGCTCGACGCGTAGTGAGAAAGTGTGTAATATGCCAGAGACTAAAGGGTAAACCATATGCAACTGGACCAGCTCCACCTCTACCTGAATGCCGTGTAAAGCACGTAGAACCTTTCCAAGCGGTAGGATTAGATTACACAGGGGCATTGAAGACGAGGGAGCATGAGAAGGTTTATATATTATTGTTTACCTGTGCAACGTCTCGAGCGGTACACCTAGAACTATGTGATAATATGTCTAGCGAAGAATTTATGCTGGCGTTCAGACGGTTTTGTGCCCGTCGTTCATTCCCTCAACTCATTCTTAGCGACAATGCTCCCACTTATGTCCAAGCATCAAAATATCTAAAGGATATGAGTAGTGATCCTACTATCATCACTTTTTTGGGAGAGAAGAAGTGCGAATGGAGGTTCATTCCAGTTAAGGCACCTTGGTTTGGTGGCATGTGGGAACGGTGTGTCGGCGTAGTAAAGTCAGGACTCAGAGCGGTTGTAGGACGTGCTCTATTAAAGAAGAGTGAGTTGACGACAGTCCTCACAGAGATAGAGGCAGTCGTGAATGATCGCCCGCTTACATATGTGTACACCGACCTGCAAGAACCACTACCATTAACGCCAGCTCACTTGCTATATGGAAAACCATTGACTGCATTTCCATCTGATTTTCAGTCCATAGTAGAGTTAGAGGATCCCTCGTTGTACTCTGAGGTAGCGGTGTCTAAGAGATACCAGTATATATCCAGGATAATCGAGGATTTTAGGAAACGGTGGATTAGTGAATATCTGCTAGCATTGAGGGAAAGGAGTGTTACTCCCTCTGGTAGACCAACGGCACCTACAGTTGGCGAAGTTGTTTTAATTAAAGAAGATAGTCCTCGTTTATACTGGAAATTAGGCCGCGTATTGGAGGTATACAAGGGGGCAGACTCTGTAGAGCGGGTGGCGCTATTGAAGACAGCCACTGGAACTACTGTTCGTCCTATCGCACGTTTGTACGCTTTGGAGCTCGATTCCGCATTGCAATCTGAGGCTCCACCTGTTATTGCTGGGTCCGAGGATTCTCAAAGGAACGACTCACCTCTTACTGATGGTGATCATTCTCGGACCGGGACGCGTCCCAGACGCGCTGCTGCTGGCGCCGTCGACTTGTGGCGTCAGAAGATAGCCTCTGGGCAACTTTAGGTTTAAGGTGGGGTTCAGGTCTTTTTTTGTGGGGGGGAGTGTATCGTATAAATACGATAGAATATGACTTTTGTGATCTCGTATGTCTCTGTGACGTCACGATCTCTCCTACAGCACGACGTAGGATGAGTAGATCGTATATTATAAGATTGTAAATAAGTTAAGTTATAAAAGGCCTAATATGCTATTAAGCAATATTGCCATGGTCTTATGTAGTATATATGAATTTATCGTATATATTAATATAATTTATCATATAGAGCAACCTAAATGCGGTACGATAATTTGGGCTCCTGGCGGTTTGCCAAGGCAGCAAGGTGTGCTTTTGAGGTACGCCAGAGCCTTCACGAACACCAACCAGTTAACATCTAAATTTTCCGCCCTCAGTTGATCGAGCTTTTGTGCCTCTAATCACAATACACATACAGCAATACACTCAGCTACACCATCACGACGCTCTCATCGACATCATGACTGACTGATAGATAAGCATAAATTATAATAATCATGTCCATTCCCATGACTGTAATCATTTATTCTTTCTTTAACTTGACTCGAGTCTTGGGACCGAAGTCTCGTTCCCCATTGTCCACCGCCATATTGGGTAAAACGTTCTCCCTTGCCTCATTGCCACGTGGAACTATTGGTGAGTTAATTCCTGGCTAATATTGACCCTTATAACCTTACCCTATATATACATTTATTATGTGAGACCTTTGGATATAAATTAGCTTGTTTCAGATTGAATTCAATTTAGATATAGAGTAGTTTTCATTTAGATTGATTTTATTTGATTCATTATAGCTTAGTAATATTTAACTTCCATTGATAGTTTACCACAATATTTATCAAACTAATGGGGACAAGTCTTAACCCTTTCAGTACCGGTGCCGTATTTTAAGGGGGCATGGTTCACTTTTTGGGCAATTTTTGCATGTAGGCTGTTCATTATTTTTCTAGTTTCCTCCCTAGACCTCCATAAAATTTAAAAAATACATCCATTAGATCCCCCTTCTAGATTAATTTGTACATTTTTCGGTAGAAGGCCGGTTCTTCCAATATTACAGGCTCACTATCGTTCGCCAGGGAAAAAATCGACACCTAAATAGCACGGAAGCTCTAAATATTGACGAATAAATGGGGCGAAAGATCTTAAAATCGACTAACTAATGGGACAACATCTTAACATCTGAAAACTAATGGGACTAAACATGAGGGAGAAAGTGGTCCAGAAAACCGGCCCATCCCTCCTTAAATGCTATTTTAGCTACTATTAGACAATTTTAATCAGTTTAAAAGTAGTCCTCCAGCAATTAACAGGCTTCGAACTATCTCACTTAACCATTTTGATTACCACAAGTCCTTCTTATACTGCACAAATTGTCTAAATTTATGTATGTATATACTCAGGCACATACGGTACCCCATAGCTGGGGGTGGCCGACTCGAGACAGCTCGAACAGAAGCAACATAACAAAATAAAAATAAAAATTCATACACATCCAGATTGCCCAGGAGAAGACCCAGAGACCAAGGCACATTTGGGGTCCCCAGCAAAAGACTCCCAGGTCCCAGACCTCCTGGAGAGGTTCTGGTCTCAGCAGGCAGACACGCAGCAGAGCGCACCACAATGCCTGCCCACATTACTTCCAGGCATAGCCCTTCATACATACACCGGATCCCCGGGCTAGGCGCCTGATGGACTATTATCTAGTCCAACCGGAGCCCAACCCCCACTCTCTACAACCGCGTTATCATTAATATAGCTATTCACAATCATTCTCCATTCATTCCTATTAATCACCATTTTTCTTGCCTGTTCTTCAGTCATCTCTCTATCTTCCAATGTTTTTTTCACACCATCTCTCCATTTCCTCCAAGGTTTTCCTCTCAGTCTATTTCCCTTTGTTTCTGACTCATATTATCTTTGTAAGCCTTTCATCTCCTATTCGTTCAACATTTCCATACCAGCATAGCACCCTTCTTTGCACTCTGGCCGATAAGGGTTCCTGTTGTCCCACTCTCCTACGTACCTCTTCATTTATCAATCTGTCGCTATGCCTTACTTCACACATACTCCTCACGCAGCTCATCTCTATTCACATCCAACCTTCTTTTCTCTTGTATATTCAGACCCCATTTCTCAGCCCCATCCATCACTGTTGATACAACTATCCCTTGGTACATTGTACTTTTAGCTTTCATTCTGAGTATTCTCTCCTTTCACATACTTCCCATTGCTCCAAAAACTTTCCTTCCCTCACACATTCTCTGTCTTACCTCCTTTCCCACACCTACGTCCCTGCTTATCACTCCTTAAATATTTTAAACACTCCGCTGGTTCCAGCATTTCCCCATCCAGTCATACATTTAGATTCACCCTATGAGCATCTCTATTACACACCATCACTTTACTTTTATAGAGATTCACCTTCAGCTTCCTCCTCCCACATACCACACCAAACTCTTTTACTACTCGCTGCAGCTTCTCAAAATCTGCCACCAGTGCTGTGTCATCAGCAAACAGCAACTGATTCAACTCCCAATCACCACCATTCTTTCCTACTAAACCCAATCCTCTACCCATAGAACTAATTTTTACCTACCTCACCACACCCTCCATATATATATATTAAACAACCATGGTGACATTACACAACCCTGTCGCAGACCTACATTTATCTCAAACTATTCACTCAACTCATTCCCTACTCCAACATATGCTCGGCTCTCTTCATAAAAACTCTTGACTGATTTCAACAAATTCCTCCAATTTCGTAAATCCTTAGCACCTTCCACATTGCTTCTCTATCCACATGATCATACACTTTTCCAAATCCATAAAAGCCCTAAATACCTCCTTATTTTTCTCTAAACACTTCTCGAATAGCTGTCTTACTGCACAAATCTGATCCACACACCCTCTTCTTCTCCTAAAACTGCACCCATTCACTCCAGGTATATTTGGGAGAGTCGGGCACCAAAACTACTCGGCCATGAGCGGATAAAAGGAAAGCAACCTTAGTTCTTATTTGAAGAACCAGGTTATAGTATCGTGGAGGACTATGCCTTCCAACACGTGGTGAGTTTTTTAGACTTTAACCATGACTATTTTACACTTCTCCCCCGCCAAGTCGGCTAATATCTAATAATAATGTACGACAGGTTGGGAGAGAAGTATCCTGATCAGGATTCGAACCCACTCACTCCAGGTATATTTGGGAGAGTCCTGGCCTTTACAAGTTTATCTTGAAGTATCTTGGGAGTATTTTTTAAAACTTGATGGAGGTCTTGGGAGGAAACTAAAAAGAAACAAAAGTGGAACTGGACAAGATACATTTAGTTGGTTGGATTATAATATATTAGATTAGGTAAGTTATGTTATATAACAAAATTATATGGCTTAGCATAGTTTCTTTTATACCAGAAGACGAAGAATCAGGTATAATTGTCCCTCTGTATAAGGGGAAAGGGGAGAGAGAAGTGTGTGATAACGACAGGAGGATAGTGATCAAGAGAGTTAGAGAGCTAACAGAGGAACTGGTAGGTAAGGAGTAGGGTGGGTTTAGGGAAGGAAGAGGATGTGTAGACCAGATATTTTCATTGAGATATGTTGTGGAGAAATATCTGGAGAAGGGAAGGAATTTGTATGCTGCTTTCATGGATTTGGAGAAAGTCTACGAACAGAGTAGAGAGAGACACTTAGATAGTAAGTTGCTGGAAACAGTAATTTCAGTAAAGAACAAGTAGGCTACAAGGGGGCAATAACGGCAGTGTGTGTATAGGATGAACAAAACCAGTTATTATATTTTTTGTATGATATCTTGTATTATATCTTTATATATATCTTGTATTATATCTTTTGTGTGAATTTGTGTTTTGTCTGTGTTTGTTCGTTGTTTTATGTTGTGTTTTGTGTTTTCCCTGTTCTTGCTCTGTCTTGAGACTGCCACCCCCAAGAAAAACAAATAATAAAATAGAATTAAATAGAAAATAAAAATAAAAATAGGAAAAGTGGGGATTGGGCCTGAGCATATTATACTGTAGATAGATATAGATAGAATATCTGAATGTTGGGTTTAAGCAGTCCCCATGGTTGTTCAGCATATCATTATATTAATGGAGTCATGCAAGAAAGACAAGCAAGAGAAGTTGATGTTGAATTACAATGGTAAGTGAATGAAGTGAATTGAAGTTGTCTGTGCTACTGTTTGGTGATGATACAGTTATGATGAGTGATAGTGGGAGTTGCAGGGTTTGGTTAAATTAAGGGGGAATGGTTCACTTTTTGGGCGATTTATGCATGTAATCATTATTTTTCTAGTTTCCTCCTAGACCTCCATCAAATTAAAAAACAAAAAAAACATCCATTAGATCCCCCTTCTAGATTAATTTGTACATTTTTCGGTAGAAAAATTTCCCGGCCGAAGGCCGGTTCCTACAACATTACAGGCTCACTATCGGTCGCCAGGGAAAAAATAGACACCTAAATAGCACGAACGGTCTAAATATTGACGAAGAAATGGGGCGAAAGGTCTTAAAACCGACTAACTAATTGGGTAAACACCTTAACATCTGAAAACTAATGGGCTAAACATGAGGGAGAAAATGGTCCAGAAAACCGGCCCATGTCCCCTTAATATAATGGGTACTCTGTTTGAGATACAGAACCTGAACGTCAATGTGATAAAGAGTAA
Organism: Paralithodes platypus; assembly: GCA_032716605.1. Lineage (NCBI taxonomy): Eukaryota > Metazoa > Arthropoda > Malacostraca > Decapoda > Lithodidae > Paralithodes > Paralithodes platypus. The sequence continues at coordinate 5,217,937 of CM064505.1, read as the reverse complement.
GGTTATGGTCTTTGAGAGGAATGCAGTTTGAATGGTCAGGTAATGGAAATGTCATCACACTTTAAAAAATATCCCCAAGAACCCCCTTCCAGATCAATTTGGAAATTTTTGGGTAGAAACATTTCCTGGCCAAAGGCTGGTTCATCCTAAATAACAGGCTTGCCATCGCTGACCAGGAAAAAAAAAAAAAAATCTTAATGACACACAAGGTCTTAAAATCGCCAATCTAATGGGGCGAACGTCTTAAAATGTCAAAACTAATGGGGTTAAGCATGGAGAAGAAGGGGGCCAGAAAAAAACCTCCCCTTAAGGGTTAAAGTGAGGATTGACCTAAAAGCAAAGCATCTTACTGTTTGTGAAGAGTTGATTGATGGTGGTAGCGAGGAAGGGCAGGCGGATGGGCTTCTGTGCTCGCTTCACTACCTCAGTGCTCATCATCCAATTCAGGTTCACTGACACCCGCCGCTCCCTGCAAAAACATCAACACCAATTTATTAAGTGGAGTGTACAAACTTTATGGAGAGTTTTTCACTTAAGGGTGTTTTTTCTAGATACCCTTCTCTCTAGTGTTTAGCCCCATTGTATGGACAAATCTGGCTTTGCCAGAGATATTTTTCTATTGAAAAATATTAAACATTTTGCCTGCTGTCAAAACTGCTTGCCAGGAAAAAATCGACACCTGGATGGAGCTAAACGTCTTAAAACAGTATTCTGAATGGGGCCGAATGGATGAGAGAGGGAGAGAGAGAGAAATAAACGAGGTGGGCCCCCTTAGAGTGCTCCTTCTCATATGGTGTTTGCTTCTACCAATGAGTATTCCTATACTGTACTGTGGCAATATACTGTACTGGTAGCTAAATGATGTGAGGCATGGTACTGTACACAATTAGGACAGTGGTTTTGGTAACAGTAGTTTGATGACCACTGTTTTTGGTTGAGGCAGTGCTGTGAACTACATAATAGCAAGCTGGGTATTATTATTTATTTATTTATTTATTTTTTATGTAGCCTACAGTATATACATTTATGTTACTGTAAGGTATATATGGACCCCAGTATAGTCCCCTCTGTACTGTGTGAGTCTGAAATAAAGCATTATGAATATCTATATAATATTTTCGATTGTCTGTGTGTGTGTCTGTTCTTAATAGGCGGCCGCAGTTTTGGACCTGGGGAGCTGAAACTTTGCATGTGGGTGTCAATTGACCTGGGTCAGGTCATAGAGGGGGCGAAGCCACGATCGGAGGTCGTTTCGAGGCCGAAATTGAAATACAAATTAAAAAAACAAGAAAACAAAATTGCCGTTTGGGGCAGAAAGAGGCCTCCGATCGAAAAGGTGTATGGAACGAAAGTTGTTCGGAGCCCCCCAAAATGGGGGTACGGATGAGGTCAGATCCAAAATCCGAGGTCATTTAGCGGCCGAAATCAAGGTCGCCGTTTAATGAGGCACAGGGAGGTCGAGGCCGGTGATTATGGTAGTAGTAGTATTGTGATGATTGTGGTAGTAGTGATTGATGATGGTGATTATGGTAGTAGTAGTGGTGGTAGTACCCGGGCAACGCCGGGTACCCCTGCTAGTTATTATTATTATTATAATGATTGTACTTACCTGGCACCAGTAGGAGGAGCCATCTGTTTGTAACCATAGGCTATCTATCAATTGCCTGACGCCGTGATCCCCGAAGGGGTGGCCACGAACGAAACGCCCCCATGCACCTCTGTCCCCAGTCAGTCGATGCCCCTCCTCCCAATCAGCACCACCTTCATCCATATACTGCCTCACTCCATCCTTCCACCTCTCCTTCGGATTACCTCTCCCTCTCTGTCCTTCCACCTCACTCTCGTACACCCTCTTAGTCATTCTCTCGCTTTCCATACATTCCATGTGGCCAAACCATCTCAAGGTGTTCCTTTTCACGCTTTCCAGCACATCTACTTCCACACCACACCTCCTTCTTACTTCCTCATTCGTCTGTCTATCCGTCCATGTAACTCCGCACGCACTTCTTAACCTCTGAAGTGCGCATGGGGGTAATTGGAAACGTCCCCCTGTGCTGACGTATTTGAGGTGTTTCCGTCACTAAAATATTCATTGTGCCATTAATAGCATTAATACTTATCCATATGCGCCTATTATGGGTTGATTATAAAGGTATTAACCTGAAACAACAATAAAACGAGTGAAAACAGCGTTTGGATGGTCAAAATCGGAGATATAGCCCGCGAGTTGTATAATGTATGGGTGAGGCAATCTGCTTTCCCGCCAATTTCCCCCAAGGCCACTGAGACACAGTCGATCGATACTCTCTCTCTCTCTTGCACTCGCTTGCTATCAGTGATGACCACACCCTCCAATCGGAATTCTAATGTTAGCACGAAAATATACCTCAGAATAAGGGAATAACAGGGAAAATAGGTGATAACTGAAGGAGAGGAGGAAAGTGGGGAAGGAGGGGAGGTAGAGGACTGAGATTTTGCATGGCCCAGGGGCCAAAAAAATTTTTTTTTTTTTTTTTTTTTTTTTTTTTTTTTTTTTTTTTCGATGTCAAAAGTTGATTTTTTTTTTCTCTGACTCATAAGTCTCCCCGCAGTGCGCCGGGGGAACTCTTAAGAGTCTCCCCGCAGCTCCCGGGTTAAGTAACTAATTTCCACCGCTCTCACTCTTGGTTGGAATCTCTTCTCGAACGTCCATGCTTCGCTTCCGTTAGTCAGTGACGGGATTACCATACTGTCATGCAAGGACTTCTTCACTTCCATACTGACCACCCTATTTCTTTTTACTGCTTTCAATGTTCCTACAACCCTCTTCCCCTGTTGCACCCTCTCCCGCACTTCTTCATCCATAGTCCCATCTTTACTCAACACACTGCCCAGATACTTAAATGAGCTGACAATCTCCATAGCCTGAACGTTTAACTTCACCTCACACTCCGTGGCTTCACCCCTTTCGAAGACCATAACCTTGCTCTTCCCCGCGTTTACCTTCAGATTCCGTTTTTCGCACACTGTTCCAAGCTCATTTACCAGACCCTGCAACTCCCATTCATTATCGCTCATCAAAACTGTATCATCAGCAAACAGCAAGCTTCCACTCATTTCCCTCCCTTATCAGCGATACACCAACATCCACTGCTCTTCCTTGTATTTCTTTCATGACTCCATCCATATATACAGTAAACAACCACGGGGACATCACACACCCCTGTTTCAACCAAGCATTCAGGTCAAAGAACTCGCTCAGCTTATTCTCCACACGTACTGCCGCCTTTGCACCCTCGTACATGCTCTTCACTGCTTTCATCATCTTGCCATCTACTCTGTATATTCTAAGTACTTTCCACATACCTTCTCTATCCACTCTGTCATAGGACTTCTCCAAGTCCATAAAGGTAACATACAACTTTTGTTGCTTCTCCAGATATTTAACCACAACACAATTCAGGGTAAAAATCTGATCTACACATCTTCTTCCCTTCCTAAAACCGCCTTGCTCGTCACCTATCCATTTCTCCGTTCTCACTCTCACTCTCTCAATCACTACCCTACTGTACACCTTCCCTACTACGCTTAGAAGATATATTCCTTGGTGGTTACCACATACTCCTCTTTCCCCTTTACCATCGCCGATTCAGATTGATAATTCAGATGTTCTAAGCAATATCACCGTTACAGAGAGAGAAGTATTGAATTGTTTAGATAAACTCAAGGTAAATAAAACGCCTGGACCTGATACAATCTCGCCTAGAGTTCTAAAGGAAGCAAAGGATGAGCTCTCCAAACCACTGACATTACTATTCAATAAATCCTTGCAGTCTGGAACTATGCCTGATCAGTGGAAGATAGCCAACGTAACACCGATATTCAAAAAAGGCAGCAAATCCCTACCCAGTAACTATCGTCCAATTAGCTTAACCTCAGTTGTATGTAAAATGCTAGAAACGGTCATAAGAGACAGACTCGTAAATCACTTAGAGGAAAATAACATACTTAAAGATACTCAACACGGCTTTCGTAAAAAACGTTCCTGTTTAACAAACCTCTTAGACTTCTTCCACGATATCCTCAACCTCTACGATGAGAGTAAAGCTGTAGATATTATATACCTTGATTTTCAAAAGGCCTTTGACAAAGTTCCCCACAAACGTTTACTGCTAAAACTAAAAGCGCATGGAATACAAGACGGTGTGTTGAAATGGATAGAAAATTGGCTCAGCGACAGAAAGCAAAGAGTAGTCATAAACGGTAAGGCATCTAAATGGACCAATGTAAGTAGCGGGGTACCCCAGGGATCGGTACTAGGACCAATTCTCTTTCTAATTTACATCAACGACATAGATGAGGGTCTCACCTGTACAATCTCAAAATTTGCTGACGATACAAAAATTGCAAATAGCGTACTCTCAAAAGATCAAGTTGACGATATGCAACACAATCTAGATAAATTGTCACATTGGGCCCAAATTTGGCAAATGAGTTTCAATGCGGATAAATGTAAAGTACTACATATCGGATACCTAAATGAGAAAGTAAACTATTCGATGAATGGCACTCAGCTTAAGAATGTAAACAGAGAAACCGATCTGGGAGTAACAATATCGAGTAACCTAAAACCGAGTCAACAATGTTCAGAAGTTGTTACGAAGGCAAACAAAATAATTGGCTTTATAGGCAGATCATTTGAGCATAAATCCAAAGACGTAATCCTAACCCTTTACAATTCCTTAGTCCGCCCTCTTCTGGAATACTGCGTTCAATGCTGGTGCCCTTATTACCAAAAAGACATAAACAAGCTAGAACGAGTTCAACGTAGAGTTACCAAAATGATACCTAGCCTAAAGAACAAACCATACGAAGAGCGTCTTAGAGAATTAAATCTATTTCCTTTAACCCAGCGCAGATTAAGAGGTGACTTAATTCAAGTGTTCAAAATCATCAAAGGCATCGACAATATGAACTGTAGTAAGTACTTCACTATCGACCAATCTAATTACACGCGGGGGAAACGGTTGCAAAATTATTGGTAAATCTTTTAACTCACACGAATCTAAGAATTTCTTCTTCAATCGAGTTGTCAACTTGTGGAATGGGCTTCCCCGAGACGTTATAGACTGCAGCACCGTTGATTAATTTAAATTCCGCCTAGACAATTATCTCGCATCAAACCCGCGACTGACTGCGTTTGTAAATGAATAACTTTATTTTATCCTCCCCTCAGTTACTAAACCATATGTCCCCTACTAACTTCCTAGTCCTGCCACGTTAGTAGCAGGGCAGTAGTTCCCTTTCCAATGTTCCCTTACCCACTCTAAACCACTGTTTGGACACTTGATCCTCAGTGTTTTGGAGGACAAGCAGCCTAGAAGGGTCACTAGATCTGTTGTTGCTTGATTTCCTTTGTACTCCTTTGTACTTTGTACCCTTATATAGGGGGACTATAATGCCTGTCTTCCAGTCATCAGGTGCACTCCCCTTCTTCCATGCTAGTTTGCACATTTTCCATACCCATTCTATCACTATCTCACCACCAAACCTCAACATTTACCCACACACTCCATCTGTTCCTGGTGCTTTCCCCAACTTCACTCTTTTCATGGCTTCCCACACTTCTGACCTCCTGATCCCCACCTCCTCCTCCACTACTTCTCCTCTTCTCCCTCCCATATACCCTTTCAACTATGTTTGCTGGCGCTTCATTCCTTACATTTAGCAACTCGTTGAAGTACTCCCTCCATCTTTTGACTCTCTCTTGCTTCTCGGCTAGCATTCTCCCATTCTTATCTTTCACACCCTTACTGTTTCCCTAACTGTCTTGACTTCTTTCCAGAACAGTTTCTTACACTCCCTCCATTTCCAAATTCCTCAACTACTCTTCTCTTACTTTCCTTCACTACTCTCTTTCTCTCCACGTACCTCACTCGTTTCTGACTCTCCAAATCTTAATTCCCTCTACTACCCAACCACTCTCTATGTGCTTTCTTCTTGTCTTCCACAGCTATTTTTACCTCTTCTGTCCACCATGCTGTACCTTTCACTCTCCTCCCTCTTCCACACACCTCCTCACATGCTGCACAGATCTCTTCCTTAAACACCTTGCTCATCTCCCCCACTTCCTCCATATCTTCCAGGTCGAACCCACCTAGTCGTCTTTCTACTGCTCTCCTGTACTCTTCCCTGATTTCCTCCTCCTGTAACCTCTCTACCCTCCTCTCGCCTCCCTCCAGCTCTCCTCACCCACTTCTTTTGTATCCCAATTTTAACTACTACTACATAATGATCAGACAGACCCCCTCCAATATCCCTATACACCCATGCATCCAGCACAGATTTCTTCATTCGTTCATCCACACATATATAATCAATCAGTGACTTTCGTTCCACCACTCTCTTATCCTTATCCTTCATCCTCCACACCACTTTCCAGGTGTACCTGTGTATTATTCTGTGTCGGAAGAAGGTGTTGGCTATCCACAGCCTCCTCCCCACACATGCACTGTCCAAACTCTGATATGGACAGTCTTACTTTAAGTATTACATTGGGTATTTAGTATTAAGTTTGTGGGATCAATGGTTATATAGAATAATTAAGAAGTTAATAATTATGTTCTATATTGGATATTGGGTAGTCTATCATTCCTATGAACTTAGGTAATTATAGTTGGGTGGGAAAATATACCTACCCCTTTGCGCATGCGTGATATTGGCGGACCTCTCGTGAATATTGTGAGGGTCCCGCTGTCTCCCGCACTCTCTCCCTAGCCGCCACCACTACCAGACCGTCTGCTTACACTCTCGTGTTTCACCTCATATTTCGCCCTATTAGTGATAGTACTTATCTCATCAATTCTCCATCTATCCATACTAATCCATAGATCATTAATCATCATTCCCATCAATCATTAAGTATAGTGGCCCCCTTCTTTATTCATCAACTCTATCCTATCACTCGTTTCACACACCATCTTGTAACATCATAACGGCTCAACAGGTCAACTAAGTTCTACAGCACTAGTTCCAGTCTTCAGGTGATATAAACCATTATATGATATTATTATACAGTCCACTGAACCATCTAACTAACGAATATCTATATAATATATGGTCCTTCGCCCGTCCTAGTGTTGTGGCACCTAGCCGGCGAGCTCCCATTATTTCCTGGTCCGTGAGCTTCTGCATGGCTACCCTCTCGCTATTTTTTTCGTCTGTTTCGGCCGCGAGGGTTTTTGTGTATTGTCAACATGGTGCAAGGCTTCTTTAAGCACGGCGCAGCAGGGAGGGGGGCATAGGCGAAAGTTTTGAACCAGAGAGGGCTATTTACCCTGGCCTTATAAAAAAGGTGGCCATTATAGGCCATTCATATGTGTTAAGCACGGCGCGGCAAAGGGGGGGGGGGGCATAGGCGAATGTTTTGAGCCAGAGAGAGCTATTTACCCTGGCCTTATAAAAAAGGTGGCCATTATAGGCCATTCATATGTGCGGGATCTGTATGTAGATAAGCCAGTTTACCATCCCCACTACACTGTCAAACCTCTTGCCGCCCCAGGGGCTAAAGTAAGCACTATAAGGAGTACTGAGGCCTGGGAGCAACTACTTAGCTGGCGTCCTAATTTGACATACCTTGTCATCGGTGGCAACGATGTGAAGTCAGGCGTTGCACCAAAGGATTTAGCCAACGAGATCCAGGAGTTGGTTTGGGAGATAGAGAATAGGACAGGAGGCCATTGCTTCATAATAGGAATAGAGAAGCGCCAGAACCCTAGAGGAGTCGAATCCGCCGAGTTCAACAAAATTCGCAATTCGGTTAACCAGTGGCTCAAGCGCAACCTGCCATGGACTCGGAGCCGGTACCAGTCCATGAACACCTCAGCAGCTGATTTTGGGTGGGATGGTATCCAGAGGAGGGCAGGTGCGCGCCATTTGGCGCTCTGCGCTCTGCGATCCGGTGCGCATTACCAATATAGAGGAGCGCGGAGCGAGGAGCGGCAAAATTCTGAAATCGGAGTGCAGGCGGGGAGCGCAGCTAGAAATTCGCGCTCCTTTCTGGCGCTCCGGAGGCGATTTTTCCTGTCAACAACAGGTACAAGAACGTCATTATCGTGTACAGTCATCGTACCGTTCGTACGGTGTTACTCACGGTGTTAGTGAACTGTGATACAGTGATACTATGATAGTGACAGACTGACAGTGTTACAGTTGTTAACTTGTTATTTTTTTTGGGGGGGGCTTTTGCTAATGCAAAGTAAACCTTACGGGCAAGTTACGGCTTACGAAGGGGCCTAAGGGTAATCTGGCAGTGGTATAGCCCGAGCCTGTCTGACTGTCTGATAGTCAAAAGACACTATAGACTTCAGAGACTTTTATCATTTTATGGTATCGATACTATCGGAATGTTACTTGAATGTATGGGTGGGAGGGTGGTTTGGGGGATGGTGGGGGGAAGGTAGAAGCGTAATTGACTCGTGTTACAAATATGAAGCCGATTGGTGAGGTAGTTTCGCCACCACAGATTTTATTTCCTTTTCTTTGTACGGATACGCTGGAAGTGGGTTGTGGGAGGCAGTTGGGGGTGTGGTGGAGGGAAGGCATAAGGGTAAGGCACTTGTCACACAAATATGGAACCGATTGGTGCAATCGTTTCGCCGCCACAGATTTTCTTTTTTTTTTCCTTGTAAGGCGACCGATAGTCAGCGAGTGGGTGGGAGGAGGGGTTTGGGGTAGTGGTGGTGCCGTGGTGGGTATGCAGACGGGTAAGGTACATGTGGTAAAAAACTAAAAATATGAAAGCCATAGGTGCAGTCGTTTCGCTGCTACGATTTTTTTTCGGCGAGTCAGTATATAATTGTATACGGACCTGGCACTGGGCGTGACAACTAATATCTGACAAGACCCTAGTCCCGGCCGTATATAATTATATAATTATTATAAATTATATACCGTCGGACCTGGCAGTTTCGGACCTAGTTTCTCAGTTTGGACAGTTTCTGTAATTCTTTATGTCATATTATAGATATCAATGGACAGTCACAATGTCACAAACTCACAATGATATTAATCTTATCATATCATTGACATTTGCAATGATATCAATCATATCATATCATTGACATTTGATTCATTGATATGACATAAAGAATAACAGAAACTGAGAAAGTGAGAAACTTAAACAGTTAAACTTCAGAAAGACACCATGACTTGAGGTTTTTTGAATGTTTTGAATTCTTGGAATTTAGTGAAGTGAAAGACAAAGGACAAAGTGAAGGACAAAGGTAAATCATTAAATAACTTCTAGAAGTTTTTTTTTTTTTTTTTTTTTTATATACCTATTTTTGGGAGCGCGGAGCGGGAAGCGCATCGGGTCTGCTGACAAAAGGAGCGCGTGAGCGCTGCCGCATTACCTTATGTCTGATGAGCGCGGAGCGCTGCCGCATTACCGGTCCCACCGGAGCGCGCCCACCTCTGATGGTATCCATCTTACACTGCCCGCCTCGGATCGACTGTTCCGGGAGATAATTGAATCGGCTCGGGTCTTCTTTGGTGCAGACGCTTGAGCCATAGGCCTATAATGCATTTTTTGTGATTAATTGAAAGCTCAATGTGTCTTAATTGCTTTTCTGATTATGCCTAATTAAATTTAAATTTAAAGATATTTATTGGCTTTTCTAAATTATCAGTGAATCACGATGCATCTAGTTAAACCTTTTCCAAATTTCTGAGATAGCCTAACTTTTCTGATTATTGTGTCATCTAAATTTCTAGTACTAAAATTTGAAGGGTTGTAATTTGGGTTTTAACTTTGATGATTTCGGCACTCGGCAGGCGCTAATTCTACAAGTTCTAATGCCACTCATGTTCTGATAATTTGCCATTTATCCCGTCGCTCGCGTTTAGTGTTAGATCCGAACCCGAGTTTGATCGGCTATTTATCACCATGTCTTGTTAGTTTATCCTTTGTTTTTTCCCTTTTTATTTCTTGCCGTTGCTCGCGATTTGTGATAGAACCCGAGTTTGATCGGCATGATAAGTATTGCAATTTGTTTTCCCTCTCGCATTTGATGTTACTCGCATTTGTTCTCGCTCTTTGATTATCTGTCATTGGTCGCTCGCGTTTAGCATTAGAACCTGAGTTTGATCGGCGGAAGATTTCCTGTTTCAAATAAACTGTCATAAAGGTCTGGGTTTTGTTTTGGACTAAGGGTGACGGTATATTCCTGCGAAACGGCATGCATTATATCTCAAGAACTGGGCAGTGTTATAGCATATTTGTTGTTTGTATATATATATATGTATTATGTATGTTGCTTCGTAGTATACTATAAATGGAAAATATACTTGGTAAATGAATGATTAGAGGGCATCTGTGGACTCACTTTTACAATTTCCCAGCTCAGCTGGTGGGCGACGAGTGGAGGTGAGTCGAGTTGTATACTGATATTCTATTGGTCAATAAACTGGGTGTGACGTCACGAGCGATGATGGCATATGAATGGTTGTTGTGGGAGTACGTCACTGTCTAGACGGTGACGTCACAAATTCTCGCGACATTTTAACGGGTGTAGAAATACACGTCAGTCCATATAATGAGCCTCTTTTGTTTCTCAATCCCTCTACGACGTCACATTGATTCATTTATTATCCTTGGTGTTTATAATCTCGGATTCGGGCCATTCGGCCATATTTGAAATGGTGGAACTGTTGTTCAATGAATAGTGAAGTGTTTTTGCTTTATGAAAACACCTACAACATCTTCTATTTAACCTCTCGGCTGCGCATGGGGGGTATGAGACACCACACTCCTGTGCTGACGTATTTGAGTTGTTCCCATCACTAACATCGTTATTTTACCATAAATAACATTAATACTTATCCATATGCGCCTATTATAGGTTGATTATAAAGGTATTAACCTGTTACAACAATAAAACAAGTGGAAACAGTGTTTGGATGGTCAAAATCGGCGATACAGGCCGGGAGTTACATAATGTATGGCTGAGGCAACCTCCCTGCCCTCCACCCCTCCCCTTGTCTGGAGAGACACTGTTCCGCAATAGTCTCTTTCTCGCTCTTTCCCACGCTTGGTAACAGTGATGACAACGCCCTGCTACCAACTCGCTAATGTTAGCATGAAAATTAACCACAGAATAAGGGAATAACAGGGAAAATAGGTGATAACTGAAGGAGGGGAGGAAAGTGGGGAAGGAGGGGAGGTGAAGGAGTGATATTTGGCATGGCCCAGGGGCAAAACAAAAATAAAAAAATAAAAAAATAAAAACAATGTTTTTTTTTTGGGGGGGGGTGTTTTAAATGGATTTTTTTTTTCCCTTACTCTTAAGAGTCTTCCCGCAGTCCGCCGGGGGAGCTCTTAAGAGTCTCCCCGTAGTTCCCGGGTTAACGGGATTACCAACGGAGCTTCCAGCGGCATTGTGTTAATTTGGCTGCAGACCATTATTGTCCAGTACACCAAGGGTAAGGGTTTTATACCGTCGTTATTTGGGTCCAAGCTTAGGCTACGTTTACCACAGAATCTTTAATGAATATCCTCAATACAGACTTATTTCCTTCACTTACCTCGTCAATAATAACCCATATAGGTGGAGAGGCCCTGAATTATATCAAAGAAAAAGTGATGTTGAAACATTATCTGCAATTTAGCCATGTTGATTAACTCTTAGCCCACTTAACCCCTTCAGACTTATATGACGCAGAGGTTGGCAGATTAGCAATAAAATATAGAGTTCTCTCACTCTTATAATTACCTCTTTTGGCGACCGTCAATCTTTTATGAATTAAATACCAAACCAGCGGGGGTGTGGGGGTGGCAGCCCCCACCTAATATACTAGGTTAGGTTAGGTAAGGTTGTTAGGTTACGCTAATATTACCCCTTATTTTCGTCTTTTACCCCTCAATTTCCCTGTACTTCATAGCCCTCCCCACTATCGGGGGCCGTATCTTAAGATTGTTGGATAATGGGGACAACTTTTTTTCCGGAGATTCTAATTAATGACAACCACTGTATAATGATGAAAACTAGCTAAAACCCCCTCAAAAAAAACTCACGAAATAAAAGTTGGCCAGGTTCCTGGATATTTTCCTTAATTTGCATGAACAAATTGTAATAGGCCTATAGAAACCTTATAAATCATATAAATAACAAATCCACAAAAATACAATCATTGAAAATAGCTGTGGTCCGTCTCCTTAATATTGACCGAAAAAACGCCCATTCTAATAAATCTCAGAGCTCTTTCGGACAGTCACTGTTTACAAACGCCTTCTTTATGCAATATAATCAATATTTACCCCCTGCTGGCAACATAATGACGATTTCAATAATTCATGGGGGGGTGAGGGGGGGCAAAGCCCCCCCTCAACCCATCGTGTATCCAACATTGGCATTATAACTAAGACCATGAATAGGGCCTACACTCATTTCTCAAAATCTGGAGGAGAAAACATAACAAATAAGGGTGCGAGCCTATTCCCTATAATAACCAATATATCACTTCATCTTGGGACGATACCGCTCTCGCAGATTAACCTTACCGTTCACGAGGCAAATACGGGGGTGGGGGATACTAATTAGTATTGATAAATAGAAACGGTTTGAATATCAAGACGCAAATTACACAGTGCACTAATGACATTATAATACACGTTGTGTGAAACATATACACCGCTGATGTTAAATTAACCGGGTGTAAGATTAAGCGGGTGTAAAAATAAGCGGGTGTAATGACGACATGTTGGCCGAGGGCTGGAATGACGTCATCGCTGAGGCCCGCCTTGGCTGATGACGTCACGATAATCAACAACCAATCACAAGCAAGGATACACAACGTCTTGGCTTGGTTAATCAAGATGGCTATATTCTAGTTAATCGCCGTGTTTCAACCCCTCTCTTTCCCTGATATATTTCATACCCTCCCCAGCTATCGGGGTTTAGTATTGTTGAGGTAAGTGAAGAAAATAACTAAGAGATATGAGGATATAAATAAGGATCCTTAGTTAATGGTCAAACAAAATACGGTGACTACCGCTACATAGGATCTTACCAGGGTGACAATTTGGAAGCTCTAGCCCAAGGCAAATGCCGTAGGGCAGGTATTAAAGGTTCCGTGACTGTCCTGGCAGCAGGTTTGGATGAGTTCTTGGAGTCCGCAACTCGGGTAGAAATCGAGGCAAAACTTCATAGCGTGCAAACCCAGGTGGCCAAATTTGAGGCCAATCAAGAGGTCTTGTTGCCACTATACACCTCAGACGATGAATATTTCAAAGAAAACCAAGCGGATACCATATACTTATTTGACATCTATGGGATAGTCGCCCGCACAAAGGCGGAGTTGGGTGGTCAAGAGGGGCAAACTCGATCCGACAACAAAAAGGGATCGGGAGTTAAATTGCCGCATCTGATCCTACCCACCTTTGCTGGCGACTCCACATTATGGACTGGGTTTTGGGACATGTTTCGATGTGTGGTGCATGAAAGGACTGACTTAAGTTCAATTCAAAAGTTAACATACTTAAAAGGTCAGTTAAAGGGGGATGCCTATAAGCTGATAGAAGGTTTCTCGGTGGAGGGTGACTTACTTCAAGAAACCTTCGGGCACCCCGACAGGGTAAAGTGGGCACACATCATGCATTTCCATAATCTTGTCGCTCCTAAATGTCAGGCCGTAGAACTAAAGGCTTTCTACGCCACCATGGAAAGTGCCATGAGATCTATGACTAGTCAACAGGTGAGTCTGTCAGAGTTCTGTGTGGTTACATTGCTGAATAAATTGCCATCACCAGTTAAGGAGACCATTAGGAGGGAGATGGGTGAGCAAAGCCTAGATTACAAGACTTTCACACAGTGTTTTCAGGCAGAATTGTATAACATGGTTGGTCAGGGCTCCCCAGGAAAGAATATGCCTGTGGCTACGGCTGCATTCGCAACACAGAGTGGTAGTAGCCGGTTCCCATGTAAACTGTGTGGTGGGAATAACCATCCCTGGTATAAATGCTTTAAACATAAAACGGGACCGCTCAAAATTAAAAGAGCTCGGCAACTACGACTCTGTGCGGGATGTCTCTCCAGTGATCATGGTAGTAATGGGTGCACTAACCCTAACATCAAAAATTGTAGGTATTGCCAGGGTAAGCACTTTCACTCCCTGTGCCTAAAACAGAGAGAGGCAAGACCGGTAAGTGGTGTACTACTAGGGAAGAGTCAACACCTACAACCTCAACAACAATGTCTGTAAGTATGAATAAGCAAACTGTGATCCTACCCACAGTTCAGCTGCCTGTAAAGGGTAGACACAGGAAAAGTATAAAAGTCAGATCACTATTAGACCAATGCTCACAGAGGACCTTCGTGAAGAAATCCGTACTACCGTCCCTTTCATGCGAAACTGTGGGGACGGAAGAATTACGGCTTCCTGGTTTCACCGGAACTCAAATCCCTCGTGTGTACTATTGTAGCACTGAAATATTTACATCGGGGTAGGTTCCATTGTCTCGAAGCAATTGTGGTCGAGGATCTTCCCGAACATAAAGGTGAGTCTAGTCTTAGTGCTGAAATGATTAGTTATTACATGGCATTGAATTGGCCGATTCATGCGTCACAGAGACAGCACAGCTGGAGGTACTAATTGGTGCCGACTATTACTACAACATAGTGCGACCTGTTTATAAACGGGTAGGTAATTTGGTTTTACTTCCAACCAAATTCGGATATGCACTGAGTGGTTCTTATGCGGCATCCACATCCAGTTCCAATACTGAGGTTGTAACAATTCTAAAAGTGGCAGTAACTCCAGTGGACCAATATATGTCTACTGGACAGTTCCCATGCAAAGAAGAACTGAATGCTTTGTGGGATTTAGACCACATTGGCATATCACCCAAAGAACATTCGCAAGCCGAACGGCAAGCTTTGATCAGTTATGAGGAGACAGTCACGTATGATCCAGAAAGTCTACAGTATCAGGTATGTCTTCCCTGGACCGAAGAAAAGGGACGGTTGCCCACCAACAAAGGTTTGGCTGTGGGTAGGTTATGAGGACTCCAGAAGAGGTTCATTGCTGACCATGGTATTTGTCAACAATATTCGCAGGTAATTTCTGATCAGTTGTCGCGTGGTTTCATTGAGGAGCTTTCATTCGATGACCCTGGGTCATGTCACTATCTGGCACATCATGGGATCTTAAAGGAAAGCAGGACTACTCCGGTTCGTATTGTATTTGATTGTTCCGCTAAGGTTAACCAGTACATGCCTAGTCTGAACGACTGTCTGTACACGGGACCATCTTTAGTACCGGAGTTAGCTCAGGTCTTGTTGAGATTCCGTTTGAATCAGTATGCGTGGGTCAGTGACATTGAGAAAGCCTTCTTGATGTTAAAACTACATGAGGACGACAGAGATTACACCAGATTCATGTGGCCAAAGGATCCTCTTCGACTAGATTCGCCTCTGCAATGTTATCGGTTCCAGGTTGTATTGTTTGGCGCTACCTGCTCCCAGTTTCTGCTTAACGCGACCATCCTTAAGCATCTTTCTCTTGTTGATGCAGACCCGGAGTTGGTACAGGAAATTAGGGCCGGGCTATATATCGATAACCTCCAAGGTACGGGGGATAATGAAAGTTCCCTCGTCCATGCTTACGATATGGCTCGTGAAGTAATGAATAATGCCCATTTATTCCTGCGCCAATGGGCCACAAATAGTCCCGTCATGAGAAAGGTGTTGCAGAAGGATGGTGTTGCTGCGGAACAACAGGATTTGGTGAGAGTACTTGGAATGGTGTGGAAAACTGACTCTGATTTTCTTTCCTTTGGAGTTCAGTATGCTCCTTTTGACCAGGTTACAAAGCGTGAGTGTTTAAGGTTTGCTGCCAAACTCTTTGATCCTTTGGGTGTTGTGTTGCCAGTATCAATAAGGTCTCTAATCTTTCTCCAACAATTGTGGAGACTGAAATTGGGTTGGGACGATGTTCTCTCTGTGGACCTGCAAGCGGAATGGCGGGGGATAGTGGATGATATGGTTCTCTGTAGTTGTATTGAGTTCTCTAGGAGGATCTGTTTCAGAAAGACTATTTCCCTGCATGCATTTGCTGACGCAAGCAGTGTCGCTTACGGGACTGCTATATATCTAGTCAGTCCAGAGGGTAGCCACTTGGTCATGGCAAAGGCTAAGGTGGCCCCCATCAAGTCCCTTTCTATCCCTAAAATGGAATTGACTGCAGTTCTGCTAGCTGCCAGAATGATTAACTTCGTTGAGAATGCCTATAAAGATAAACTTCATATCTTTGAAACCTATGTGTGGAGTGACAGTCAAATTACGCTACACTGGATTTACAGTCAAAGGAAACTGCCAGTGTATGTCACTAACCGCATCGACGAGATACATGCCCTAGTCCCGACTGCTTATTTCCGGTATGTGTCGACTAAAGAGAACCCAAGTGATATGGTATCTCGAGGCGTGTCTGCTAAATGTTTGAGTTCTTCTGCGTTGTGGTGGAATGGGCTTTCTTGGCTCCCGAAACCCGATGGATGGCCAGAGAATATAGATCTCCAACAGCAACCCGCTGGTATCGTGACCCAAATTGTAGGCACGGTGACCCAAGATGACACACAGTTATGGGACTGGCACAAATATAGCAGCTATGCAAGATTGCAGCGTGTCACAGCATGGGTGATACGTTTCGTAAATAATTTGAAGGCAAAAAGAAATAGCCTGCCCCCCACAGGTAGTGCTCATCTCAACGTACATGAAATTAGAGCTGCAGATAATGTTTTACTCAAATTATGCCAAAAAGAGACCTATTCGCAGGAACTTAAAATAATGGTGAAGGGTAAACAGTCCAGAAATAACTTAATCAACCAGTTAGGACTACACCTGAAGGGAGGTATAATTCATTGTGGAGGCAGATTGAGGTTTGCGGCTATCTCGGAATCATGCAAGTATCCTAAACTTCTGCCCTCTAAACATCGATCCTTGACCCACCTGATAATTGATCGGTGCCATCGGCTCTGTTGCCATTACGGGGTCGGTCACGTGGTTACCTACGTTCGTCAAAAATGGTGGGTGCCTAAACTCAGGCAGGTGGTGAAAAGCGTACTGGGTAAATGTCTGAAATGTCGTCGGGTAAAAGGTAAGCCCTACGACTATGCAGGACTGCCACCTTTACCAGCCCTGCGAACCACCCCTGGAGACCCGTATAAGGTCACTGGGGTGGACTATAGCGGAGCATTCCCGATCAAGGACTCGCCGACCATAAAGGCTTACATGCTTTTATTTACTTGCGCGGTCACCAGAGCGATTCACATCGAAATAGTCACCAACTTCACTTGTGACAGTTTCCTCCACGCATTCAGGAGGTTCTGTAGTCGACAGGGATTTCCCCGGATCATTTTAATGCTAGCACTTTTGTTGGGGCCTCTGGGTACTTATCGGACATTTGTAATCAGCCTAAAGTTCAGTCCCACCTTGGCAGTGTTCAATGTGAGTGGCGGTTTATCCCGTCTAGGGCGCCGTGGTTCGGCGCTATATGGGAAAGGGCCATCGGCATTGTCAAGGCGGGGTTGAAGAAGGTGTTGGGACGTGCCTTAATTTCCTTGGAGGAATTGACTACTTTACTGTTGGAAATTGAGGCCACTATCAATGATCGTCCCTTATATTATGCTTCCGGCGACCTAGGGGTTCTTACCCCAATAACACCCTCTGTGTTGGTGCGGGGTCATCGGTTGCGGGATCTTCCTGATGATAATGAAGTAGAGGATGGGTTGGAAGATCCAGACTACATAAATAAAGATGTCATTTCAGCCAGATATCAATATATTCGCAAACTGTCGAAAGATATCTGGCGACGCTGGTCTAATGAGTATCTGGTGATCCTCAGAGAGGCGCATGAGTGTAAGCTGAGACCAATAAATGGTCGGTGGCCGGGTATCGATGATGTCGTCATCATCCATGATGAGGGTCCGCGCGCTTTTTGGAAGTTGGGCCGTATTGTCGAGTTATTACCCGGTCAGGACGGAGAAGTCAGAGTGGCTAGAGTCCGGACGAAGACGGGAACATATACGCGGCCGACTGTCTGACTGTACCCTCTTGAGGGGGACATTGAGTGCAAAGAGGACTCCTCGGAGACGCCTGGAGACATTCCCACAGGGGCTACCTCGACCGATCAACTGGTCAAAGTACCCAGTGGGCGTCCTAGTCGACAGGCGGCTCAAGCCTCCTCCCAATCATGGCGGAATAAAATAGCCTCCGGGCTTTTGTAGATATTGTATTATATAAACCTGGTGGCGGGAATGTGTCCAAACTCTGATATGGACAGTCTTACTTTAAGTATTACATTGGGTATTTAGTATTAAGTTTGTGGGATCAATGGTTATATAGAATAATAAAGAAGTTAATAATTATGTTCTATATTGGATATTGGGTAGTCTATCATTCCTATGAACTTAGGTAATTATAAGTTGGGTGGGAAAATATACCTACCCATTTGCGCATGCGTGATATTGGCGGACCTCTCGCAAATATTGTGAGGGTCCCACACTCTCTCCCTAGCCGCCACCACTACCAGACCGTCTGCTTACACTCATGTTTCACCTCATATTTCGCCCCATTAGTGATAGTACTTATCTCATCAATTCTCCATCTATCCATACTAATCCATAGATCATTAATCATCATTCCCATCAATCATTAAGTATAGTGGCCCCCTTCTTTATTCATCAACTCTATCCTATCGTTTCACACACCATCTTGTAACATCATAACAGCTCAACAGGTCAACTAAGTTCTACAGCACTAGTTCCAGTCTCCAGGTGATATAAACCATTATATGATATTATTATACAGTCCACTGAACCATCAAACTAACGAATATCTATATGCACTACCATTCCCATTCACCTCTGACGGTACCCCCCACCCTCCCATTCATATCCCCAATCAGATATATTCTTTTGTTCTTGTCAAACTTATCCAGGCACGTCCCCACATTCACCCAGAACTCCTCTTTCTCTCTTACAAGTTTATCCTAGTCGGAGCATACACACACACAATCACCCACGTTTGTATTCCTACTTTCATTCTCACCCACACAATCCTTGAACCCAGAGACCCATAGTCTCTTACACGCTCCTTCCATTTGTTACTTACAAACAAACACGCACTTTCTGTCGCTGTTCCCTCACTCACTCCAGCAAACACACCCATTCCACACTCCCACTCTCTCACATCTGTACCCCTCCTTTTGGTCTCCGTCATTCCACATACATCCAGCCTGGTATTCACTAACACTTCCAGGACCTCTCTTTTGTGTCATCATTCATGCCTCTCACATTCCATGTTGCTATTCTAAGATTGTCCATAAGATTGACCATAGTCGGTCGGGGTTCATCAACATAGGGTCCGTCCGCATCCGAGATTGTTCGTTAGTTTTTCTTTGCTTAAGCATTTTTCTCGGGTGGGGGTCGCAAGCCCACCGACCCAACCTCTTTATTCGCCTCTTATGACACGCTAGAGACACGTGGGGCATATTCTAATCCCTTACCCCCAGTAACCATATGCCATCATGAGTATAATAACTGTACTTACCTGGCACCAGTAGCAGGAGCCATCTCTTTGTAACCATAGGCCATCATGAGCATAATAACTGTACTTACCTGGCACCAGTAGAAGGAGCCATCTCTTTGTAACCATAGGCCATCAGTCATGTAGAGCAGATTAACCAGACCACTGAGCTCCATACGGAACTCTCATAGGTCTGGCCCGAAGGATTAGATCAGTTTATTGAAAGGAGCTTAAGGCGACGCAAAAAGAAACGGACGATGGAGGGGAGGGAAAGTGACGGAGAATCGGATAAAAGGTCAGTGAATGATTTAGTACCAAAACAAGCCGTACGCAGACGGGCAGTATCTGGGCAGTCAAAGACGTGGCGAACAGTTAGAGGGGAATGACAGGAGGAGCAGGTAGGGGACGGAGTGCGGGGAGTGGACATTAAATAACCGTGAGTCAGCCGGGAATGGCCTATCCTAAGTCTAGTTAGTAAAACTTCCTCACACCTGTGAGACCTGGAAGACGAGGGCCAGGGACGGACAGAAGGTTTGATTGCACGGAGTTTATTATTGTAGGGTAGAGCATCCCAATGAGATTGCCACGTGCAAATAATAGAAGGCTTGAGTAAGGACAGCCAATCACCTAACGGAAGGTGGGGCTGGCGAGGGATCATTAAAATAGCATCCTTAGCTGCAGCATCGGCGTCTTCATTGCCACGGACACCGATGTGAGCAGGAATCCAACATAACTGGACCTGGAATCCACGTAGGCTTATCTCGTGGAGAGCGTGTTTTATGGCTAAAACTATTATGTGGGATGACGAATAGGCCTAAGCACGGAGCGCTTCGAGGGCACTACGAGAGTCACTGTAAATTATAAAGGGCTGTTGAGGGGTGTCACGTATAATGTCAATAGCGGATTGGATAGGTAAATGTTCAGCAGTAAAGATAGAGGCTTGGCGCGGGAGAGAAAACTGAAGGAGCTTAGTAGAGGACACAGCAGCGAGGCCCACCCCAGAGTTAGTCTTAGACCCGTCAGTGAAGATGGCAAAATGGGGGCCTTTACGACGTATGTGTTCGAGTGCGTGTTGGCAGTGATGGCTAGGGACAAAAGGATATCTCTTAGAGAGAAAGGAGAGGTGAGTGCAAACATTGGGGAGAGAGATAACCCATGGGGGAGAAGGGGAAACAACAGGCGGTGAAACAGCAATGTGAAAGTCAAGAGAGTTGTTGTTGTTGTTGCTGTTCCCTAAGCTGCCTGGCCGAACAGCCCCGAGTCCCTGAGAAAGGCCATGGCCACGATCGGGCTTTCCCACAGAGCTCTCATTGAGTGTAGATTGTGTTGTTGGCGTAAGTGGTTGTGTGAAATGCAGTCTTCTATGATGTGTTTAATGGTATGGGGTGCTGTGTTACATCCCGGGCAGGCGTCGACAACGGAGTCATCCAGTCTCTTCTGATAGCTCAGGAGAGCTGGATGGTGTCCGCATCTCAGCCTGGCCAGGTGGACTCTGTCCTCGCGAGGAAGGGAGGATTCGGAAGGATGGATTTCGGGAGGTCGTGCATGCAGCTGCGTGTTGTCTGTGAGTGAGTGGATGGATCGGTGAGAGATATGAGTATGGATGTGCTTCTGGAAGTTGGTTCGGGGTGGGCAGGGAGGGAGAGAGGACAATAATTGTGTGTGATACCGTGTGCTGGGTGTTGTTTTGATATTTCTTGGTCTGTGGGTGTGTTGCCATGTAGTTTAGTGGGTGGTCTTAGTTCGTGGAGGCTGCTGCCAGGAATTGAGTGCCTCTCATGTCCAGATGGTCTTTGACTTTGAGGATTTTGGTTTCTTGATGTAGGTGATCTGTGGGTGCAGTAGCTGTGCAGCCTGTAATGATCTTCAGGGCTTTGTTTTGAATAGTCTGTAAGGTCTTATGATATGTTTCAGCTAGGTTAGAAGCCCAGGCTGGGCTTGCGTATTCCATCACTGATCTTATGTATTGTTATATACTGTGGTGGTAGTTTCTTTGTTGTGTCCAAATTTTGTGAGCAAGTGACCTGAGGGCGTTAAGTCTGGGTGTCAGTTTCTTTTAATGTTTGTGGTGTGCTGTTTGAATGTCATATGAGTATCATATGTTACTCCTAGGATTTTGGGTGTGTGTGTATGTGTTAGGGGTGTGTTGTTTATGGTGAGTTGAGGGATGTATTCGTGTTCTCCTGTCCAACTTGTGAGCAGGGTTGCGGTGGATTTGGCTGGGGTAGATTAAGTCTGTTTGTAGTGCACCAGCCATGTAGTGTTGAGATAGGGTTGAAGGAGATCTGTTGCTCTTTTTGGGTCATGGTGTGTGCATGTGAGTGTTATGTCATCTGCATAGGAGGCTAAGTTTATTTGGGGCGTATTGGGTGTAGTTATATCGTGCATGTACAGATTGAAGAGTGCGGGCGATAGGACGGATCCTTGTGGGACTCCGTTTGGAAAGTTTCTGATTTTAGGTGACTGACCGGCAAAAGATACGTGTGCACATCTGCCTGCTAGGAAGTTGGCCAGCCACCTTTTTGTGTTGTTGTGCAAGTTTGTGTTGTAGATTTTGTTTGTTAGGTTGTGGCGGGGGATGGCATCGAAGGTTTTACTAATGTCGAGTGTGGCTAATAGTGATCTGTGTGGTGGTCTAGCTGAGTTGATGCCGTCGAAAGCTCTTTGTGTAAGGTCTGTGAGAAGAGTGTTTGTGGAGTGCAGTGGCCTAAAGCCATGTTGTGTTGGAGCTAGGGGTAGGTCAGGTGTAATTAGTTGTAATACTAGGCGTTCCATGACTTTGGAGGGGGAGCAAAGGAGTGTGATGGGGCAGTGCGAGGAGGGTAGCGTGGGGTCTTTGTTGGGTTTGGGGAATGTGATGATGATACCATGCTTCCAAATGTCTGGTATTGTGTTGTGTGAATAGCTGTAGTTTGATATGTTAGTGAGTGCTTGCATGCCTTGTGGTCCCAGGTGTCTGAGGTGTATGTTGCTTATGTTGTCTAGGCCACAGGCGGGTGAGTGCTTGAGATTGTTGATGATATGCTTTGTCTGGTGATTGGTGAAGGGTATATAGTCAGGGTCTGTGGGGAATTGTCTCTTACGTCGGATGACACGTCGGTCGTCTTTGTGAGGTTTTAGGTGGCTGACATGTGAGAAGTGATTGATGAGAGTGTTTGCTTGTTATTTACATGAAGGAGTAGAGTCTGTTGTTGTGATTGCAAGATTGTCAAGAGAGTTGAGAAGAATTGCAGCACGAATCGGAAAGGAGGGGGAAGATGGACACAGATCGGGAATGAAGATATCACTGAAAAGGGAATTAGTGGGAGAGTCACTATGTTTAATTTTTAATGCACGGCGCATAGTAACTAAATCGTGATGGAGGGAGAGCGGGCTCGCCACTCTCAGCTAAGACGGAGGTATTTGGGGAGGAACGGAAAGCTCCAATACAGAGACGCATACCCTGCGTATGAACAGGGTCCAACATCTTCAAAACGGAAGCAGAGGCAGACCCATAAATGGGGCAGCCGTAGTCGAGGATGGAAAGAACCACCGCCTTGTAGAGCATCAACATAGTGGTACGTCTGGCACCCCAAGTGGTATGGGATAGTTTTCTGAGGAGGTTGAGAGCACGAAGGCCTTTACCTTTAGTTAACTGAACATGGTCTCTCCAGTTGAGATGTTGGTCAAAGATTACGCCTAAGAATTTAACACTGGGATAGAAAGAAATCTGAGAGGGTCCCATTCGAAGCGATATTGACTGGCCACGGAGCCAGCGTTTGTCTCGATAGAAGACTATTGCCTTAGTTTTCTCAGCCGAAAACTGAAAGCCAACTAAAGATGCCCAGGTGATCACCCGTTGGATGGAGATGTTGAGTATACGTTGAGCATGTCTGAGGGTACGGGCAGTGCAATAGATGGTAAAATCATCAACGTACAGGCTGCCATGGACTTCTGGCAGCAATTGTTTAATAACTTTATTTATGGCCGCGGCAAAAAGATTGCTGCTGAGAACGCTGCCCTGGGGAACACCATTGACGAGTGGAAAGACATTAGAAAGAATTCCCTCCACTCGAGTCTGGAATGTTCGATCCGAAAGAAAGTTGGAAATAAAAAAGGGTAGATGGCCACGGACACCACTATCATGAAGTAGTTGTAGGATGGGACACCGCCACGTGGTATCATATGCCTTCTGGATGTCAAAGAAAGCAGCGACGGTGATGGACTTACTTTCAAAGCCACGTTTGATATGAGATTCTAATAACGTAAGCGAGTCCAGAGTAGATCGATCTTTCTGAGAGCCAAATTGGGTCGGAGTGAGAATAGAGTGTTGACAGAGGAACCAAGTAAGTCTAGTATTGACCAATTTCTCCATTAATTTACAAAGACAACTGGTGAGGGATATTGGTCTATAACTCAAGGGCAAGCTCGGATCTTTTCCAGGTATTGCAATTGGGACGACAATAGCATGTTTCCATGAGGTAGGAAATTGATGACGGATCCACACCTGATTATAAAATTGCAAGAGGTAGGATTTAGCAAGGGGGGCTAAGTTAGTGAGTAAGGTAAAACTTATGTTATCTTGGCCAGGAGCGGAGTTAGGACATGTGGAGAGTGCATGTTCAAATTCATCCATAGTAAAACATGCATTATAATCAAAGGTGTCTGGTGAAGAGAAGTCGAGGGGGATCGACTCCATTTCAAGTTTATGGCGGCGGAAATTATCGTCTAACCTCTCATTACTGCTGACATGGGCAAGATGTTGACCCAAGAGGTTCGATATCTCAAGGGGATCGTGAACAGTACGGCCACCGTGTACCAAAGCATGGCGCGGAGGGGCAATGTGAAGGCTGTTAATATTCCTGAATTTATGCCAAACGCGTGATATCGGGGTAGATGGGGAAATGGTGGAGATATAAGTTTTCCAGGATTCGGATCTACTACGGATGACTTCTCGACGGAATTTAGCTGATAGTCGATTGTAGTGAGGTTTGATGGCACACCCAGTATATCCATCAATAACGAGATGGAATGGTATAGAAGGTCATCACGTAAAGGTAAGCGTGAACATAAAGAATTGTAACGTTTATTGAGACTATCGAGGCGGCGGCCTAATGCATGTTTACTTTTAGCAAGAGTGGATAAGGTGCTGTCCCACCAGGGGACTCGACGACGTAGGGGCGAAGAAGTCGTCTGGGGTATAGACTTAGTAGCTGCATTAGTAAAAAAATTAACGAGGAATGAATGCGTTTCATCAGGATCCCGGAAGGGATTAAAAGGTGGGATTTGTCTGGTGTGGAGGACATATGCGTCCCAGTCAGCTTTGTGGAAGTTATAGCGAGGGAGCGAAGGACATGGACGGAATTGCAAGTAAGACAGAATGACAGGAAAGTGATCGCTCGAGAACGTATCAACACAGACCCGCCACTCGAACTTATCAACAATTGATGAGGAGCACAGGGTGACATCGACAGAGGAATAAGTATGATAGGAAGCAGAAAAGTAAGTGTGTGAGTCGGCCTCATTAAGGCAGCAAAGGTCACGGTTCAGAAGCAAATGTTCAATCTGCGAACCGGCTGTATCAGGATTGGAGGAAATAGGGTCCCATATAGGGCTATGGGCATTGAAGTCACCCAACAGTAAGATGGGAGAGGGTAGTGTAGAGACAAACTGAGAAAGCAAAGAAAGGTCATAATTGTAAGCAGGCTGGTTATAGATATTGCAAATGGTAACAGAGTCACCATCGGGGATATGAAGAGTAAGGATAAAGTGCTGTAGGAAACTTGTACGAATGGGAATTAAGTCAAAAGTTACTCGATGATGGACATAAATTGCTGTGCCATATTCTCCATCAGGGGATAGAGAACAGCACGCAAGGTGGTAGTTGGTGATGGCTTTATCATAATTTCCAATGTGTTGTAAACAAATACACATTGGATTATAGACACTGAGTAAACGCTGGATCTCACCTAGATGGACTCTAGATGAGAGACCATTACAATTCCATTGTAGTATATAGGAATTGAACAGGTTAAGTGAGAGATGTCAGGTTACGTAAATTAACAGCACTGTTCGGCTGTCGGAGATGAAGAGGAACGGGTTTGGGGGGAGGGTCATGAGAAGGCAGGGAGTTTCGACGTGGACGGTGGGGGGACACATTAGAGGACAAGTCATGGAGGATAGTAGCTACCTTGGAGTGTGAAAGATCTGAACGTGACTTTAAGTGAAAAGCGCATAAGCACTAAGAGTTATGAGAGGCGTGTTATCAAGGGTTGGTAAACGTTGGTCACGGAGAAAGGAGCGTATCAACGCAGCAACAGTGCATTTAGTGCGGGTAGGCGTCCGGCAATACTCACGCACAAAGCAGTCATGACAGCCGCAGTGGGGTGCATGGGAGCCCGAGGCGGTAGCATTGATAGGTGCATGAGGTCGAGGAAGAGTAGGCGGAGGGGATGCAGGCATAGAGGGGGTGTGGAGTGAGGGAGGCTGGGACGGAGAACCCATATCAGAGCGGAAGATGCGTGAGCGAGGAGGGACACGTTAAGGTTTGGGAGGCATAGGTCGGGCTGTGAGGGTCTTACGTTTTACGGAGGGAGATTGACGATCTGAGGAGGGAGAATGTAGAGCATCAGATCGGCGTTTACTGGTGGAGGGGGTAGAATCCATGACATCGTCAGCATCGGTAGAGGGAGCCGGGGCAAGAGGCAAGGATTGAAGATCAGTTACGGGTGAAGGGGACGCGGATGCTTTTGGGGTGGAGGCTTCATGAACAGGGGGAGGGGTATTCAGTGTATGAAATAGGTTGGAGAGGGGAACAGTGGCTAGACTAGGAAGGGGTGAATCCAACACAGCATCACTGTCCTCACATCTCGACTACCGGGAGAAACGTCAGTTGTAGGTGCACGAAGTCTAGCACTGTAAGTCATATTTCTAGAGGGATCTTTAACATCTCTTACTCTCAGTTCTTGCTTAGCTTCCCTGACAGACTAATGAGAAGCTTTAACTCGGCATTGTACATGTAGAACACACATTGCTTTGAGTGAGCATGGTGTTCAAGGCCACAGTTAACACACTTTGGAGTGCCACAATTCCAACGGGTAGCATGTTTAACGGAGCTACAGAAGGCACACACCCGAACCTTCTTATACCTACCAGCTGAGTGACCAAAGGTGGAACAGTTTGTACATTGTAACGGTTTGGGGACATAAGGTTCACGCCTTTGTCCTTCGATCCTGATGTCTTGTGGGAGGGAACGTCCACTAAACTTAATGCGAGCTATGCGGAGAGGATGAGAAGGAGTTGATTTGTTTGGGATACCATACAAATCAACGTCGTGCACATTTGGATAACGCAAGCGCAACGACGACAGGAGGGTAGACTTATCAGGAAGTCCGTCATGGTCATACGTTGAGGGTAGAACAACAGTACCGAGGATGTAGTTGAGGTCGTTATGTTTCGTGACAGTAACAGGGATATCGTCCAAGGTAGTAAGAGATAGGTATGTATCAGATTGGGCACGAGTAGTGGTTTCCACAATCCAATCATTATTACCAGTCTTACGGAACGATAAGTCTGAAGTTGCATGCGCCGAGAGGAGGAGGTTCTCTAACTTAGCCCCCGAGATGTAGGAAGCCGGCCGTATGACGAGGAAACGCGGCCAGTCATCATCCTCAAAAAGTGAATCGAAGTGCCGGAGGGTGGCATTGGGGACAAACTGACGCCGAGGTTTCCGCCGAGGTTTGGGGCCGGAATGAGGCATATGAGGCTCCAGAGTTGCAACGAGTGAGGTGGAGGTAGTGGCTGAACTAACAATCGGCTGAAATGGTGGAGAAACAGTGTCGATAGGAGGTGAAGGGTCACCAACACTGGTGTCACTCAGCAGGTGGTCAGTGGAAACTAAGTCGGTTGACGGGTAGTGCTGAAGAGCAGGGCATGTCAAGAGAACCCGGCACGCCAAGGCCCATGGTTTGAACAGGAGACTCAATACAAGGAGGGTCTCCCTTATCTTGGGAGAGGGGAGGGACATTTAAATCATGAGCGGCAGGTGTAGTTGGGCTATGTGGAGAGTCGATGTGAAAAGGGGCCATTGTAGGATCCACAGATGGAGGACGGGAATCCTTAGTCGTAAAAGCAGGTAATTTAGTATCAGAGCGTGAGAGAGCATCAGACTCGGAACAACTCGGAGGGGAGGTGTCCAAGGTGGTAGACTCAGAGGGCAGAGGAAGGCCAGATGGAGAGTCTAGGGGAATGCAAAGGTCAAGTACCGGGGGCGCCAAAGCTGGATCCAGGGGAGGAGGTTTGCATGGCTGATCCATGATGACCCTAGTTGTTTTTACTATTCTATTTTCATTTTATCGGAAAACAAAAAAGAAAGAAAAACATAACCGAGGGGAAAAAAAGAAAGAAAAAGAAAAAGAAAAATAGGAAACAAAACAATAAATAAAGAACATACCAGAAGGGCCAACAGAGAACCCTTCATCGTGAGTCAGGGAGCCCCAGCCTCTATATCGGTGGTGCAAACAGGGGCAGGTCTCCAGGGGGCTCATCCTCATACCCTACCCCACTAGACTAGGGGGGATAGCACCAAAACGCACAGAGAGGCCAAGCTTAGGCAAAACCGCTATACTGGGACCGAGGGCAAAGTTAATTGCAATCATCCCCAATCTGTGCGTAATGGAGGGCAGCCGGGCAGAAGCCAGGAAACCCACCAGGAAGGGAAAACGGACCCCTGGAACCGAGACCGGTCCCCACTGATGGGCGACCCCAGGTGCATCAACGCGGGCAACCGCGTCGCCGCTCCTGGGACCAGCCCCCTCGGGCGGTGAGCTAGACCGCCACGACCCCTGTAAATGGAGAGGAGCCAAGACTCCAGTAGCGAGGGAAGGCTCTCGAGCCTAGCAGGCACAATTTAGTTAAAATAGGGAGGAAATCCTCCGCAAAATTAAAACCAAAAATGGGAACACGAAAATCGTCGTCACTGGGAGGTTCCGCTTACCCCAATGACGACGCCGATTGAATCCCTGCCCTAAAGAGAGTGACACTAACGACCCCGCTTCAAGCCCCGCCACCACGACAAGGTGGCTCCCCATTGGCGGGGACCATAGGCCATCATGAGTATAATAACTGTACTGGCAAAATCACATCAAAAGACAACTATAGACCTATTGCCCTTGCCAGTATTGTAAGTAAGAACTAGAGTTAATCATTTTAGACAGAATCTCAGTGTATATCTCAACTAATAGTAATCAATTTGGTTTTAAAAAGAATCATGGTACGGACCAGTGCATCTACACTCTGAAGGAGCTAGTGGATGGGTACATCAAAATGAACAGCTCTATTTTTGCATGCTTTCTTGATGCTAGTAAGGCATTTGACAGGGTCTGCCATAATATCCTGTTTAATAAATTAGCAACAAGGGGAGTGCCATCCTATATACTGAGAATCTTGAAGTACTGGTACACCAATCAAACATTTAATGTAAGATGGGGTAACATTATTTCGGATTCCTTTACAGTAACCAATGGTGTGAGACAGGGTAGTATTCTCTCACCTTACTTATTCAATGTACTGTATATATGGATGAATTAAGTGATAAATTGAATAAAGAGCAGATTGGATGTTATTGTGGGAATAAAATCATCAACCATCTCATGTATGCTGATGATCTGGTCATTATTGCACTGTCTTCTGCGGGTCTGAGCAAACTTCTTGAGATATGTGAATCTTTTGGTAGCAAACATGCGTTAAATTCAACCCACTGAAAAGTGCTGTTCTTATATTTAGATCAAAATTACTGTATAAAAGTAAACGGCCTAATTTCTCACTCAATAATCAAATTATTCAAGAAGTAAACAAAATAAAATACCTGGGACACATTATCTCAAACGATTGCTCAGATGATGCAGATATCGGCCGTCAGCGTAGACAGCTATATATACGTGGTAACACCGTCTTGAGGAAATTCCACATGTGTAATTGGGAAACTAAAGTCACTTTGTTCCGGACATATTGTTCCTCTATGTACATGGCCCATTTGTGGTGGAAGTACAAGAGAGCCACCATAAATGGTCTGTGTACTTCCTATCATAATATACTCAAAATGTTCATTGGTCTCTCTAAATATGAGAGCACTAGTATGGTGTGCACACTGTTGGATGTGCAGTGCTGTCGGGCTGTCATCAGGAGACTGGTATACAGCTTTTCGCAGCGACTGCAATCCTCCAGTAACACGCTGATCGTAGCTCTTTGGTCTAGTGATTATATCACTGGCAGAAGCTGCTGCACACATAGTATGTACTGTAATATATATGTCTAATTGAACTCTGAGCAATAGGTGTTAACCAACATTGAGCAATAGCCTTAATTAGCTTATCTGTGTTATATTGTGACAAAATGTGATATGTGCTTTATTATGTCATTCTGTAAATAGGCATACTGTATATTTATTTTACTGTTTCTTTATTAATATATTTTTGTGTATATTATCTGTGCTCTCACGAGAAGTGTATGTGTTATGGACCAGTAGGTCGTACTGTATTTATATCGTATTTATCTTCTGTGTCTGGAATAAAGAATTATTATTATTATACTATTATTATTATTATTACCTGGCACCAGTAGAAGGAGTCATCTCTTTGTAACCATAGGCCATCATGAGTATCGTAAATACGATAGGCTATGACTCTTTTTTTGATCCCGTATGTCTCTGTGACGTCACGGTCGCTCCTGCAGCACGACGTAGGACGAGTAGATCGTATATTATAAGATTGTAAATAAGTTAAGTTATAAAAGGCCTAATATGCGATTAAGCAATATTGCCATGGTCTTATGTAGTATATATGAATTTATCGTATATATTAATATAATTTATCGTATGGAGCAACCTAGATGCGGTACGATAATTTGGGCTCCTGGCGTTTGCCAAGGCAGCAAGGTGTGCCTTTGAGGAAGACCAGGAGCCTTCACGAACACCGACCAGTTAACATCTATTTTCCGCCCTCAGTTGATCGCGCTTTTGAGCCTCTAATCACAATACACTGACAGCAATACAAACAGCTACACCATCACGACGCTCTCATCGACGCCATGACTGACTGACAGATAAGCATAATATTCATGTCCATCCCCATGTAATCATTTATTCTTTCTTTTACTTGACTCGAGTCTCGGGACCGAAGTCTCGTTTCCCATTGTCCACCACCATATTGGGTAAACGTTCTCCCTTGCTTCATTGCCACGTGGAACTATTGGTGAGTTAATTCCTGGCTAGTATTAACCCTTATAACCTTACCGTATATATCATTTATTATGTGAGACCTTTGGATATAAATTAGCTTGTTTCAGATCCAATTCAATTTAGATATGGAGTAATTCGATTTAGATTGATTTTATTTGGATTATAGCTTATAGATATTTTACTTCAATTGATAGTTTACCACATTGGTGCCCAGACCCGGGAATTAGCTACCAGTAAGGGATTTTAAGGCAATGAACAAGGGGACATATAACAGGATGCAGGAACAACTCTATGATAAACTGGCAAGGCTAGCCAAGCGATGGTTAGAGCCGGAATGCAGGGTCACATCGTTGCGCTTGCCGAAGTCCTGCATCCCACCCATCATCTTTCCCCAATAATTTTATTTTCCATTTCAGACTTCCTGTGACATATGACCTGACCTAACATTTTTTTCTTGTTCAATATGACCCTTTAGTAGGTATTGCTATTTTGTGTACTATTTTTTCTCCATAACATAGAAGTCCGCCGGTCGGCGTCTCTTAACTAGACTACTATTTTGCCGTTGTTTTTGTAACATTTAGATACATAGCCTATAGGCTTACATGCAAAATGAATAAAGACAATAAAGAGACACCATCTAGTGGGGTGCTGATCAAGGCCCCTAGAAATCAAAGGGCGGGGCTTCGGGGAGTATTAAATAGGCTAATTGTGGACGTCAACACTTTCATCACTACTGCTGAACTAGAGGAATTGGAAGCTAGATTAGAAAACGTCCAGGCTACCCACGGTCGTATTATGGCTCTGAGTGAGGTGATTGTGGCAGACATGACAGAGGAGGAAGAGATAGTTACAGAGTGTGATAATCGCGCCCTCTATGACGAACCTGTCTTTAGAGCGAAGTACATATTACAGCGTGCTGTCGCAAGTAAGAAGGGAGGCGAGAATGAGGCCCATAGAAGGGCTGACCCAAATCATACTGTACACCTCCCAAAGCTTAATTTTCCTACATTTGGGGGCAAATTGGCTGAGTGGTTAGCTTTTTGGGACGTATTTCGGTCTACAGTTCATGAATCCTCTTTGGATAATGTCCGCAAGTTTCACTATCTGAAGGGACAAATGGAAGAAGAGGCCTTACATTTGATAGAGGGTTTTGCAGTAGTGGGTGATAGTTATCTTGAGGCAGTACAATTATTAAAGTCCACATACGGGGATCAAGAGCAGTTGAAGATGGCCCATGTCGTTGCCTTGTTAAAGCTCGCAGAACCACAGTATAAGGTTGAGGAGTTAGCAAATTTTAGGGCAAATATGGAGTGCCATACTCGATCGCTAGACACCCTAGGGCTTACCACACAGGAAATGATAGTCATTATCTTACGTCAGAAGCTTCCTATGGCAATACTTGACAAGGTTAGATCATTTGATCTGGGAGAGTTCAAACCTCAGTTCAGTAAGGAAATCAATAATCTACAGTTGAACAAAGGGAGAATGTATGTGTCCGGAGGGAGTGAGAATGTGGAGAAGAGGGGAACAGTAAGCATGACAGTGGGGACTAAAGAAAAGAAAGAGGGTACGTATAAGAAACCTGCTCAGATTCTATGTAAGCTATGTAACAACAAACATAAATGGAGTTTCTGTGTAAAATACCCAACAAATGAGACAAAACTAGCACAGGCGAAAAGATTGAAGCTATGTGTAGGTTGTCTAAGTAAGGAACATGGTAAGCAGGGACAATGTACTGCTACATACTTAAGGCCCTGTCGCCACTGCAAAGGACATCATTTTGATAAGTTGTGTCCTACAGCAGATAAAGTCAAAGACGTCAAAACAGAGGGTACTACAACTGTGACACTAGGTAGCACGCAAGACACCACTATATTGCCCACAATACAGATTCCCATGGAAGGTAATGACAGTAACAAAGTTTTTCAGGTACTTCTAGATCAAGGGTCTCAATGTTCCTTTATAAAGAGGTCCGTACTAGTGGGACTGAAGCACCGAATCGTAGGGGCTGAGACTCTTCGATTACAGGGCTTCACAGGGGTTACTGATAAGCAAGACTACGAGATAGCGGAGATTTCATATTTCTATAGTAAAAACCGGTACTTTATGACTTGTATCGTAGTAGGCACCCTACCAGAACATGTATCTGTAGGTGTGAAGAAGGTGGAACACGCATTACGTAGCAAAGGGTTTAACTTGTAAGATCCCATGGGAAATCAGAGTGAGGTGCATGTACTACTTGGTGTGGATCATTATTATGATGTAGTTATACCCTGGATTTAAAAAGATGTGTGGTGTAATTTTAATCCCCACTAAATTTGGATATTCCATGAGCGGAAAGGTGCATACTACACAGTCAAAGGTCCTGGTCGACACGGTCTCGATATATAGAGTCAATGTAACCGCGGCAGAGGAGTTGGGAAGGGAGGATTCCCAACCTAGTGACCCTAAGATGGCTGCCGACTTCGACCTGGAACGACTGTGGAGATTGGATCACATAGGCATTAACCCGGGAACTGCAGGAAGACTTAAGAGTTCCCCCGGCGGACTGCGGGAAGACTCTTAAGAGTCAGGGAAAAAAAAATCGATTTAAACCCGAATTTTTTTTTTTTTTTTTTTTTTGCCCCTGGGCCATGCAAAATATCACTCCTCTACCTCCCCTCCTTCCCAACTTTCCTCCCATCCTTCAGTTATCACCTATTTTCCCTGTTATTCCCTTATTATGTGGTATATTTTCGTGCTAACATTAGCGAGTTGCAAGCAGGGCATTGTCATCACTGTTAGCAAGCGAGTGCAAGAGAGAGAGAGAGAGTATCGATCGACAGTGTCTCTCCAGACTTGGGGAAAAGTGGCGGGAAAGGAGGTTGCCTCAGCCATACATTATGTAACTCCCGGCCTGTATCGCCGATTTTGACCATCCAAACGCTGTTTCCACTTGTTTTATTATTGTAACAGGTTAATACATTTATAATCAACCTATAATAGGTGCATATGGAGAAGTATTAATGCTATTTATGGTAAAATAAATATTTTAGTGATGGAAACAGCTCAAA
This sequence comes from Paralithodes platypus, assembly GCA_032716605.1. Lineage (NCBI taxonomy): Eukaryota > Metazoa > Arthropoda > Malacostraca > Decapoda > Lithodidae > Paralithodes > Paralithodes platypus. The sequence goes on along the minus strand of CM064505.1, from coordinate 5,184,110 downwards.
TACATGCGCACAGGCAGAGGTGTCTCATACCCCCCATGCGCACTTCAGAGGTTAATCCTATGGAGACTGATTATGACTCGGAAGTTGCGCTACAAAGGTTTGACGAGTCTGTGAGCTACTGTGCCTCAGACAAGCAATATAAAGTTAGTTTACCCTGGAAGAACAGTGAGATAAGCCTGCCTACCAACTATGGTTTGGCATTAGGTCGCTTGCGCGCATTACAGCGGAAATTGTCTAACGAACCGAGCACGTGCCAGGCGTATGACGATGTATTTCGGAGTTATGAAGATAGGGGCTTTATCGAGAGAGTCGATGTCAAGGAACCGATTAAGAAGGGTAGGGTTCACTATCTGGCCCATCATGGGGTAAGAAAAGACAGCGTCACCACACCAATACGGGTGGTGTATGACTGCTCTGCCCATCAAGGTCAACAACCCAGTCTAAATGACTGCCTGTTGACAGGTCCGTCCATGGTGTCGGACGTGTCCCAACATCTATTGCGGTTTAGGCTGGGGAAGTACGCCTATACCAGTGACATCGAGAAAGCATTCTTGATGGTCAAGCTAAAGGAGGAAGATAGAGATGGTACCCGCTTTCTTTGGTTCAGCGACATTAGCGACTCTGAAAGTCCGGTCATAATATACCGTTTTCAGGTTGTACTCTTTGGGGCCACGTGTTCACAGTTTTTGTTAAATGCCACAATAAAAAAACATCTAGCTGATACTCATGAGGACACAAATAAACTATCTCGCGGATTATATATAGACAATTTGCAAGGTTCTAGCGATAGTCAGGATGATTTGTTGTATACATACTTGCAAGCACGCAGATTGTTTGCGGATGCACATCTATTTCTCCGCGAGTGGGTTACTAATAGTGAAGATCTTCAGAGTTTGATAAAGGTGGACGGTACGGCATCTCTTAACCAGGAAAAGTCCAGAAATTTGGGGATGATCTGGCAACCTAAACATGACATACTAACTTTTCAAACAAGCTCTTTTGCTCAGCAGACAGGAGCGCACACGAAAAGAAGTCTGTTGAGCAAAGTTGCGCAATTTTTTTATCCTTTGAGTCTAGCATTACCCGTTACCATAAGAGCTAGGATTCTAATGCAGGAAGTTTGGAGACGTAAAATAGGATGGGATGACAGTTTGCCCGAGGACCTGAATGACCAAGGGACATTGTTGTTGAATGAGTATGCCATTCTATGTAGTAAACCTATACCTCGTAAAGTGGCGGCGTTCGGTGACGTTACGTTACACACGTTTTGCGATGCTAGCGCCACGGCATACGGGGTAGCCATATATGTCGTTACTTCATTTGGGGCACATTTCGTTACAGCCCGGGCCAAGGTAGTCCCTAAAATGGAATTGACTGCCATGCTGCTATTAGCATGTCTGGTGCAACATGTACGCGCAGCATACAAGAGCGAGTTAAACATTGAAATCGTTCACGTATGGTGCGATAGTCAGGTCGCACTCAACTGGATACATAGCAAGAAGTCTCTGCCAGTTTATGTGAGGAATAGGGTAGATGAGATTAGAGCCCTTTTGCCAGACGTTGCTTATCATTATGTAAATGCAAAAGAAAACCCTAGTGATCTCATAACTAGGGGTGTAACGGCTAGCCAGTTAGTGAAGTCCGAATTGTGGTGGCATGGTCCAAAGTGGCTGCTCCATGAAAGTGAATGGACGATTTGGCATGCTGTTGGTGAGGAACTTCTGCCACTGGAAACGGTGGCAGTTACAGCCCAACCAAATGAGCCACCGGGTCCAATCATAGAGTGGGCAAGATTCGGTGACTATAATAAACTAGTCAGAGTTGTAGCTTGGGTATTGCGATATGTATCCAATATCAAGCTTAAAGTAACGGGCCAACTCTGCAACAGGGGTCACAACATTGATGCTCGTGAATTTAAAGCAGCTGAAGTAACTTTGATCATATGGGTTCAAGTAGAAACCTTTTCCAATGAATTAGAATCCATGCAAAGCTCGAAAAAGACATTAATGCCTAATATAGTGCGTAAACTAAGGTTGCACCTAGACAATGGCCTCATCAGGTGTGAGGGTCGCCTGAAGTGGTCGGGTGTACCAGATGGCACAAACCGCCCTATACTTATGCCAACAAGACATCACGTTACTGATCTATTGATCATACGTGCACATAGGGAAGTAAAACACTACGCGGTATGTCATATTATATCAAATTTATGTCTCACATGGTGGATACCCAGAGTTCGACAAGTAGCTCGACGCGTGGTAAGAAAGTGTGTAATATGCCAGAGACTAAAAGGTAAACCATATGCAACTGGACCAGCTCCACCTCTACCTGAATGCCGTGTAAAGCACATAGAACCTTTCCAAGCTGTAGGGTTAGATTACACAGGGGCATTGAAGACGAGAGAGCATGAGAAGGTTTATATATTATTGTTTACCTGTGCAACGTCTCGAGCGGTACACCTAGAACTATGTGATAATATGTCTAGCGAAGAATTTATGCTGGCGTTTAGACGGTTTTGTGCCCGTCGTTCATTCCCTCAACTCATTCTTAGCGACAATGCTCCCACTTATGTCCAAGCATCAAAATATCTAAAGGATATGAGTAGTGATCCTACTATCATCACTTTTTTGGGAGAGAAGAAGTGCGAATGGAGGTTCATTCCAGTTAAGGCACCTTGGTTTGGTGGAATGTGGGAACGGTGTGTCGGCATAGTAAAATCAGGACTCAGAGCGGTTGTAGGACGTGCTCTATTAACCTCTGAAGTGCGCATGGGGGGTATGAGACACCTCTGCCTGTGCGCATGTATTTGAGCTGTTTCCATCACTAAAACATTTATTTTACCATAAATAGCATTAATACTTCTCCATATGCGCCTATTATAGGTTGATTATAAAGGTATTAACCTGTTACAACAATAAAACAAGTGGAAACAGCGTTTGGATGGTCAAAATCGGCGATACAGGCCGGGAGTTACATAATGTATGGCTGAGGCAACCTCCTTTCCCGCCACTTTTCCCCAAGTCTGGAGAGACACTGTCGATCGATACTCTCTCTCTCTCTCTTGCACTCGCTTGCTAACAGTGATGACAATGCCCTGCTTGCAACTCGCTAATGTTAGCACGAAAATATACCACAGAATAAGGGAGTAACAGGGAAAATAGGTGATAAGTGAAGGATGGGAGGAAAGTGGGGAAGAAGAGGAGGTAGAGGAGTGATATTTGGCATGGCCCAGGGGCAAAAAATATATATATATATATTTTTTTTTTCGGTGTTTAAAATTGATTTTTTTTCCCCCTGACTCTTAAGAGTCTTCTCGCAGTCCGCCGGGGGAACTCTTAAGAGTCTTCCGGCAGTTCCCGGGTTAAAGAAGAGTGAGATGACGACAGTCCTCACAGAGATAGAGGCAGCCGTGAATGATCGCCCGCTTACATATGTGTACACCGACCTGCAAGAACCACTACCATTAACTCCAGCTCACTTGCTATATGGAAAACCATTGACTGCACTTCCATCTGATTTCCAATCCACAGTAGAGTTAGAGGATCCCTCGTTGTAGTCTGAGGTAGCGGTGTCTAAGAGATACCAGTATATATCCAGGATAATCGAGGATTTTAGGAAACGGTGGATTAGTGAATATCTGCTAGCATTGAGGGAAAGGAGTGTTACTCCCTCTGGTAGACCAACGGCACCTACAGTTGGTGAAGTTATTTTAATTAAAGAAGATAGTCCTCGTTTATACTGGAATTGGGCCGCGTGTTGGAGGTATACAAGGGGGCAGACTCTGTAGAGCGGGTGGCGCTATTGAAGACAGCCACTGGAACTAGTTCGTCCTATTGCACGTTTGTACGCTTTGGAGCTCGATTCCGCATTGCAATCTGATGCTCCACCTGTTATTGCTGGGTCCGAGGATTCTCAAAGGAACGACTCACCTCTTACTGATGGTGATCATTCTCGGACCGGGACACGTCCCAGACGCGCTGCTGCTGGCGCCGTCGACTTGTGGCATCAGAAGATAGCCTCTGGGCAACTTTAAATTTAAGGTGGGGTTCAGGTATTTTTTTGTGGGGGGAGTGTATCGTAAATACGATAGGCTATGACTCTTTTGTGATCCCGTATGTCTCTGTGACGTCACGGTCGCTCCTGCAGCACGACGTAGGACGAGTAGATCGTATATTATAAGATTGTAAATAAGTTAAGTTATAAAAGGCCTAATATGCTATTAAGCAATATTGCCATGGTCTTATATAGTATATATGAATTTATCGTATATATTAATATAATTTATCGTATGGAGCAACCTAGATGCAGTACGATAATTTGGGCTCCTGGCGTTTGCCAAGGCAGCAAGGTGTGCCTTTGAGGAAGACCAGAGCCTTCACGAACACCAACCAGTTAACATCTATTTTCCGCCCTCAGTTGATCGCGCTTTTGAGCCTCTAATCACAATACACTGACAGCAATACAAACAGCTACACCATCACGACGCTCTCATCGACGCCATGACTGACTGACAGATAAGCATAATATTCATGTCCATCCCCATGTAATCATTTATTCTTTCTTTTACTTGACTCGAGTCTCGGGACCGAAGTCTCGTTCCCCATTGTCCACCACCAAATTGGGTAAACGTTCTCCCTTACTTCATTGCCACGTGGAACTATTGGTGAGTTAATTCCTGGCTAGTATTAACCCTTATAACCTTACCCTATATATATAATTTATTATGTGAGACCTTTGGATATAAATTAGCTTGTTTCAGATCCAATTCAATTTAGATATGGAGTAATTCGATTTAGATTGATTTTATTTGGATTATAGCTTATAGATATTTAACTTCCATTGATAGTTTACCACAATGAGTATAATAACTATACTTACCTGGCACCAGTAGAAGGAGCCATCTGTTTGTAACCATAGGCCATCATGAGTATAATAACTGTACTTACCTGGCACCAGTAGAAGGAGCCATCTCTTTGTAACCATAGGCCATCATGAGTATAATAACTGTACTTACCTGGCACCAGTAGAAGGAGACATCTCTTTGTAACCATAGGCCATCATGAGTATAATAACTGTACTTACCTGGCACCAGTAGAAGGAGCCATCTCTTTGTAACCATAGGCCATCATGAGTATAATAACTGTAATTACCTGGCACCAGTAGCAGGAGCCATCTCTTTGTAACCATAGGCTATCATGAGTACAGTGATGCCTATTATCATCACTATCACAATGAACGCGATCAAGCTGGCGGGGATGGGCGGGATTCCTGTGGGGAAGGTTGATAGCTGGTAGATTAGGTGGTAGATGAGTGGTAGATAGGTGTTACATTAGGTGCTAGATAGGTGGTACATTAGCCTAAGTTGTAAATGTGTGTTTGATAGGTGGTAGATAGGTAGTCGATTAGATGGTACATTAGGTGATAGATAGGTGGCACATTAGGTGGTAGACGAGTGGTAGATAGGTGGTTCATTAGGTAGTAAACGAGTGGTAGATAGGTGATACATTAGGTGGTAGATAATTATGTGGTAAGTAGGTGGTAGATATATGGTAAATTAGGTGATAGATATGTGATTGATTAGGTAGAAGAAAATATGTTAGATAGGTGTTAGACAATTATGTTAGGTGCTTTTTTCTATGTGTAAGAAGGAGACACAAGGCAGGTTGCCTGTAACGTGTGTCTCCCCCAAAGCCAAAAGAATGACAGAGCCAAATTCAAGGGACGTTGTGGTCAAAATGCCTGGACACACGAAGTTTAAAGCAGGTTAAGTCATAGGATGAAGGAAAGATTGATTGAGGGACAGATTTCCAGAGTTCACTTGTTGAGTAGAAGAAAGACTGAGAAAATTTGCGAATTTGTGGGTTGGAGAGCTGGACAGAATAGGAGTGGGACTGTGTTGAAAAGTGGGTGACTCGCACTTGCCGCAAGGGAGTGGGTATGCACTGAGAAAGCTCTGAAGAACACTATTTTTTTATAATATTGAATTGATAGAAGAGTGAAAGAGATGCAACATCGCGGTGTTTAGAAAGAGATTGTAGGGAACTAGTAAGAGGAAATGAGTTGATGGGGCTATATGCTTTTGACTCTACTCTTTCGAGAAGTGCGGTATTGGTGGAGCCTCCCCACACGCACGAACAATACTCCATACAGGGGCGCACTGTGCCCCGATACAGAGCAAGAAGCTGTGCGGGGGTGAAGAACCCACGGAGACGGTTGAGCACACCAAATTATATGTTAGATAGGTGATAGATAATATGTTAGATAGGTGGTAGATAATAATGTTAGATAGGTGGTAAATAATATGGTAGATAGGTGGAAGACATGATACTTTATGTCCTCTCTGGATTTAATACTAAGTAGGTGTACAGAACAGATGGTGTTCCTCCTGTTGCACTACAAAGCTGTGCTTCCATGCTGACTCCCTTGCCTATAGGCAAACTCTTCCGTTTTTGTCTTTCCTCTAACACCTTCCCTTCTTGCTGGAAGTTTGCCCTCATTCAACCTGTCTTGAAGAAGGGTGACCGTGCTTCTCAACCCTCCAACTACCGTTCAACTGGTTTCCTCTCTAAATTTATTTTAATTTACTATTAAAATGAAATTTCTTAAACATTTGTCTTCCCATAATTTTCTTTCAGATCGCCAGTACGGTTTCCTTAACCCGAGGAGAGCAAGACTGGGGTGTTGACAAATGTTTTTGTATGCGAATTAATTACCTTCGATGCTGACAGAAGTCATTATATTTACCATCTAAAGCATTATTTCTTCTCCATGTGCATTATTTTACTTATATGATGAACATATGAACATTGAAGAGTAATAAAAGAAGTGAGAACAGCAATTGGGTGGTGGAAAACTTATATTTTTGCCGCCCGGTCGTATTCTGGGTCGGCCGGGCGAGAGACATACATCCTCCTTTTGCAACGTCTCACAATGTACTGAGCCGCCCAGGAGAGATCTCACACTTCTAGAGTGTCTCTAAATGACTCAACCCTGCCTCCGAGCTAGGGTTGACGATAATTAACGAGGAAAATAACTGATAAATGAAGGAAGTAAGAGGTAAAATAGCCGATAATTGACTCTACCTTACACTATTTAACTAGTTTTCCACGACCCACCATGCAATTATTCTTACAGCATGCCCATCTTCTGATATATAAAATATTTCTGATTGGGACAGAGAAAATCTTGTTATTTTCAATTCTTCCAAAACGCAATTTCTCCATCTATCTAACCATCACAATTTTTCACTCGACTATCCCTTATTCTTCAACACACAAATACATTTTTTGCCTTCTGTCAATATTCTTGGTGTTTCTTTTTCTTCTGACCTTTCTTGGAAAGATCATATTAACACTCTTTATTAATCAGTTTCTCAGAAATTAGTGTACTCAACCGTCTCCGTGAGAGTCTCCCCCCCCCCCCATTGCTCTGTACAGGGGTATAGTGCGTCCATGTAACAAGTATTGTTCGCATGCGTGAGGAGGTTCCACCCATACCGCACTTCTTGAAAGGGTAGTCAAAGCATTTTGTCTCATCAACTCATGTTCTACTGATTCCCTACAATCTCTCTCTACACGCCGCATTGTTGAATTTCTCACACGCTTCTACCACTATTACAATAATCGCCATTCTTCAAAGCTTTCTCAGTGCATACCTCCTCCCTTACGTAGAGTGGGGGCACCCACTTTTCAACACATTCCCACCCTTATTCTGTCAAACTCTCTAACACTGCAAGAATAGGTTTTTACACCATACCCGAAAGAGGATTTATGGAGCTCCGATCTTACTTTCAACCATCTTAACAATTTTACCAACACACCTAAACTTCGTTTGATGCGAAAATAGCCTCCCGAAAATATGCCCTGGGCGGGAGTTGAACCCGGGTCCCTTGGGCTATAAGGCAGTTACTCTACCAGTTAGACCAATATTGGTCTAACTGGAGGTAGGTGAGGCTTGGGGAAAGGTTATTGAATGTATTTTAGACGGGAGGGAGGAAGCATAGGGAGTGGGGGAGGGAAAAAGTAGAATAAAGGAGGGGGGGGGGGGAGTTGAGAAAGAAAGGAGAGGGGGAACGTCACAGCTGGAGTTCATTAAAAGGAATTTTACTTATAAAAATGAAAACATTATAGTACCGTTATACAAACGCATAGTGAGGCCCCATCTTGAATATGGTGTACAATGTTGGTCTCCTTATCTAAACAAAGACAGAGAGACTCGATTCAGTGCAGCGTAGGTCCTTGAAATTAATACCATCACTAAAAAATACATCATATCACGAAAGATTTTTTTTTTTTGTAAGTGTTTCCACTTAGGAAAAGAGGATTATGAGGTCAATTAATCGTGTGTTTCAAGATACTAAAGGACTTTGACAAAAATTAATGCTGTGTTACTGTTCACAATCAATAATAGTTCATCAACTCGAGGAAATGGAATTAAATTTAAAACCAGGAAAGCAAATCTCAAAATAAAAAATATTGTTTTCAGCTACAGTGTAGTCAAAGAGTGGAACAAATTGCCAGGGAGAGTGGAGCGATGTAATACAATCGACACATTCAAAAGCAAACTAGATATTCATTTTGAGGAGGTTAGGGTAACATAAGTTGAAAACAAATATATACAGTATATATATGTTGGTTAAGGGGGGATGGGTCGGTTTTCTGGACCACTTTCTCCCTCATGTTTAGCCCCATTAGTTTTCAGATGTTAAGATGTTTGCCGCATTAGTTAGTCGATTTTAAGACTTTGCGCCCCATTTGTTCGTCAATATTTAGACCTTTCGTGCTATTTAGGTGTCGATTTTTTCCCTGGCGAACGATAGTGAGCCTGTAATGTTGGAAGAACCGGCCTTTGGCCGGGAAATTTTTCTACCGAAAAATGTACAAATTAATCTAGAAGGGGGATCTAATGGATTTTGTTTTTAAATTTGATGGAGGTCTAGGGAGGAAACTAGAAAATAACGAATACATGCAAAAATCGCCCAAAAAATGAACCATCTCCCCTTAAATTTTAGCATTATTTTCCAATTTCGTTCTTTACTATTTAATGTTCATGCCGACCGGAGTGGTGGGAGGTGAGAGAGATTTCTGCGTTAAAAAAAAAAAAAAAAAAAAATAGATTGCTAGTGTTAACTGCCTCATAGCCCAAGGGACCCGGGTTCAACTCCTGCCCAGGGCATATTTTCGGGAGGCTATTTTCGCATCAAACGAAGTTTAGGTGTGTTGGTAAAATTGTTAAGATGGTTGAAAGTAAGATCGGAGCTCCATAAATCCTCTTTCGGGTATGGTGTAAAAACCTATTCCTGCAGTGTTAGAGATTTTGACAGAATAAGGGTGGGAATGTGTTGAAAAGCGGGTGCCCCCACTCTACGAAAGGGAGGAGGTATACACATACTACACATACACACATACACCTTCCCCTTAGTAGCAAATGTTAGAATTCCGTCCGGACTGCAAAGTAGGGGCTGCAAGGTCTGTGCAGTCTGTGTATCTATGTAACTCATACACACACATACTCACTGTTCGTTGTGAAATCTACATATACTCACATACTACATCTACACATACTCACATATACACATACTACACATACACATCTACACATTTACATCTACATCTACACACACTACGCATACACACATACACATACACACATACACATCTACACATCTACACGCCTACTACACATCTACACGCCTCTCCCGCCTGGTCCTCCTCTCTAACCCTAACACAACAACGTCAACTGGAGAGAGTTCAGAGGAGGGCATGCAGGATCATCCTGGGTGGCACATATCCAGGGTACGAGGAAGCTCTCACCACCCTTAGCATACCTGCACTCTCAACCCACCACTACAACACACTCAAACAGTTTGCATCTAAGCTGCTTGTTCACCCACGACACAGAAACTTACTTCCACCAGACGCCCCTAGACCTACACGTGCAGCTCGTCATTTCAACACACTCCAACCAATAAGAGCAAGAACTGACAGATATAAAAATAGTCCTATCCCAACCATTGTTAATATGATTAATAATGTGTAATAACGGCCTGTCACACCATATATACGCGCCCACCTTTAATAATATATGCATAAGTGTGTGTGCGTGTGTGTATTAGAATATAATTATGTATGTATTTGCTTGAGTTTGTTTATGTATATGTGTATATGTATCTATGTATGTGCAGTATATGTGTATGTATGTGTGCGTATATGTGTATGTATGTATGCGTTATTTATGTATATATATATGTGTATAGTGTATACTGTTTGTGGTTCAAGCCCGGCTGAGAGTATCAGGTAGGATAAGAGAAGAGCATATATGCATGTAATGTGCATATATTTATGAATATGTATGTCTGTGTGTATGTGCTGTCAATGGTTCGAGCCCGGTTGAGAATATAAGGTATATAATATATATATGCACTGTACGTGTATTTATATTTATATGGTCATATGCACATATGTATGTAAATATACGTACATATGAGCGAGAACATATTGCTCACTAGCGCAACTTCTGATTATAAATCTATGCATAAGCATTATCTATTATTAAGTGTTCGCGTATCTTCATCCATGTATTTCCACCCTTAACAATAGAACGCCCAGCTCTTCCATATTTCGCCTTCTGTCACACACACACACACACACACAACTACACTACCGAGGATTAACCTCCCATTGTAGTACCTGCACCCTCTTTACCTGACCTTACCAAAAGTTTCTGTATGTATGTATGTTTGTGTGCATACGTGAGCGTTTGTGTATACGGACATGTGCACACTTACTGCATGTTCTTATGTTCCTATATATGTATGTATATGTATGTGCGCACGTACGTGTATATACGTATGTTCTGTATATGAGTAAGTAAATAAATGTGTATATGTACTGTATATCACTTACTCTCATGGTTATTTTATGATAATTTGTATTCTGCACATGCATCATTATTGTATTTATTTATTTTGTTTGTAAACTAAGCTTACCATCCTCATATCTGTACATCTCATGTTCATCCACTAAATTGTAAAATGTGTATTTTCAGCTCATGAGGCTGCCATTCTTTAACCCTTATTTAGCGGCGAGCAACATAAGTCGAGTTAAATAAAGCTGGACTATGTGGCGGCGCTCGACATAACTCGAGTGGCAATTTCAGCACGTAATCTGGCTGAGAGAGAGACAAGTGGTGGCAGGAGACTAGCGAGCGTATGACTGCTCCAGACCACCGCGGCGAACCTACTGACACAAATCTCAGCTCCCTCCTCCCTCTCTCACTCGCTACATACTCAATTATGTACTGAAAGTACCGAATTACCTGCTTTTTGCACTCGCGTTGCACGGTTATTGCAAGAAAACTATCCATCATACAAGGATCGTTATGGTGTCATTCGAAAGCTCTGTTTATGCCCTTTCAGGGATAGGTACTTGTTTTACGTTCTGGGTCTTATTTAGGCATGAAAATGATCACGTAAACAGCCCTATTTTGGCTAAAAACACCCCGCTGTGTGGTACACATAAATAAACCGCATAGGCCGCTCGTAAGGTGTTAATAAACCGTTTATTATTATTATTATTATTACATACACACATTTACATCTACACATACACATCTACACATACACGCATTTACATCTACATCTACACATACTCACATCTACGCATACACACATACACATCTACACATTGTGACGCATGTCCAGTGTGAGCATGCTGTACAGAACGCCTAGTCATGCCCCACTCTCACTAGGATCGTCAGGGCAGGAACTTTGGCTGTAGTCTATGTAGAGTTTCCTAACTTAGTTCATGTGAGCCGTTGTACTATAAGTATTATGAATATGTATTTTGTTTTCATCTGAGTCAACGAGTTCTATTTTATATCATTAGTTATAAGTATTGTGTGTGGAGCTTATTTGTAATGATGGGAGGAGAAACAGCCACAGTTGGGGGTCAGGGGGTGCGCCGGGGGGGAGGGGGGCCTAACTCACTAGCACCCCCCCCTCCCCCCTCCCCTCAGTGCTAGGGGAGCCTTTGTCTATTCCAGAGGAGAGAGAGAAATTACGTAATGGTTGTCAGTGGGCGGTCCTTAGTAGTTCACGTTGGGCTCACTAGAGGGCCGGGTATAAAAAGGGAAGTCTAGCCATTTTTTCATCAGAACTCATTAGGCAGAGCGACTTCTCATTTCCCTTGCTAACTATATATATTCTTCTGACTGATGTGAACTTTCTCTACTACCTTACATTCTTATCTCCTCTTTTCCCTGCCTGTTAACTTCCATGGTCCCGTTGGTGCAGAGCTAGTCAGCCAACGTATTATCGCTTGAGTTCTCACGAGATACTTGCCTATTAGATAGCCTATTTTGGAAGGGTTAACTTAGAATAGGATTGATTTATGTTTGTTGCACTTGTATATGCATTTCCCTGTGTGTTATTATTATTATTCCTGTTTTCTGCTAGTCTAGGTAATGCTAGACTGGGGTAAGGCTTTTCTGTGTTACGAGTTGTTGTTTGATGCAGTGGTTAAGCGATAAACCTGCATACTCGTTTCGGTTCAGTGAAGCCTAGGTTGTCTTCGCGGCTGACTGTGTTGAGTTAATAATTTACAGTGCGTGAGGGCAAGAGCCTAACCACCCTGTATTTTATTAACAGTTTGTTTTTACTTTGTCAAGGAGCCGGGAGAAAACCAGATACAAGGGATCTGGATTTCTCAAAGTGCACTTGTTAGTTTTAACGTAATACTTTAAACAGTTGTGAGGACTTCGCTAGGCTACGAGCCGTTTTTGCTCAGTCACTGCTACCTTTTGCCCACAGTACCCCAGCTAGACTTTACTCGATTAGTAGATACAGAATAGTATTGAAGCTTTCCTTATGTATGATATTGTTTATGCACTATTGATTTCATGTGTTGCAAGCTTGGCTACTTTAGTGATTAGTGGCCCACGAGCACAATCCGAGTAGGCTATTGCCGTTGCATTTGCGGAGTACTTCTTTTTAATGTTTGCCATTTACTATTGCATATTCTTTTAATTATTCTTATGCCAATTTAAACCTTTAATAGTATTTAATTGCCAGTGTTTTGCTTATTGAATTACTGTTCAAAATCCGATACGTACTTCTTACGAGCATCCGAGAAGCATCTAACTTTTTTCAGAAGATTCCTTGCTCGATGCTTAAGGACTATTAATTAACGTAACGTAATAGTGCCGATCCGAAGTAGAGGGTGGAGGACTTCTTAAGTTCTTAGTCAAGGGTGGATTACTTCGGCTTCGGCCAACACTATTCTTTGGTGTTGTTGTTTCTTACTTCTTTGTTCGATTGTTGACCAGACTAGAGAATTCCTGTCTCTTTATTAGTCTGTTGTTGAACACTAGTACCGAGTTCTTGTATACCCCATTATAGCAGATTGAACTCTGGAGGGTATTGGTGTTTTTTGTTCGGCTGGCAGTACTCAGGGGTTGGGATCGTGTGTTTCCGTTGTGGCAGTGAGCCGTATTCGAGTCCTGATTGAGAGCCCTTGTGTACCCGAGTGCCAGTTCGTAACAACATACACACATTTACATATACACCTACACACATCTAGGCCTACACATACTCACTGTCCGTTATGAATTCATTTTGGGCCACGTCCTTGAATCCGCAGTCTGTGAAAGCCCGGACCTTGTATTTGTATTTGGTGTTCGGGAGCAGGGGGCCGTTACAAATTCCTTTGATACATTCTTTGTTCGATCCTGCAAGAGTTAAAGCATATCTTAGACGGTTTTGGAGATGGATAGACAGGAAAATAGGTAAATAGATCAAATTCAGTTACAAATAAATAAATATAGTTTGTGAGTCTAAGAATGATATAGAAGTTGAGAGCAAGAGAAAGATAACAGGAAAGATAATGTACTTATATTTTGTGTTCGGGAGCAGGGGGCCTTTACAACCTCGTTCAGTACATGTTTTGGTCAATCCTGCAAGAATTGGGGCTTCTTATAGGCAATTTTAGAGATGGATGATTGCTCTAGATACAGAATGGCCATAGATAAATACATACATAGAGTGAGATAGAGAAATATTCAGTAGATAGAAAGAAGGATCTTGTACTTTGCGTTCAGGATCAGGGGACCGTCACAACCTTGTTCGGTACACCTTTTTTTTCGATACTGCAAGAGTTGGGGCTTCTGTTAGATGGTTTTAAAGACAAATGGATTGTTAGAGAGATAGGCTAAAAGAAGAAAGAGTGAGAGGAAGCTAAGAATAGAAACAGGCAGAAGGATCGCAATCATGTAGTTGGCATTTGTTAGAAACTTCACCAGGTGTACGGTCCGAACGGTGTTCCTCCTGTTGTACTCAAAAACTGTGCTTCCATGTTGACTCCCTGCCTTGGCAAACTCTTTCATCTTTGTCGCTCCTCTAACGTCTTCCCTTCTGGCTGGAAGTTTGCTCTCATTCAACTTGTCCCCAAAGAAGGGTGACCGCTTTCAACCCTCCAACTATCGTCCAATTGCTCTCATCTCTTGTATCTCAAAAGTTTTTTAAACTATTCTTGCTTCCAAATTTCTTAAGTAAGCATTTCTCTTCTCATAATCTACTCTCAGATCGCCAGTATGGCTTCCTAAAGGGTAGCTCTACAGGTGATCTTCTTTTATATATTACTAACTCTTGGGCATCCTCCTTTCGGGACTTCGGAGAGACCTTTTCTATTGCACTAGACATATCGAAGGCCTTCGATAGAGTCTGGCACAAATCTTTAATTACTAAACTACCCTTCTTCGGTTTCTATCTGTGCCTTTGTCTCTAATTTCCTTTCTGGCCATTTCATAGCTGTGGTTGTGGACAGCCATCGCTCACTTCCTCATCCTATCAACTCCGGTGTTCCTCAGGGGTCTGTCCTATCTCCCATTCTCTTTCTAAGTTTCATAAATGATCTTCTCAACTGTACCTCCAGTTCCATCCATTCATACGCAGACGACTCTACCTTACACTACTCATTTAGTTTTCCTGAATGCCCCAGCCAGCATTCCCTCAAAAACAAACGTAATGAAGCAATGCAACACTTATCTTCTGATCTAACTACTATTTCCAATTTGGCAGAGAAAACCTTGTTGCCTTAAATGCTTCCAAAACCCAATTTCTTCATCTTACTACCCGTCCGGAACTCCCAGAGGACTATCCCTTAGACTTCAACAATACAAATATCAATCCTTCATCTTCTCTCAATATTCTCTGTGTTTCTTTTTCTTCTGCTCTCACTTGGAAGTACCATATTACCATTCTTGCTAAGGCAGCCTCCCAGAAGCTGGGTGTGCTCAACTGCCTCAAGGGGTTCTTTACCCCTGCACAGCTTCTTGCTCTGTACAGGGGCACAGTGCGTCCTTGTATTGAGCATTGTTCACATTTGTGAGGTGAATCCTCTCACACCACACTCCTAGACAAAGTAGAAAGGAAAGCCTTTCGTATCATTAACTCCCGCCCACTCACCAACTCTCTGCAATATCTCTCCTTAAATAAAAACAGTGACAATTTCTAGCTAAAAGCGATTGGATACAAGCAAAAGAGAGGGAAAAAAGAAGAGAAAACCAAACAGGTGACCCCCCTTAAATAAAAACAGTGACAATTTCTAACCAAAAGTGAATGGATACAAGCCAAAGAGGGAGAAAAGAAGAGAAAAAAAGGAAGGTGACCCCCCCCTTATAAACAAGAATACTAGATTATTTACTCCTAATCTTAATAAAATCGTCTAATAATATCAGGAGTAAAAATATGTCAAAAACGTTCCTAATCCGCGCAAGGTTACAGGCTCGCTATCGCTCGCCAGGAAAACTTCGACACCTAATTGGCACGAAAGGTATTAAAATTGACAAATGGGGCGAAAGCTCTTAAAATCGCCAAACTGATGGGGCGAACATCTTAAAATCTCAAAAGCAATGGGGCTAAACATGAGGGAGAAAGGGGTACTGAATAAAAAAACAGGACAATTTCTAACCAAAAGTGACGTTGATCAGAGTGAGGTTAAGGGGGGTCACCTGATTTGTTTTCTCTTTCGCTCCTTTTCTCTCTTTTTCTGGCTTGTATCCATTCGGCCCCATTCAGCCAACTGTTTTAAGACGCTTATCCCCATCGAGGTGTCGAATTCTTCCTAGCGAGCGATAGCGAGCCGTTTTTGTCTGGAGAAATCCGGCTTCGCCGGACACATTTAGCTATCGACAAATGTACAAATTTAGCTTGCTGTCAACAACAAAATATATATATATGATGGCTCGCTACAGCTCGCCAGGAAAATATTGAAACCTGGATGGGGGTAAACATCTTAAAACAGTAGGCTATAAAAACAGTGACAATTTCTGACCAAAAGTGATGTTCTTCTGAGTGAATTCGTAGTAAATTTCGTCGTAGAGCATCTTGGGGTTGTCGGCTGTAAGAGTCTTGTTGAGTTGCTCCTTGTTGGCCACTCCACTAGTTTTACCGAGCATGTTCTTAGCAGTCGCCAGTAACAGTTGGTACCCACTGGAGGAGGAGGAGGAGCCAAAGTTTATATAATAATAATAATAATAATAATAATAATAATAATAATAATAATAATAATAATAATGCTTTATTCCAGACTCATACAGTACAGAGGGGACCATACTGGGATCCATATAAATCTTAGTGACATAAATATACATACTGTACACTCGGTCAGAGAGGTATCTGCACCCCTACGCTGATCATTAGGTGTGTACAGCTCGGTAGGTTTGGTACCTCTGCCTGCAACTATATCCATGTCTCTGACACATGGATATAGTTGCAGGCAGATGTGACAAACCTACCAAGCTGTACACACCATATGATCAGCGTAGGGGTGCAGATACTTTTTTGACCGAGTGTACATAGGCTACATTAAATATAAATAAAATAAATAATACCCAGCTTACTATAGTCTATTCGCTGTAAGTAGGCGAGAAATCATTACCTCTATCCTCTGTAACTCAAAAAGGGTTAGAGCAAATTGCAGGGTTGGCATGATTAAAATAAAACTATTTTAATCCAGTGATTTTAATCGATTATAATCAAAGACAAAAAGACAAAAGTCATTGATTTAAATCAAAATTGATTTTTGTATTAAAATATCATATTCCAAGTAATTATAAGCCATTTGGCACTATTCATAATAGTCTACAGTACCAACATGTTTACCCTCTTAAACATTATATAGTAACCTATATCAACAATATTTTGCATATTTATAATAAACTTTATCACTAGTTCAAGAATTTAAGAAATTAAATATATTGTGTTCTTTTATAGAAAATTAATTATCTTCGCTCCTTAACCCTCCTTGCCCGGCTGGACTCCATGATGATGATGCAGTTTTTACCACCATGCACTCCCTGCTCAAGAGCTGGGCTAGGGTGGGTGCCCTGATGATCAGGGACTTCAGTGAACAGTTGCCATAGATTGCTAGACCGCACCGTCCACCACAGCACTGGCGTCTGCCAATAACACACTGGTTGGCCCGAGACTCGATCCATAGCTCCATAGTATTATTTCATGGCTTAAAACCACTTAACACCGCACTTGAGAAAGTTTTGTTGTCTAAGCGGATGGTCCGTATAACCAACGTACGGTCCGGACGGTGTTCCTCCTGTTGTTCTCAAAAACTGTGCTTCCGTGCTGACTCCCTGCCTAGGCAAACTCTTTCGTCTCTGTCTATCCTCTAACGTCTTCCCTTCATGCTGGAAGTTTGCGCACATTCAACCTGTCCCAAAGAAGGGTGACCGCTCTCAACCCTCCAACTATCGTCCAATTGCTCTTATCTCTTGTCTTTCTAAAGTTTTTGAAACTATTCTTGCTTCCAAATTTCTTAAGCATTTCTCTTCTCATAATCTGCTCTCAGATCGCCAGTATGGCTTCCTTAAGAGTCGCTCTACTGGTGATCTTCTTTCATATCTTACTAACTCTTGGTCATCCTCCTTTTGGGACTTCGGTGAGACTTTTTTTATTGCACTAGACATATCGAAAGCCTTCGATAGAGTCTGGCATAAATCTTTAATTTCTAAACTACCCTCCTTCGGTTTCTATCCCTCCATCTGTGCCTTTGTCTCTAATTTCCTTTCCGGCCGTTCCATAGCTGCGGTTGTGGACGGCCATTGTTCACTTCCCCTATAAACTCTGGTGTTCCTCAGGGCTCTGTCCTATCTCCTATTCTCTTTCTAATTTTTATAAATGATCTCCTTAACTGTACCTTAATTCCCATTCATTCATACGCAGACGACTCAACCTTACACTACTCCATTAGTTTTCAGAACGCCCCAGCCAGCAATCCCTCAACGACAAACGTAATGAAGCCATAGAACTCTTAAATTCTGATCTAAATACTATTTCCAATTGGGGCAGAGAAAACCTTGTTAACTTTAATGCTTCCAAAACCCAATTTCTCCATCTATCTACCCGTCAGGATCTCCCAGCGGACTATCCCTTATTCTTCAACAATACAAAAATCAACCCTTCATCTTCTCTCAATATTCTTGGTGTCTCTTTTTCTTCTGCTCTCATTTGGAAGGACCATATTACCAGTCTTGCTAAGGCAGCCTCACAGAACCTGGGTGTGCTCAACCGCCTTAGGGGGTTCTTTTCCCCTGCACAGCTTCTTGCTCTGTACAGGGGCATAGTGCACCCTTGTATTGAGTATTGTTCACATGTGTGGGGAGGTTCCTCTCACACCGCTCTCCTAGACAAAGTTGAAAGGAAGGCCTTTCGTATCATTAACTCCCGTCCACTCACCAACTCTCTGCAATCTCTCTCTCTCCGCCGCAATGTTGCATCTCTCTCGCTATTCTATCGCTACTATAATAATCAGTGTTCCTCAGAGCTATCCCAGTGCATACCACCTCCTTTACGTAGGGCACGTGGTACCCGTCTTGCAACTCCATCCCACCCCTACTCTGTGCAACTCTCCAACCCAAGAGTGAAACGTTACTCTCAAACTTTCTTCTACTCAACAGCTGAGCTCTGGAAATCTCTCCCAGAATCAGTCTTTCCCTCTTCCTATGACTTAAATGCTTCAAACTCTGTGTCCAGGCATTTTGGCTCGAACGTCCCTTGATTTTGGCCCTGTCACTCTTTCAACTATGGGGGAGGCACTCGCTATAGGCAGTTATGCCTTTTGCCTCCCTCAATCACATAGAAAAAAAAACAAAAAACAAAACAAGAACAAAAACACACAGCCAGTCAGTCAGGTGACTCTGATTTCGTGCAGGCCTAACCAAATCTTCTATTGATTTCCTGAGTCTCAAAAGATGCATGAAAGCAGTCGACAGTGAAATAGGAATGCTTACAATGGTGAAATAAATCAGTAATTAATTATTAATATTAACCCTTTCAGGTCCGAGGGTTGCCGTTTAGCATTCAGAAAAGAATTATCTTAATCTCATAATTGCCTCTCCAAAATTAGTTTTCTGCCCACAACTCGCTCAAAGACAACTGCAGAGGTTGAAGTAATTAAACTAAAGGTTTCTAAATACCCCTGATGGACACAAAGGATTAAAGTATCCTGTAAGGACGCGATCGTGTCCTGCAGTGCACGAAAGGGTTAATACAAAATACAAAATCAATAATGAATTGTTGAACGAATGTAAATAGTCCGTAGCCGTGGCTGCCGATACTGCATCGTCGCATTCGAACAGTTCTCCGTAGCATCACAAAACAGCCAGTCATATTTCCCACCGCGTCAAAATCCTGAGAATTCGACGATTCATCCAGATTCAGCATTGGCGGGAAGGTTTAAATGGCTGTTCGGCGAGGGTTAAATGATTTTGATTTAATTGTTTTTCTGACATAATATAATCAAAGTAATACCCTTTATCAGCCACCCCCAAGAAAAAAGGAAAAAAAAATAATAAAATAGAATGAAATATAAAATAAAAATAAAAATAGGAAAAATGGGGATTGGGCCTGAGCATATAGATAGGTAGATAGATAATAGCCTTTAATATATAGGAATATACTGTATATACAGTACTTACAATATTATACAAGTTTTGCGCAGAATGGAAGTTTGTGTAAAAAAAAATCAAATAAATCAAATAAATCTGATTTTAATAAAAACAATCAATGATTTTTATTTTTATTAAAAAAAAATATATTTTTCCAACCCTGGTGCCAAATTGGCTGTAAATTTCCATATCTATTCCTTGCCTGACTCTTCCCAAATGGTAGATATAATAGCTCGATTACTCTAGTAGTTTTTGAGTTACAGAGGTTAGAAGTCATGATTTCTCGCCTACTTACAGCGAATAGACTATAGTACGTAGTTCACAGCACTGCCTCAACCAAAAACAGTGACCATCAAACTACTGTGTATTTTATATACCAAAACCACATAATTCTCCTACTCTACGAGACAGAGAAAGGGGCGAGAGAAAGCTAAAGTGATCCCGGACCCTGAGAATAGGAGAATGTTGTTTCTGTTTGGGCTCTGTCTCGTGTCGGCCACCCCCAGCAGTGGGGTATGTACCTGAGTATATACATACATACTGTACATACATACATACTGTCCTAATTGTGTACAGTGCCATGCCTCACATCATTTAGCTACCAGTACAGTATATTGCCACAGTACAGTATAGAAATACCGGTACAGTCGCGCTAATTAGTAATGTCTCCGCACCAATTATGTTTTGATCAATAATTGGTATCAGCAATATCTAAGCTTCATTTATTCATATCGAGTGAAATACATGGTCCTACGCTTACCCACCCTATTCAACATCTGACAGACATTAATACAGCACAGAGCGAGCCAAACGTAATGACAGCTGGGACATGACTTATTAGCACGACCGTACATACAAGTTAGTATATAATTATATACTTTGGGTTGAGCTACAGTCACGGTTATAAGGGGAGGTTTTTAGAGGGGTATTCTTAACCTCTGAAGTGCGCATAGGGGGTATGAGACACCTCTGCCTGTGCGCACGTATTTGAGCTGTTTCCATCACTAAAATATTTATTTTACCATAAATAGCATTAATACTTCTCCATATGTGCCTATTATAGGTTGATTATAAAGGTATTAACCTGTTACAACAATAAAACAAGTGGAAACAGCGTTTGGATGGTCAAAATCGGCGATACAGGCCGGGAGTTACATAATGTATGGCTGAGGCAACCTCCTTTCCCGCCACTTTTCCCCAAGTCTGGAGAGAAACTATCGATCGATACGCTCTCTCTCTCTCTTGCACTCGCTTGCTAACAGTGATGACAATGCCCTGCTTGCAACTCGCTAATGTTAGCACGAAAATATACCACAGAATAAGGGAATAACAGGGAAAATAGGTGATAACTGAAGGAGGGGAGGAAAGTAGGGAAGGAGGGGAGGTAGAGGAGTGATATTTGGCATGGCCCAGGGGCAAAAAAAAAAAAAAAAATTCGGTGTTCTAAATTGATTTTTTTTTTCCCTGACTCTTAAGAGTCTTCCCGCAGTCCGCTGGGGGAACTCTTAAGAGTCTTCCCGCAGTTCCCGGGTTAAGGGGAGGCAGACCGTTTTTCTGGACCCCCTTCTCCCTACTGTTTAGCCCCACTAGTTTTGAGATTATAAGACGTCGGCCCATTAGTTTGGTGATCTTAACCCCTTTCGCCCCATTTCGTTGTAAATTTTAAGACCTGTCGTGCCATTTAGGTGTCGATTATTTCCTGGCGAGCGATAGCAAGCCTGCAATTTTAAGAGGAATCGGCCTTCGGCCGGGACATTCTTCTACCGAAAAATGTACAAATTTATCTTGCAGGGGGAGTCTAGGGGGTCTTTTTCTAAGCTTGATGAAGGTCTAGGGAGGAAACTACAAAAATATATGAATAAATTAAATAATAGACCAAACAAACAGCCAGTCTCCCCTTAAGGGGGCTCACATAGTTTTTATTTTCTCTCTCTGGGTTGTATCCATTCGGCCCCATTTAGCCTACTGTTCTAAGACGTTTATCCCTATCCAAGTGTAGATATTTTCCTGACAAGCGGTAGCGAGCCATCATATTTTTCATATGTTTTGACAGCAGGCTAAATTTGTACATTTTTCGATAGAAAAATGTCTCCGGCAAAGCCAGATTTCTCCATACATTGCTGGCTCGCTATCGCTCGCCAGGAACAAATTGACACCTGGATGGGGATAAACGTCTTAAAACAGCAGGCTGAATGGGGTCGAATGGATACAAGCCAGAGAAAGAGCAAAGGAAAAAAAAAGCAGGTCACCCCCCTTAAACAGTTTTTCCCTTCGCAGAGCCGTTAAGGGACTAAATAACTTGATAAATTACGTTGCCTTGAGAAATGGGAGTCCTAATCCGTCTAATCTCTATAAACAACACTCAAACGCACAATATTCGTTCGGTATCAGGCGCTGTGAAGGGAAATACATTTTTAAAAATACGAGTCTAAGTTTAGTTTGTTCCCTAGACCTCCATTAATCTTAATAATAATAATAATAATAATAATAATAATAATAATAATAATAATAATATTTATTCAGTTAGCAATTTACAGAGTTGGTACCACACAGTACGTGTCCTTGTGGGATTAGGTTAGCTGGGGAAATGGGGAGGATAAAGAAATAGATACTTTAGAGAAAGTATTTCTAGGGGGTTATTTTAAGATACAAAGGAGTACAAAGGAGTACAAAATAAATCAAGCAATAACAGGTCTAGTGACCCTTCTAGGCTGCTTGTCCTCCAAAACACTGAGGATCAAGTGTCCAAACAGTGGTTTAGAGTGGGTAAGGGAACAT
This sequence comes from Paralithodes platypus, assembly GCA_032716605.1. Classification (NCBI taxonomy): domain Eukaryota; kingdom Metazoa; phylum Arthropoda; class Malacostraca; order Decapoda; family Lithodidae; genus Paralithodes; species Paralithodes platypus. The sequence continues at coordinate 5,161,376 of CM064505.1, read as the reverse complement.
TGGAAAGGGAACTACTGCCCTGGAACTAATGTCCGTGGCAGGATTAGGAAGTTAGTAGGGGACAGATGGGTTAGTAACTGAGGGGGGGATAAAATAAAGTTATTCATTTACAAACGCAGTCAGTCGCGGGTTTGATGCGAGATATTTGTCTAGCGGAGTTTAAATGAATCAACGGTGCTGCAGTCTATAACGTCTCGGGGAAGCCCATTCCACAAGTTGACAACTCGATTGAAGAAGAAATTCTTAGATTCGTGTGAGTTAAAAGATTTACCAATAATTTGGCAACCGTTTCCCCGCGTGTAATTAGATTGGTCGATAGTGAAGTACTTACTACAGTTCATATTGTCGATGCCTTTGATGATTTTGAACACTTGAATTAAGTCACCTCTTAATTTGCGCTGAGTTAAAGGAAATAGATTTAATTCTCTAAAACGCTCTTCATATGGTTTGTTCTTTAGGCTAGGTATCATTTTGGTAACTCTACGTTGAACTCGTTCTAGCTTGTTTATATCTTTTTGGTAATAAGGGCACCAGGATTGAACGCAGTATTCCAGAAGAGGGCGGACTAAGGAATTGTAAAGGGTTAGGATAACTTCTTTGGATTTATGCTCAAATGACCTGCCTATAAAGCCAATTATTTTGTTTGCCTTCTTAACAACTTCTGAACATTGTTGACTCGGTTTTAGGTTACTCGATATTGTTACTCCCAGATCGGTTTCTCTGTTTACATTCTTAAGCTGAGTGCCATTCATCGAATAGTTTGCTTTCTCATTTAGGTATCCGATATGTAGTACTTTACATTTATCCGCATTGAAACTCATTTGCCAAATTTGGGCCCAACATGACAATTTATCTAGATTGTGTTGCATATCGTCAACTTGTTCTTTTGAGAGTACGCTATTTGCAATTTTTGTATCGTCAGCAAATTTTGAGATTGTACAGGTGAGACCCTCATCTATGTCGTTGATGTAAATTAGAAAGAGAATTGGTCCTAGTACCGATCCCTGGGGTACCCCGCTACTTACATTGGTCCATTTAGATGCCTTACCGTTGATGACTATTCTTTGCTTTCTGTCGCTGAGCCAATTTTCTATCCATTTCAACACACCGTCTTGTATTCCATGCGCTTTTAGTTTTAGCAGTGAACGTTTGTGGGGAACTTTGTCAAAGGCCTTTTGAAAATCAAGGTATATAATATCTACAGCTTTACTCTCATCGTAGAGGTTGAGGATATCGTGGAAGAAGTCTAAGAGGTTTGTTAAACAGGAACGTTTTTTACGAAAGCCGTGTTGACTATCTTTAAGTAAGTTATTTGCCTCTAAGTGATTTACGAGTCTGTCTCTTATGACCGTTTCTAGCATTTTACATACAATTGAGGTTAAGCTAATTGGACGATAGTTACTGGGTCGGGATTTGCTGCCTTTTTTGAATATCGGTGTTACGTTGGCTAGCTTCCACTGATTAGGCATAGTCCCAGACTGCAAGGATTCATTGAATAACAATGTCAATACCTTACATCCTATAGTAAATATCAGTAATCCGTAATCAGTAATCATTTCAGTTTGGTTTGTCTATCTCTTATGTCGTATTTACACCCCCTACACTCCCTTTCACGATATATTAGTTTATTTTTCGGTAGAAAAATTTCCCGGCCGAAGGCCGGTTCCTCTTAAATTATAGGCGAGCGATTAAATCGACACCTAATTGGCAGGAAAGGTATTTAAATTGACAGAAATGGGGCGCAAGTTCTTAAAATCACCAATCTCAAAAACAATGGGGCTAAACATGAGGGAGAAAGGGGTCCATACAAAAATTAATGAAGTGGAAAGCTTCCCTTAACTTATCTTATGATCTAACTACTATTTCCAATTGGGGCAGAGAAAACCTTGTTGCCTCTAATGCTTCCAAAACTCAATTTCTTCATCTTACTACCCGTCTGGAACTCCCAGCGGACTATCCCTTATTTTTCAACAATACAAAAATCAATCCTTCATCTTCTCTCAGTATTCTCGGTGTCTCTTATTCAACTGCTCTCACTTGGAAGGACCATATTACCAGTCTTGCTAAGGCAGCCTCCCAGAAGCTGGGTGTACTCAAGCGCCTCAAGGGGTTCCTTACCCCTGCTTAGCTTCTTGCTTTGTACAAGGGCACAGTGCGTCCTTGTATTGAGTATTGTTCACATGTGAGGGGTTGATCCACTCACACCGCACTCCTAGACGAAGTAGAAAGGAAAGCCTTTCGTATCATTAACTCCCGCCCACTGACCAAGTCTCTGCATTCTCTCTCTCTTCGCCGCAATGTTGCATCTCCCTCGCTATTCTATCGCTACTACAATAATCAATGTTCCACAGAGCTTTCCCAGTGTATACCACCTCCTCTGTGTAGGGTACGTAGTACCCATCTTGCAACACAATCCCACCCCTACTCTTTGCAACTTTCCAACCCAAGAGTGAAAAGTTATTCTCAATCTTTCTTCTATTCAACTGATGAGCTCTGGAACTCACTCCCAGAATCAGTCTTTCCCTCTTCCTATGACGAAAATTGCTTCAAACTCCGTGTGTCCAGGCATTTTGGCTTGAACGTCCCTTGAGTTTGGCCCTGTCACTCTTTCAACTCTGATGGAGGCACTCGATACAGGCATTTCTGCTTTTTGTCTCCCTCACTCACATAGGAAAAAACAAATAGGAAGGGTTCATGGAAGTCAGAGGGTTAGTTAATTGAGATAGTCTTTACCCTTGTAATTCCCACAGGCTCTTCCTAAACTGTATAAACTGTATAAAAGCGTCTAATGATAGCCAGAATAAACTGTATAAAAGCGTCTAATGATAGCCAGAATAAACTGTTAAAATGCGTCATAATCTTCAATAGATGTCAAATCCAATTAAGGAGGGATGGTTCACTTTTTGGTCGATTTTTTCATACATTATTTTTTTTCTTTCTAGTTTCCTCCCTAGACCTCCATCAAACTTAAACAAAAAGAACCCCAGGATCCCCTTTTAAGATATATTTGTACTTTTTTCGGTAGAATAATGTCTCGGCCGAAGGCCGATTCCTCCTAAATTACAGGCTCGCTTTCGCTCGCCATGAAAAAATCGACACTTAAATGACACAAGTCTTAAATGACACAAGTCTTAAATGACACAAGTCTTAAAATTGACAACAAAATGTGTCGAAATTTGTTAAAATCGCCAAATTAATGGCCGAACGTCTAAAAATCAGAAAACTAATGGGGCTAAACACGAGGGAGAAAGGGGACCAGAAAAACGACCCATCTCCCCGGGAGGTCACCGGCTTTTTTATCATTCTCTCCTTTTCTCTCTTTCTCTGGCTTGTATCCATTCGGCCCCATTCAGCCAACTGTTTTAAGACGTTTATCCCCATCCAAGTGTGGTTTTTTCCCTGGCGAGCGATAGCGAGCCAGCATTGTATGGAGAAATCCGGCTTCGCCGGAGAAATTTTTCTATCGAAAAATGTACAAATTTAGCTTGTTGTCAAAACAAAAATATATATATGCTGGCTCGCTACCGCTCGCCGGGAAAATATTGACACCTGGATGGGGGTAAACGTCTTAAAACAGTATGCTGAATGAGGCCGAATGAATACAAGCCAAAGAGAGTGGGAGAGAAAGAGAAAAAAAGCGAGGTGGGCTCCCTTAAGGTTCAGGGACTCAGGAAAATGCGACCCGGATAATGGAGTGTGTTTACCAAGATGTTTGCTATATTTTATTATACCTATATTTAAGGGGACATGGGCCGGTTTTCTGGACCCCTTCTCCCTCATGCTTAGCCCCACTAGTTTAGAGATTATAAGACAATCGCCAAACTAATGGGCCGAACGCCCATTAGTTTGGCGATTTTAAAACCTTTCGCCCCATTTCTTCGTCAATATTTAGTAGACCTTCCGTGCTATTTAGGTGTCGATTTTTCCCCGTTTTTTTTTTTTTTTTTTTTTTTTTTTAATTCGATGGAGGTCTAGGGAGGAAACTAGAAAAAATAATGAATACATGCAAAAATCGCCCAAAAAGTGAACCATCTCCCCTTGATACAAAAAGATTCGCCCCAAAACTCTGACAAATGATACATAAGTTAATTGTTGACTTCCAATGTGTGGCAATTTGAACACGTGAATGATTGCAACTCTTATAATTTGCATCATATGTGTTACAGTTAACCCCTACTGTACCATAGATACTACCATAAACGTCCCCACCCACCCCCAGCCCCAAGCAATTGTTTGTCAAAATGGTAAGGTATAACAACCTCCCACCTCAAAAAGAGCAGGATATAAGGCCGGTCTCCGATAAGTGGCCGTTAAAGATTATGACGGGTGTGTGATATGAACAGGGCGTTATGGTTGCCACGTAAGAGCAGGTTAGATGCTGGGATGAAAGGAGTGTAAACACTGTTGTAGGTGAGTACTGGCGAAATTATTGTTTAAGAAATGTGTACCTTATTGACGACTAGTGCCGTCGGCTGTACTAAAAGGGTTAATGTACGTTATAGGCAGGAAGAGTGTAGGTGTAGAAAACTTATGCAAGATTCTCGACGAACCGCCAGGCGTTTTGTATGTATTGTGTAATGTGTACTGTATTCTGCTATGCCTATTGTAATGTGTACCATATTCTGCTGTATGTATTGTAATGTGTACCATATTCTGCTGTATTCGTAGAATGTAATGTGTACCATATTAGACGGGGTATGTATGTGTACCTATGTATTTTTGTAATGTGTTACCATATTCTATGTATTGTAATGTGTACCAGTATTCTGCTGTATGTATTGTAATGTGTACCATATTTCCCTGTGGTATGTATTGTGATGTGTACCATATTCTGCTGTATGTATTGTAATGTGTACCATATTTCTGTGCCTGTATGTATTGTATGTTGTAACCCATATTCTGCTGTAATGTATTGTAATAGTACCATATTCTACGTGGTATGGTATTGTATGTGTTAACTGCTGTATGTATTGTAATATGTACCATATTCTTCTATAATGTATGTAATTGTACATATTTTCCCCTTGCTGTATGTATTGTTAATGTGTTACATATTCTGCTGTATGTATGTAATATGTACAAATTCTACTGTATGTAATGTTGGTACCATATTCTGGTATGTATTGTAATGTGTACCATATTCTACTGTATGTATTGTAATGTGTACCATATTCTACTGTATGTATTGTAATGTGTACCATATTCTGTATTCTGCTGTATGTATTGTAATGTGTACCATATTCTGCTGTATATATTGTAATATGTACCATATTCTACTGTATGTATTGTAATATGTACCATATTCTACTGTATGTATTGTAATGTGTACCATATTCTACTGTATGTATTGTAATATGTACCATATTCTACTGTATGTATTGTAATGTGTACCATATTCTACTGTATGTATTGTAATGTGTACCATATTCTACTGTATGTATTGTAATGTGTACCATATTCTACTGTATGTATTGTAATGTGTACCATATTCTACTGTATGTATTGTAATGTGTACCATATTCTACTGTATGTATTGTAATGTGTACCATATTCTACTGTATGTATTGTAATGTGTACCATATTTCTGTATGTATTGTAATGTGTACCATATTCTACTGTATGTATTGTAATGTGTACCATATTCTGCTGTATGTATTGTAATGTGTACCATATTCTACTGTATGTATTGTAATGTGTACCATATTCTGCTGTATGTATTGTAATGTGTACCATATTCTGTATTCTGCTGTATGTATTGTAATGTGTACCATATTCTGCTGTATGTATTGTAATGTGTACCATATTCTGCTGTATGTATTGTAATGTGTACCATATTCTGCTGTATGTATTGTAATGTGTACCATATTCTGCTGTATGTATTGTAATGTGTTCCATATTCTGCTGTACGTTTTGTGATGTGTACCATATTCTACTGTACGTATTAATGATGTATATATTGTATTATTTACCGTACTCTGCCGTACTTGTGGTCCAGTTTGTTCGGGTGGACACGGATCTTGAAAATGTCTGACCATGTCTCATCGTCCTTCTTGTGCAGTTCTGTCACTATTCCTCCCCACACATCTGCAGGCTCTGGAATAATGTATGTATGTATTTACTCAGGCTCATTCCCCATTTTTCCGTTTTCTTTTTCTGGGGGTGGCCGACTCAAGACAGAACCCAAATAGGGACAACACAGCACAACAGAAAACAATGAATACACAAGAACAAAACACAAATTCACACACATTTAGGTCACCCAGGAGAAGACCCAGAGACCAAGGGTCACCAAAGTCCCTCCAGCACTCCCCTGGCCCTCGACCACCCGGAGAGTTTCCTGTCTCAGCAGGCAGACATGCAGCGAGCCGAAACCATAAGCTCGTCCACCACACTTCCAGGCGCACCCTTCACATTTATCGGCTCCCCGGGCCAGGCGCCTGACAGACTATTATCTAGTCTAACTGGCGCCCGACCCCTTCTCCCAATTGACCAAGTGTTCACTCATATATTCACAAGCATTCTCCATTCATTCCTGTTTATTACCACTTCCCTTGCCTGATCTATAGTCATTCCCCTATCATCCAAAGCTTGCCCTACACAGTCTCGCCATCTCAATGGGGATCTTCCTGCCCTTCTATCTCCCCTTGTATCTGTCTCACATATTCTCTTTGTAAACCTTTCATCTTCCATTCGGTCAACATGACCATACCAGCTCAGCACCCTTCTGTCCCATCTGGCTGACAAATGTTCCTGCTGCCCCACTCTCCTATACGTATCTCTTCATTCCTCAATCTGTCTCTATGATTAACTCCACACATACTCCTCAAGCAGCTCATCTCCATCACATCCAGCTTTCTTCTCTCCTTTGCCTTCAGAGCCCATGTCTCAGCCCCATACATCACTGTTGGCACAACAATTCCTTGATACATTGCACTTTTAACTTTCATTCCGAGATTTCTCACCTTCCACATACTTCCCTTGCTCCGAAAAACTTTCCTTCCTTCACATACTCTCTGTTCTATCTCCATTTCCATACCTCCATTCCTGCTTATCGTTCCTCCTAGATATTTATAACACTCAATAATTTTAAGACTAATAAGAATAGGAGTAACTATTTTATAACAATAATAACAATAACAATAATGATAATAATAACAAAGTAGAAGAGTCGTTTTGCCCAAAATATAAATGGCATGCTGTAATGCAACTCTGCGATGGGTTACCCAAATCACTAGCCCAAGGAGCGTGATAGGCCTCACGGAAGTGTCTGTATTATTATGTTTTATCCACCAACCAACTTCACCTCTAAACTCAATTAATGAAATCAACAAATACATGTGGCACTCCAAGGACTCGAACCTAGGATACTCACATCGAAATTCCGCGCACTTATGCATTACGCTATCAAGACAGTTAAGGAAATATGCACAAGCCTACGATTTATTATGCAGTTTCGAATCCTGCATATTAATCTCAGCATGTACATATATTCCAACTGCGCTATGGTAGCCTAATGTATAGACGAATGGAAGGAGTAATTAATGGGGCACTTAACCCTTGGGAAGGCCTCGCTATAAATTGCTCCTTCAAAAGCGATAGGAAGAAAGCCCCACAGTCAGTGAAATGGAAGCAATAAGTGATTAGGTGACAAACTCCCCCTCCACTACCTCCTGTCTCTCTCTTAAGCCTGAGTCACACGAGCCGTTTTTCGAGCAATTTTTATGGGCAATTATGGTCTGGCAGCTTAAAAAATTACTTTATCAGAATTCAGCCGGCTAACATACTCTACCTTTAGTTTAGTTGCCGATACCAGTGCAAAAAAGTTCCGAAATATAAAGAGAAAAAACTTGCTCATGGAAAATTGACGGAAAAATTGCTTGTGTGACAGCGGCTTTTCATGTGTCCCTCTCCTTCCCCCCTTTTCTCCCGTCCTCAATTATTGGTTATTTATCCTCTTATTTTCGTCACTCCTCCCTTATTTCTGCATGAAATATGGTGAGTCACGGTCTGACACACTCCCTCCTCCCTTTCACATGCGCAATAGATGACACACTCTGCTCAGTGCTCTCTCTCTCTCTCTCTCACCCATCCCCTCCCGCCACAAATATATGTTTTTCACTAGATATTTACTGTTTACACCTATTTTCTGGTCTTCACTGTTCACATGTTCATCATATAAGTAAAATATATGCACATGGAGCAGACATGATTCTTTATATGGTAGATATAACAAATTCTGTCAGAATCTAAGGTAATTAATTTGCATACATGGCCTTTTTATAAACATTAATGACTCATTCGCGGTAAGTAGGCTAGAAATCATGACCTCTATCCTCTGTAACTAAACAACGACTAGAGTAATCAAGCTAATATTTCTACCATTTAGGAAGAGTCAGTCAAGGAATAGATGTCGAGATGTACAGCCAATTTGCTCAAGCCCCTTTTTAATTACAGAGGATAGAGTTTATAATTTCTCGCCTACTTAAAGCGAATGAACTATAGCTGGTAAATAACTGGGCTGAGATACCATATTCAAACAGCACACTATTTAAGGGAGCCCACCTCGCTTTTTTTCTCTTTCTCTCCCTCTCTCTTTGGCTTGTATCCATTCGGCCCCATTCAGCCTACTGTTTTAAGATGTTTACCCCCATCCAGGTGTCAATATTTTCCTGGCGAGCGGTAGCGAGCCAGCACATATATATTTTTTTTTTGACAGAAAGCTAAATTTGTAAATTTTTCGATAGAAAAATGTCTCCAGCGAAACCGGATTTCTCCATACAATGCAGGCTCGCTATCGCTCGCTACGAAGAAATTGACACCTGGATGGGGATAAGCGTCTTAAAACAGTTTGCTGAATGGAGCCGAATGGATACAAGCCAGAGAAAGAGAGATAGATAAAAAAGAAAAATGGTGACCCCCCTTAACTTGATGAGGCTACACCCCCTCAGATATCTACCTCCCTTGTAACTAAGTACTATGAGCACTATCCATGATCTCTGTTAGTGTTCTGCCTCGTCTGTTCCCTACACTATCTATAAGAGCTGTGATTCTCCTGTTGTTGGTGAAGGCTTCTCCAACAGTTCAGGCTTAGAATGGCTAAACAATGTTAACGCCAAAAGGGGACAAGGATTGGAAGCGATTAACTTACAAACTAAGAAATAGCACTTATATATATATATATATATATATATATATATACAGTATATACAGTATATATGTATATTTTAGTCTCTCAGTGGGGTTCGAAACGTCGACCGTCAGGACGATAGCCGACGCTTTAACCAACTCCACCACGGCAGTATGTATATATTGTTATGACCGGGACTCGTATTAAACAAGGGCTCTTAATCATTGGACTAGAAAGGCACACAGCCACAACGGTAACACTAGATCCAACCCTCGAACTTATAATGCCGGCGCACAAAAACACCTATACCCTCCAGAGTTAAATCTGCGATAGCGGGGTATCCTATAACTCGGTATAAATGCACTACTACTACAGGCTGATGATCTCTGATACAGCCTGATCACAACAACATACAATTACGTTAACCTAAGAAGTGCGCATGGGGGTAATTATAATAATAATAATAATAATAATAATAATACTTTATTTCAGACTCACACAGTACAGAGGGGACCATACTGGGGTCCATATACCTACAGTAACATAAATATATAAATATATATAAGCTACTGTACATAGGCTACATAAAATAAAGAATTAAATAATACCCAGCTTGCTATCATGTAGTTCACAGCACTGCCTCAACCAAAAACAGTGGTCATCAAACTACTGTGTTACCAAAACCACTGTCCTAATTGTGTACAGTACCATGCCGCACATCATTTAGCTTCCGGTACAGTATGTTGCTACAGTACAGTATAGGAATATCGGTACTGTACTGCACTATGAGGATCAGTACCGGTATGCTAATTCTGTAGAGTAGCAGACCTGAAATCATTACTTAGGTTAAATATAGAGCAACTTCCTCCAGTGTGCCTGGATCCTGGAGGTGTACACTATGCTTGGAGTTTGTAGCATTTTAATGATCCTGTTCTCAGAAGTGTTAAGGCGCTGAATGAATTTATATGTTAGCTTTCTAATGAGTGATTTGTAACAGTGTAAGTTCATATAGGCACATAGCGTACTTGTACTCTCATATTTTGAGAGCCCCAGAAACATTTTCATGATATTGTGATATGAGATACTTAGTCTATTCACTGTAATTTTCTTATAGTTCCACCATAGTTGTGCTGTATACATTGGTGAGCAGTAGGAGTTGAACAATGTTATTTTTGTATCCCATGTGCACATATGAAATTTTCTTAATATTGAATTTCCCTGCATGTAAAGTTGCCTTCGCTGACGACCCATTAGAAACGACCCATTAGAAACGTCCGCCTGTGCTGACGTATTTGAGCTGTTTCCATCACTAAAATATTCATTTTATCATAACTAGCATTAATACTTATCCATACGCGCCTATTATGGGTTGATTATAAAGGTATTAACCTGAAACAACAATAAAACGAGTGAAAACAGCGTTTGGATGGTCAAAATCGGAGATACAGGCCGTGAGTTATATAATGTATGGGTGAGGCAACCTGCTTTCCCGCCAATTTCCCCCAAGGCCACTGAGACACAGTCGATCGATACTCTCTCTCTCTCTCTTGCACTCGCTTGCTAACACTGATGACAATGCCCTGCTTGCAACTCGCTAATGTTAGCACGAAAATATACCTCAGAATAAGGGAATAACAGGGAAAATAGGTGATAACTGAAGGAGGGGAGGAAAGTGGGGAAGGAGGGGAGGTAGAGGAGTGATATTTTGAATGGCCCAGGGGCAAAAAAAAAAAAAAAATCGATGTTTAAAGTCGATTTTTTTTTTTCTCTGACTCTTAAGAGTCTTCCCGCAGTCCGCCGGGGGAACTCTTAAGAGTCTCCCCGCAGTTCCCGGGTTAATAATGTATACAAGGAAAAGGATAGAGAGCTTAATTAAATCACTGCAATGATTTAAGGCAAACAAGAAGAAGGTGTAATTAAAGTTACTCTAAACAATAATAAACTGTCACTCCTATATTAAAGAAAGTGAATGAAAGTCCTAAAGCATCGAGCAGGAATCTTCTGAAGAAAGTCTGATGCTGCGTAAGATGATCGAATCGGAATTTGAACTGTTATATAAAGCAGGAACAAGATATGACAAGTGTAGGGACAGACAGTGTTAACTGACACGGGATTAACGATAAATGCACAATAGTATTATCTCCAACAACAAAAGAAGTACTTCCTCAGGCAACTCAAAAAGCCTGCTCGGGTTGTGCAACTCAACAACAACCAAGGCTTACAATCAACGTGAATAAAAATGCTGCATACATAACATAAGAGTTTATAAACTTAATCAGGTGTCTGCTAGGCGAATAAAGTCTAGTTGGGATGTAGTAGGCTAGGAAACAATGGCTGAGCAAGCGGCTCGTAGCCTAGCGAGGTCCTTAAGACTGTACGGCCTAATTACGTTAAATGACGGGGTGCTCTCTTGAGAGATCCAGATCGCTAGTATCTGGTTCTCTCCTGGCGACCCTCTCAAAGTCAAAGCAAAACGAGTTAGCACAGTGTTGGGTGGCAGAGGCAAAAGCCCTCACTCGCAACACAGTGCTAAACTCACAAGGTACACAGTCAGAAAGACCACCTAGGCTTCCCACGTCTCTGTTGCGATTGTACAGGTTCAACAAAACCTGGTACACATCGGAAATCACAACAACAATAGCCTCACCCCAGTCTAGCATTAAATAGCCCAGCAGACCACCAAGCAAAAAGGTAGGAAGACACCGTGAGTGTGTCGAACCTCTACAGACAAAATGGTAACCCCTCCAAAATGCCTAACTAAACATGTAATATCTGAGAGCTTCAGCATATAATACGATGGCCGATATATGAAATCGTGCAGAACCAAAGGGAAGTTATGATGTTAAATAGATTAGAAGAATAAGAGGTAAGAAGTTGAGAGAGAGAGAAAGTGTTCTATAGGTAGAAGTCGGGGACAGGTAGCAAGGGGAGATGTGAAGGGTATGCTGGTCAGGCAAGCTCTGAGGAAGGTAGCTCCTCGGGACCCCCAGGATCACACACAAAGGCATGGTGGTCAGCCAATCACAGGCCGCTACGTCACCAGGCAGCAGGCCTGCAGAAGGCGCCAGGAACCACCAGCCAATCAAGAGGCGTGGGAAGGCACGCGCGCGAGCCTACGAGCGAGGGGGGAGGCAGCACGTGTATACGCACGCACACACTACCACCCCACTGCCTATATTATTCTCTCTCCTTAACTATATACAATGCATCTTATGTTCTACTCATGATATAAAATGCTTCCCGTTGTCACAGACAAAAATAAAGACCACCACGGGACTGTCTGTAACAACACGAACACTATGAAAGAAAGAACAACATTGTAGATAGACTGTAGCCAAATACATTGCCCTGGCGAGTGTTAGCGAGTGGCCTAGCGAGCAGCTGAGCCGACGTCGCATTCTGCTAAGCTGCAGGCGTCACCCCCCCCCCCCCAAGATATTAGACGCTCAAACATGAGCTCCATATCTGACAAGCAGAACGCCGATAAGACTCGCCACCCCTAATCACTTCGCAACAAAGAAGGCAAAGCTCAGTTCTCATCAACAACAAAAATTACAACCCCTCCCAACACAATAGCTTAATTAATTCATACTGCTATGCTCCTAGAGCGAGCTTCTACTAGCCCAGCCTTCTGAGAGAAGCACAGGTTCGACTCAGAACTTTAGCTATAACATACATTAAAAAAAAAAGTGTTTATAGAATTTTCATTTTTAATATGTTTATGGCGCCTGCACTTACAGGGGCAAGCCAATTTTACTCCACTCTCAACACACACTGACTGAACGGCGAGGGTTCTCCTGCAAACAAACCCTCCTGTGACAAACAATCAGCCAAAACATTATCAGTGCCCTTAGCATGCCACACATCCAACTTGTGTTCCAGCAGCACAACAACACCTGACACTGATAAACTGCCCAGTTCATCACAAGACTGGCACTTCTCTTCGCTCTTTCCGGCAACGGGGCCTGCCAATAACCTTTCACTAGTTCTACCTTCGTGATTAGCGATGCAGCCCCGATGCGGTCTATGGTGTCGTCAACTCTCTATAAGGTATAGGTGTCTGTCAGGGATAATGCACACACACTCTTGCAATCAACACACTCACTGATCTTGCCACTTAACACAGGTTGCAAAGTTACAGGCAACGACCACTCACGACATTCCTTATCCCTCAGATCCTTCGTCAACACGTAATCCAGCTCTGCTTGCACCACAAGCTGTCGAGCAGGATTTATACGGTAGGGAATTAAACTGAGCCTTGCACTGTCTCCAGCCTTCATGTCAGATTCTACCCTGTACATTAGGCCTGGAGAAGCAACAAACATGCGGATGCACTGCCACAGCCTAGTAAACAACTTATCTCGCAGAACAACATGCCTAGTGCCCTCCCACAACCCAGCCGAGACCGCAGCTTCTAACCTGTAGTCTCCCTCCTTCTCCACCTTCGTCCCTAGAACAGCCAGGTCATGAGAGGGACAATCATTACCACCTGTGCAGTCACTCCCATAGTTCATTATTGCTAAGGCTTCCCCGCCGATACCGTACATGCGCACCCCCGCATTCCTTGCAACTACATCTGCCTGCGCAGCATCACCGCTTTTAGCGACATGGCCAGATACAGTCGGTCTATGGTAGGGCTGTTGCATTCGACTAGAGCAGCATTGGGAGGCTATGCGACGACCGGGCACATCCACTCCACAGCCAACCTCACCAATCTGCTCAATGTCCTCCTTCTGACCACCACCCTTGGCAGCCATGGGTCGACCCTGACCTGACAACCGTGTCCAAGCCTCGTCGCCCACCTTGAACCACCGAAACAATGAGGCTAGCGATCCATCAACATTCAGGTGACCTGCCCGCGGAACATCTTGCACCGCCTGAGTTGTGAGGCTCGGGTGCCCGGCACGACCAGTGGGGTATGAACCGAGCTGGTGCTGGAGCGCTGCACACTGCTGCTCAGGCAGGTGCTCTAGCGCTTCCACAGCCACCAGACTCGTGTCCCCCGCCCACTGCTCCGCCGAGACATGACAATCCCTACTCTCCTCTACCTGTGCCCTACTGTCCCCCTCTCCTTCTCCACCTTGGCCGCTGGAGACCAACGCAGGAACAGTAGGCTGCTCAGGTGGTTGCCTCACAAACTCCTCCAACAGGTTCACATGACATGTTTCCCCGTCCTTGTGTTTGATCTCGACAGCACCATTACCACACTTCTGAACTTCCGGATCCTCCAACTGCAGTTTACAAATATCCGAGGGAGCCAACCTGTCTAGATGCTTCCGAAGCAACCCATTTCCTCCCCCAATATCAAACTGAGCAACCCTCTTTTCTCTCTGTGTGTAACGTTGCTGCCTCGGAGTCTCTTCCTGCCCTACCTCCTCACTAGCTGTGACAGGTCCTGGGGCTTCTCCAGACTCCAACAATGGTGCCAATACTGAGTCGCCAAGAAGAGCTGCTGGTACTAAACTCTCCAAACTTTGACCAACATTAGCCGTCTTCTTCCAACCGTTCCTCCGTTGATCAGAAGACTGAGGAATAGGCTGTGACACTTTGGATGCAAGAGGTCTTGTAACAACGCACGCCATAGGTTGTACTTGACACTTCTCTACCCACTCCTGTTCCTCCCTACTCACGTCGGCCGGCTTCTCGGCAACGACTAAGGGGGAAACCTTAGAAGTAGGCACCGCAAAGTCGTTGCCGAGAAGGAGGTCGATGCCCCCAACAGGCAAGTTCTCCACAATTCCCACATCCAACTCTTGTGTCACACCATCTACCTCCAGTTCCATCCTGATCAACGGGTATGACCTAATAGCATTGATACCTTGCACCACAACTACCCGTGCCGCGTTTATTGGTCTACCAGTAAAGTTCTTCATCAAAGTCTGAGAGGCACCCGTGTCTCGCAACAGCTCAACTCCATGCTTCTTACTAGCCCACTTCACGCAGCCGCGCCCTCGATGGTCGCAAAAGACATCGCAGACAGGGTTCGAGCCTTCCGGATTCTTCTCCACTGGCTGTGTCCCAGCCTCTGACGTTATACCCCGGGCAAACTCAGACGACTTCGGGGACACCCCAATGTTGCGAGCCAAAGACACAACTGCATTAGGTAGCTTGCTTGGACAGGCTCTTGCAAAATGCCCCTTCTCATGACAATGAAAACACTCTAACTCCCCCTTGGGCTTCCCTTGAGGTGGGGAAGGGCCCGGACCCTTTCTAAACGGGACGGTACTAGGTTTATGGTCAGTTTTGGTGTCGTTGTTCTTGTAGTTATTGTTATATGGTGTATCACTGACTCGGTGGGGTGGAGTGTTGCGCCCCTTGTTACCTGCATCATTCCGTTGTGCAGACCCGCACCCACGAATCAGCGATAGCCTACGGTCAGCCATCTCAGCTGCCTCCTGAAGAGTTTTCGGGTTCTTTTCTTTAAGATTCAACGTCAGATCGCTGCCCGTACACTTAAAGAACTGCTCGAGAAGCATCAACTGTTTTATCTCATCAAACGTCGTTGCCTTCTCCGATCTCAGCCAATTCCCAAATGCATCGGACAGATCCCGGGCATGCTCAAGAAAGGTGCACTCACGACCCTTCGTTACACCCCGGAACTTCAATCTGTACGTCTCTGGTTGTAACTCATATGCCCGCAGGACAGCCTCCTTCAATACCTCATAATCGATGCAAGACTCCAAGGGCAACGCATCATATGCCTTGAGTCCTTTGCCAACCAACCTAGAGGAAACAAGGGCTGCCCACTTAACCTCGGGCCATTGGTGCTCCCGGCACTTCTTCTCAAAACGCAGGAAAAATTCGGTGACACCCGACTCATCAAATACAGGGACCAACTTGAGCAGGTGTGATAAAGACTGATCAAGACCTCGATTCCTAGAACCGAGACGCTGCTCTGTCGACTCCACCCTAGACTTCTCAAGATCTTTGTCTGCACAGTACATGGCCTATCTCTCCTCAGACTGAATCCTGGACATCTCAATCTCAGATTCATGCTTTCGTTGCTCAAGCTCAGCCTCATGCCTTCGTTGCTCAGTCTGCTGGTTAAGTTTAGCCATCTCAAGCTGGAAGATCATATCTGCAGTTAAACCTTGAGGAGGAGGAGATGCAACAATTGGAGACTCACCCAAGTGCAAACCACGCTGCCAGTGACTATCGGCCTGTGGGAACGTACCCGGCTCTGGAGCCCGAGGGGGCGCCATGGTAGGAGTCGAGTGGAATGGGGGCTGGGCCGAAGGTGCCCCAACTCCCGCTCCACCCGAAGCCCCATGCACCCCGCCGAGCACACAGGCCACCAGGTCACCTCTCGTCATGCTGCTAGTGCCCACATGACCCATGACCGTGGCCAAACACTGGAGACCATACCGATCAATCCCCGACACCCGGTCAACAGTAATAGGCATCTCCAGAAACTTCCTTGCATCCTCCTCACTAGTTATTACTCTAATGTCTTCTAACAAACCCCGCTGCTGCACCTCAGAGCCTGTTTCCCGTACTGTGTCCTCACTGTACACTGATCCGTCGTCCGACATAGTGTCCACCGAAAATTCTCAACGTTTATAAAAAAAAAGAGAAGTACCTAAACTCTTATGTAGCACTATTCACTCAAAAATGCAAAATGCTCGAAGACTCTTAAGTGTTATACTACTTGCCAAAAAAAATTCCACGTGTCCACTATATTCCTTTAAACAAAAACAAATGACCACAACACTCCTGCAATATTTCTCTAAGTTCACAAAATCCTAAGCAAGGTCGCCATTTGTTACGACCGGGACTCGTATAAAACAAGGGCTCTTAATCATTGGACTAGAAAGGCACACAGCCACAACGGTAACACTAGATCCAACCCTCGAACTTATAATGCCGGCGCACAAAAACACCTATACCCTCCAGAGTTAAATCTGCGATAGCGGGGTATCCTATAACTCGGTATAAATGCACTACTACTACAGGCTGATGATCTCTGATACAGCCTGATCACAACAACATACAATTATGTTAATAATGTATACAAGGAAAAGGATAGAGAGCTTAATTAAATCACTGCAATGATTTAAGGCAAACAAGAAGAAGGTATAATTAAAGTTACTCTAAACAATAATAAACTGTCACTCCTATATTAAAGAAAGTGAATGAAAGTCCTAAAGCATCGAGCAGGAATCTTCTGAAGAAAGTCTGATGCTGAGTATGATGATCGAATCGGATTTTGAACTGTTATATAAAGCAGGAACAAGATATGACAAGTGTAGGGACAGACAGTGTTAACGGACACGGGAATAACGATAAATGCACAATAGTATTATCTCCAACAACAAAAGAAGTACTTCCTCAGGCAACTCAAAAAGCCTGCTCGGGTTGTGCAACTCAACAACAACCAAGGCTTACAATCAACGTGAATAAAAATGCTGCATACATAACATAAGAGTTTATAAACTTAATCGGGTGTCTGCTAGGCGAATAAAGTCTAGCTGGGATGTAGTAGGCTAGGAAACAATGGCTGAACAAGCGGCTCGTAGCCTAGCGAGGTCCTTAAGACTGTATGGCCTAATTACGTTAAATGACGGGGTGCTCTCTTGAGAGTTCCAGATCGCTAGTATCTGGTTCTCTCCTGGCGACCCTCTCAAAGTCAAAGCAAAACGAGTTAGCACAGTGTTGGGTGGCAGAGGCAAAAGCCCTCACTCGCAACACAGTGCTAAATCACAAGGTACACAGTCAGAAAGACCACCTAGGCTTCCCACGTCTCCGTTGCGATTGTACAGGTTCAACAAAACCTGGTACACATCGGAAATCACAACAACAATAGCCTCACCCCAGTCTAGCATTAAATAGCCCAGCAGACCACCAAGCAAAAAGGTAGGAAGACACCGTGAGTGTGTCGAACCTCTACAGACAATATGGTAACCCCTCCAAAATGCCTAACTAAACATGTAATATCTGAGAGCTTCAGCATATAATACGATGGCCGATATATGAAATCGTGCAGAACCAAAGGGAAGCTATGATGTTAAATAGATTAGAAGAATAAGAGGTAAGAAGTTGAGAGAGAGAGAAAGTGTTCTATAGGTAGAAGTCGGGGACAGGTAGCAAGGGGAGATGTGAAGGGTATGCTGGTCAGGCAAGCTCTGAGGAAGGTAGCTCCTCGGGACCCCCAGGATCACACACAAAGGCATGGTGGTCAGCCAATCACAGGCCGCTACGTCACCAGGCAGCAGGCCTGCAGAAGGCGCCAGGAACCACCAGCCAATCAAGAGGCGTGGGAAGGCACGCGCGCGAGCCTACGAGCGAGGGGGGAGGCAGCACATGTATACGCACGCACACACTACCACCCCACTGCCTATATTATTCTCTCTCCTTAACTATATACAATGCATCTTATGTTCTACTCATGATATAAAATGCTTCCCGTTGTCACAGACGAAAATAAAGACCACCACGGGACTGTCTGTAACAACACGAACACTATGAAAGAAAGAACAACATTGTAGATAGACTGTAGCCAAATACATTGCCCTGGCGAGTGTTAGCGAGTGGCCTAGCGAGCGGCTGAGCCGACGTGGCGTTCTGCTAAGCTGCAGGCGTCACAATATATATATATATATATATATATATATATATATATATATATATATATATATATATATATATAATATATATATATATACATCAATAATATATATATATATATACAGTACATACATAGAGAGAGAGAGAGAGAGAGAGAGAGAGAGAGAGATATTGATAGTATCATAAATAAAACCCAGCATAATACTTACTTCCACATTTAGTATCATAGAACCTAGTGTCAGTGACCCGTTGACCATTACTCCAGTAATCGAACGTGAACCTGAAATTGTATCAAGTCTTTTAGTACAATGGTATGGGGAGATGGGCTGGTTTTGGGTTTATATATTTATTTATGCATTTATTTTTTAGTTTCCTCGCTAGACCTCCATCACAGGCTTAGACAAACACCCCTAGACCCTTTTTCAAGATAAATGTGTACATCTTTCGGTAGAAAAGGCCGGTTCCTTCTAAAATTAGAGGCTCGCTGTCGCTCGCCAGAAAATAAATCGACACCTAAGGGGCACGAAAGGTCTTAATATTGACAAAGAAATGAGGCGAAAGGTTTCAAAATCGCTAAACTAAAGGAAGGAACGTCTTAAAACCTCAAAACTAATATGCTAAAAATGAGGGAGAAGGGGGTCCAGAAAAAGCGAGTAGACCTACTACCCCCTTAACCCAATTTGGTGCAGGGCGGGTATATATTTGAAGCCTCCCTGCTTTACTCCATTAGTTCGGAGATTTTAAGACATTTCACCTCGTTTGTTTGGCAATTCTCCATACCAGGAATTCACCGGAGACCTCTGGTGGACGCTTCCGAAGTAGCGCCAGAGCTACGTCTGTCGACATCAACAATACTCAACACCTAGGCTATGCAAAGTTTATCACGATTTTACGATAGTGGATACTAGATGACTACACTACAGTAAGTGCTTATACAGTATGGTAGTTGTGGGAATGTTTTAACTATAGATGACTACACTGGGAATGTTTTAACTATTACTAGATGACTACACTACAGTAAGTGCTTATACAGTATGGTAGTTGTGAGAATGTGTTTACTATATACTAGATGACTACACTACAGTAAGTGCTTATACAGTATGGTAGTTGTGGGAATGTTTTAACTATATACTAGATGACTACACTACAGTAAGTGCTTATACAGTATGGTAGTTGTGAGAATGTGTTTACTATATACTAGATGACTACACTACAGTAAGTGCTTATACAGTATGGTAGTTGTGGGAATGTTTTAACTATATACTAGATGACTACACTACAGTAAGTGCTTATACAGTATGGTAGTTGTGGGAATATTTTTACTATATACTAGATGACTACACTACAGTAAGTGCTTATACAGTATGGTAGTGGGAATGTTAACTATATACTAGATGACTACACTACAGTAAGTGCTTATACAGTATGGTAGTTGTGAGAATGTTTTTACTATATACTAGATGACTACACTACAGTAAGTGCTTATACAGTATGGTAGTTGTGGGAATGTCCATATGTAGCAAGAAATTACTAAAAGCAAAATTATAAGGATGATTAATTATCACAACAAAAAAGCACGAAAATATCTTCTTCCTAATAGATATAAATATAAGTTATTTAATATTATGGGTGACTGTAAAATATAATGAGTATCAATATGCAATGACTGTAATGTGTGTCAGCTATAGAAAGTATGACCACATATAGCTTATAATTAAGAATTATTGATGGAGAGGGAGGGTGAAGAACTGCGGGATATCGCCATTTAAAGGGCCCAGGTCGCTTACTGTACAAAACAACGTGTCAGGCGCGGCAACTCCAAGAATTTCTGGTAGGGTCAATTACAAGACGCTTCAGGTGCCTTCAACCCAATAAGGTATCGATATTTCCTGGGCGAGCACTAGCGAGACTGCAATTTGGGAGTTCTGTGGGACGTTATTGTTAGTTTGAAGGGGGTCTGTGGAGGCATTCTTCTAGTCTAGGGAGGAAACTACAAAATAATTGGTTTAAAATGGTAAAAACAATTAAAACTTAAGAACAATGAAACACAATATCATAATAACCCCTAAGGTGTTGCACCAGATTATAGGTTTGATTCCTGGAGGGAAGAAATGAAAACCTAATATTTAATAGGGGCCCCTCCATCATTGACGATATGCCTTAAGACTTAAGTAGTAAGGCTCCCTTTCAAGCCCTTGCGTCAGCTGTTTGAAATAACCGCCGCAGAGAGAGAGAGAGGGACCACGTCGTAAGGGTATGCTTATTCTCTTACGGAGTCGTCTTTATGATTGGGTACTCACTACGAAAAAACTTCGTAAAAAATAAAATAAAATAAAATAATAGAAATAGTAAAATGCCCCAGAACAAGAAGCCCACCACAGAAGCGACGAGCGAACACAACACAGAAACACCCGAAAGAAAGGTCCACAGAACGAAAGGACCAGCTGACCGAGCCAGCCATTTCAGACAGGCCCAAGCCCGCAGGGCTAAGCAGCTCCAGGCCGCACCTACCTACCTTTTCTAAACTGACCATTTTCCACACCTCACGTACACTACCCCCTCGTGTCCTACACTCCTAACTACAAAGATGATGAACAGGAATATACATTCATATTAAAAACACCCATGCCCTGTCCCGACGTTGAGCCAATGCCAACACATCAGACAGCCATAATTATATCTATGTATGTTCTTACATCCGAGAAGTAGATGTTATATATCTTAAAGTTAAAACACCCACGCCTGTCCCTAGACCTCGTATATCATTTCCCATGACGAGTATAGATATATGTAACCCGTGCTCAGTCGCCCCCTTGCATTGTTCCTCTAGTAACTAAGTGTCTCTATAATATTAACTGCCACCAGTATTGATACGACATAGCGGCACTGTCCTTGTGTCGTATTGTGCCAAGTACAGATCAACCAGGTTTCATCACCTTATTAGGACGACGGCTATAATGTCGTCGTTCATCGATGTATGCAATCCTTAGTTTAAGTATTAATATTAACATTCCCTAACATCTTGTCTTGCCAGACTAAGCTTGCTGAAGACCCATCGCCCCATAAATCTATGTATTCAATCCTTAGGTTAAGTATCTTACCCGCCATTGTGTTCACCTTTTTCCATTTACTTTTCCACAATTGTCATACGTCTTCCACTTGCCTCCTTCTTATCCACAGTCCACACTACGCCAATTTGCTTCGTGTCATACACCTCTTACCCCAACCAGAGATTGTATAGATAACCTTGTTACCAGTATCTGTCATAAGTACCTCGAAACAATAACTAAGTACCCCTACGAATTGCCGCTTTTTTTTTTTGGTATATATATTTCATAGAAAACGCAGTTCCCAGGGCCAACTAATAGTATCCATAACCCCTCGGACTGACCACATAATTCTATCTTTTCCAGACTCATATACCACCCCATAGTTGCATTCCCCGGTAGCATTTGGCTAACGTACTTCCACTGCCTTTTCAAACTCCAATATCAACTGCAGCCTAATGCCACCCCCACACCCAGAGACCTTAGGGTCAAATTCCCCTATAGCCCCCCTGAACTCCTCCCCTCTCATTATAAGACCCCGCACTTCTCTACTCTTGTCCGACCTAGCCTCTCTCTCATACCTCTTGAAGATCCTTGAATTTTCCGTTGCTAACGCTCTCCAACCTTTTATATATATACTCTTATCCAGCCTACCTTCACTTAGTAGGCCAGAACAACATTAGAACTTTACTAACCCCTTGCATGCCATCTATTCTCTTACAACCCATTCACAACCCTGCACCCAATGGTCGTCGGTGCGAGGCTAGCCGCCTCACCAGTAACTAACTTCTATTGCCATACTTCCAGATAAATGTGGCAGAGTTAGCAACCCAGTCTCCACCACATCCAGCAAACCCTACAATTAACAACCAGCCGAGTAAAACCAGCTAGCCAAGGCACCTTCGGTTTTGGTATTAAGGACACCCACATCTGTCTCATACACAGAGGGTTATTACAAACACTGGTGATATGGCAAGCCCCTAGCCACAGCCGCCGGACGACTATCACAGAGAGAGGGCGCCCAGCTACCCCTTTTTACCCACCCGAGGAGGGAGACCCCCACCCCCGCGGAGGTATACCTGGCCCCTGTTTTGACTTCTGAGTCATTGCCAGGTAGCACAGGAATTCTTCCTATCAATGAACTAACCATGCATGACTAACACCTTTACTAACCTCTATTAACTCACAATAAACCATTTACCTTTCTTGCATACTCTGATCACTAAATTAGCACCTCAGCTATACCATAGAATGAAGATTGAACAATCTAAGAGAGACGCTCCTATCACAGCTGTCCCCATCCTCCTCGCAAAGTAGATCCAGTCTCTCTCCCCTAAATACTTCCAGTATAGCCAAAATAGTACCTCTTACTAAGGCTCAGTTATATTAAAATATGAAGGCTTCCTATAGTCATGTGCCACAACAGTAATCACCATCTTACCTAGTCCCCATATCTATTGAGAGCTCAAATAAGTCCATAAGACTCGAGATCCCTACTGTCTACAGGGTCCAGAACCGAGCCTATAAACCTAGCTCCCACCCCCAGTCAAATCAGTTGAAAGTTAGACACCAACCAGTGGTCACTACCCTGAAGTTAACCTCTAGCTCTGCCCTTGTGTTGTTCCTGAGTTGAGAGATTCCCGAGCCGGCAGACTCCATGGCAGAAGTTAAATAGAAGATCTGTCCATGTACAAGTCCTAACGTGCACCTTATAACCTTCACACAAATTCGTGGGTATATAAGTGTGTAGCCAGCAACGATCGTCAAGAGATCCGACTTGAGAACTTCCTACATTTTGGACCATCTGGACGGCCGAGGAACCAGTCGTTAGCCCCCAACATCACCGGAAGCAAGATAACCAGGACCAGATCTACAAATACTATTCAAGATTCATGTTGCTAGTACTAAGTGTTATAGTACTAGTTTGACACTCACTTATTAACTTTCGATAAAGTGGCTAAAACCTTGCCCAGTGTAACTCATATTTAACCATTCCATTTGGGACGTACTAAGCGTATCAGTGCTCATTAATTAACAGGCGACATTGACTCTCGTAATTACCTTATTCAGATATTAAAACTCTAGTGATATCTAACGTTCGCCCACTGATTTGTGTTCTACATATTTCTGCCATAAGAATATAAAACTTAGATCAGTACCCCCATGAGGTTACTAGAGATTCCGTGTTCTACAATATACGCGTGTCTAATCCTAACTGTGAGCTGCTACTTGGGCACGCGACCAGCCAGTAAGAGATCAAATCAGTGAAATTGAATTACATGAATATATTGAGGTCTTCCAGTAAAATAAAACTTGCTAATTAAACCTGTGATCAGAAGAGTATACCTGAACGTTGGAAGTGGGAGACTAGGCTCCATCCAGATCCGCTAATGCTAGCAGTTCCCTTCTATTATTTGTTTTTGTGCGAGAATTATTATCTTTCCATGCTCTTTATTTACTTACTTAAATAAACGTGAACTTGTGTCGTGTTACCGTGTGTTTATTTTGTGTTCTCTATTCCTCATACCTTGTATTGTGCATGCAGCCTTATATACCCAATCATTTAGAACTAACATTACCCAAGTTAAACCTGTAGAAAAACAGGGCATAACAAATACTATAAACCAAGCTTCCCATAAACTTGTGGATGTTTTCCCGTGCGGAGTATCCTCCGTGAGGCGCTACTTTTTGGAGCGTCATACTGCTTTCCATGATATATTAAGACTCACTCAAAACATCAACGAATGGGAAGCGGATGGGCGGGAGGGCCCTACATCATCAATGATTCCGGGGCCCCTACTAAACATTAGGTTTTCATTTCTTCCCTCCGGGAATCAAACCTATAATTCATTAGTGGCCCCTCCATCATTGACGATATGCCTGATATCTCAAGACTGGAGGGGGACATTCGTGACAATATCTAAACCACCAACAAATCCAACATAGGTTGAAAACCACATCCAATATAGCAATCTATTCGACATTTTGTGTATACAAAATATTGACAAATGATAAAGGAGATGCAGGTAGCGTACTTCGAAGAAGGCCTGCATGTACATAACCCCGCATGTCCATGTAACAATTGATCCGAAATGTGTTAAAAAATTCGAAATCAAAACTAAAGCTTATGAATTTTTTTTTTTACAACAATTTGTAATCCCAACTCATGACCGTGAGTAAAAGCATGTGCCTGTGTAACACCAACACTTTGGTTATGAATAATCATAAACTATATAAGAACGTGTGCACTTTGAAGACATAAATCACACGTTGTCTCTGAATATCTAACTCGTGACTTTTGCCCAGTCCTAGAGTTGTGTTAAGTAGATGCATATCCCATCCTATGCAGTACGTATCAAAAGATAGGAATAATTAAGATTCCTGATCTCTTGCCATTGGCTAAGGAACTTAATATCACTGCAGATCATCGGAAGTATGTGTCTTTATCTCTAACATACCATAGACGACACATCATCTCCCTGGACTGTCCATTCAGTCCTGAAAAACCAGCAAATAAAGAAAAACGTTTTTGCTTGTGCCCGTTGCTTGCCCATTTTCCACTTGTCCGGCAGGGTTGAGGGTCTTGGTCTTCCAGTACCCCCTCCCCCCCTCTTTTTTAACTCTTAAATGTAACTTAAATACTAAAGCACCAAACCATCAGACCCGTTACCACTCCGGGACACTGGATCGACTCGGTTGATCGAGAGTGAGAGGGAAGATAAAACCGTGAGAGTACCCGGCTGACTAGGCCGGGACAATCCCATCAACTTGCTTGAGATATAGCACCAGGCATTCACGATGGTGATTAGCTCAATTTTAGCGCCGGAAACCTGAATGCCGTAGGCAAACACACTGCTCGTTTGTAGCCGTGAAGGTAGAAAAAGAGGCGCCATAAGGCTGATCGTAACATGTCGTCCGCACCTGAAATTATCCAGGTTCGATGCCCCTTGTTGCCTGCTTGGATACCCGGGTTAGACTGGGTAGACATGAGCTGCCGGGGCGGGGGTGAAGTGTGAAAACTGAACCCAAAAGACCTGTTACTTTATCTGAGGAAACGAGGATCAAAGAGGGGAGGAGCCTCAGATTGTTGCCGCGTGATTCTTCAGATTCATGATTGAATCAGTTCGAAGGGCAATATTAATCAAGAAAGAGAAAGTGAACGATCCTGAAGCTTCAGTCCGATCGGATTCCTCTATTCCTATAACAACAAAAGACCAGCATGACTGACAAAGGGAAGTATAGTCTACACAGGGTCTTATCCTGGACTTGGTTAATTCCGAGCTTAGTTAGCCCCCGAAACGCCGGCTACTAACATACATAAAAAACTGGGACCCACCCAGGACTCGGGTAACACCAGGATATAGTGTCATTAGGTGTGTCACTCTGTGGGTGTAGGGTAAGGCCGGGGTGTAAGAGACTGAGTTACGTTCACTCCCACGTTTAGTCCAACGCCGGGATAAAGTGAAACTTTGAGGTCCAAAACTGCCAGAGTTCTGTTCATTCGAACTGTTTAAGGCCGGACGCCGGGATATAGTGAAACCTGGCGGGACAACACCGTAGAATTGTACAAGATAGAGACGTCCCGGTTTCCCCGGGATATAGTTAGAAGCGGCGAGCCAACCCCGATGGGTTGTCCAAAGTACAGTATGCATTTTAAGATCAACACCGAATTCCTTTAGAGTCATCGAAAAACCTGATTGCCTGAGCCACCCAACTAATGATTGGAACTGCTCAGGCATTCAAGCTGCTCGGCAGATCAGATCGTCTGACGATACATGTTTAGCCGATCGTTTAACAAAACTTTGCAGACCAATCTGTCAGCACATCTAGACCTCTTTGACCCTCTTGTCTGAGTGCAAGATGCTGCCTTCAGAGTGGACCTTTAGAAAACGCTATTTTATGTCCGTGTAACTGTGGCACCAATAGCTTGAAGGTCTACGAAGGGAAATTAGGAACTCAATTGCTTTGAAGTGAACCTCCGTGGAGTAGAACAAACAACCCCGAACCCGGGTTTGATTAACCCCCAAAACACCCGCTTCTGAAGCCTCGGTAGTAAACCTACCGTAGGCTGAGGATAAGACCGCGTCAGAGAAAACCGTGTTGGCGGTTCAACCCTAGAGCGTTAGTAAGTGGTAGAGCAAAGTCAGAGTCGTTACGAGTGTTCCGCTATAATTAGCGGTAACCGCTCATTTACCTCCAAGGTTCTACGTCTGGGACGTCAACTTGTCCGATTATTAAGAGCGGAGAATCCAGATGAGTAAGTTTACTTGAGGCATGGTATCTCTAGTTGTGCTACCCTCATGAGCCAAACGGCGAGGGACTCCATTCTTGTAATCTTTTGATTTAAATCAAAGAAGAAAGAGAACCTTGTAGGACTAATTTGTTAAGGATGCCCGGAGCCATGTTCAGGTTGGAGAGGACTTCTATAATAATAATAATAATAATAGTTCTTAAAGCTAGCACATGCTAAGCTAGCTAAGGATAGCTCAATAAGGCCGATTAGGCGTATTTCCATTGGGGTCCTGTACTACTACCCCATCCCTTTGCTCATGAGGGATGGTAACGACTCAGTGCTTGTGAAAAATATTTAATGCGCCGAGCGTGGGCGCGAACCCGGGCCTTCTGGGTGGAAGTCCGAGACGCTAGTCACTACACCAAGCGAGCCGCTAATGAAACTGACCTCGTACCGATGTTCGTTTGTCATAGCAACAAATTGTTGGAACCTGTCATGGACTGAGACATGCCAGAAAGGCTTCTGTCAGGACAAAAAACGTCTTCCACTATGTGGCAGATACGTGATCCTGATCTGCATCCCATATCGTCTTTTACGTATGTGTTGTGAACGGAGTGAACCCGGTGAGATTGGGCTACGCCCGGGTTAAGTGGGCCAGCAACCACTACGGCACGAAAAGTCTTGCACTCGGTAGTTAGAGTCAACCCTTAAGGGACGTCACTACTTTTCACTAATTGTGCTTAAGTCTGGTTACACGTCCGAAAGAGCACCGTTATAAAACAGGGTGTGTACGACGGAACGACATTCGGAAACCAATCTCATCATACCGGATCATGGATTGAGATAACGTTTTGGACGGTGAGATGTAGAATGTGAGTCGGTCGGGGTTAGTGGGTGGCTGACAATAGTCTAAATGACTTTGGTCAGGCCTCCTCTAGGCTGATCTCAGTACTAATATCTGGAATTCCTACCCCGCTGTCTTGTTTGTTCAGCTTGACAGCGTCACGGTATGGAAGTCTAGACTAACCGGACAATTTATCTCTACTTAGGTGACTCTTACGACTAAATTCTAAGTTTAGTGTAGGGCTTAGTAAGTTTGTGACTCCTCCTGTACTGTGGAGGCAGTCAGTGTTAAAATCTACTAGGCCACATCCAGTCTACCAGGAATCCTGACCTAAAAGATTCGAGGATAAAATTGGGGCAAACGAAAAGACCTGTGACTGCTATTGTGTCGTGGAGGCAGTCAGTGTCCGATTCTTCGGGGTTACACTTAGTTTACCAGAAGGCATAAAATCATATCCGCTGGTAAGATAAGAAAATTTGTAGACTTCGCGCCGGCTCTCTGTCTACAATCGGAGAGCGAGCCCTATGCAGTGTGAAAATTAGTAAAGGCTTAAGTAGTCCCGACTAGTACTTGTACTATTTTGGCGAGTGAGCCGGAAAACTGACACATGTCAAAATGCGTCAGAGTCTTCAAAGGGTTAACACTGTGGGAAACGTTGTTGCATCACTAAGAACGTATAAGTTTCAAGTTACCTCACCTGACCGCTCGTCCGGTGGGGTTTATGGTTTATGCCGTCTTGTATCACCTCTGTTCTTTTAACCCGAAAAGACTAGCCTTAAAGAGCAAAATACCTCGGATTATCATACCTGGCGTTGTGACGTTTATCCCGCAACAAACGCGGCATATTTAGATCAATAAGGGGGAGATCTTGTTTTTTTAGGAAAGTCCGGTTAATGCTTCAGATGATATTCGTCTGTACTTATGACCGAAAAAATTCTCATTCTAAACCCAGGAACAGATGCAACGGAGATCACCCATCCCTACTTGGTTTCCTAGCCTGGAGATAGTGAACCCCGGCGGGCCACTTCCATAGAGTTTTTTGGGTAAATGAACCCAAAGTTCATCCATTCTAATTTTTCCAAAACGTGTCGATGTAACCTTCCTTGTTCCGTACCCATCCACAGGGGAAGGGAAAACACGGAAGCAAGAGGTCACTGAGTAACTAAACCTGTGCCCGTGACCCGAGTCATGTGCCTGCCCCACTGAGCCTAGGTTGTTACCCTTCCCCCGGCCAAACAGGAGCGAACGCCCCTGTCGAAACATGACCCCTTAAATTACCGAAACCCAGTTGAGTCCGGTTGCCGGAAATAGTGATAGATTTGTTGGTCCTGCCGCCTGCTCAAGCATGGTGACTAAATGTCTGAGAAGCTAGACAAGGACTTGTTACTTGACCCC
This sequence comes from Paralithodes platypus, assembly GCA_032716605.1. NCBI lineage: Eukaryota > Metazoa > Arthropoda > Malacostraca > Decapoda > Lithodidae > Paralithodes > Paralithodes platypus. The sequence continues at coordinate 5,132,166 of CM064505.1, read as the reverse complement.
GCCGTCATGAGCTGACGTGTCGAGAGGTAAGAAAACAACTAGTCCGTCGGTCAATATCTTCCACTATCGGCGAAGAACAGCGTCTATTTCAACCTCAAATTTGGAATTCTGATTGCTGTCACGGGTCCTAAGTGTCCGGTTGTATGCCAAGAAGGGTCTATCAAGGATTATCCAATCCCAGTTATATCTAATGATAGTACTTTACCCCTAGGATTACCATAAACCTAGTGCAAAATATCACCATATGATAGAGAAAATAACGATAAAAATGGCTATCCTTATTCATTAATTCAAGAATCAATAATAAAGCCTAGCTATCGTCACAAAACCCCTACAACGAGACTAGCCACGAGGCATAGGGCAAGCAACACGAAGAACACGTGAAGCCTAACCCCCCAAGACGACATAGCAACAGGCTACCACACGTCGCCTCGCGCCACGGGGGCTCCAGAAAGTTCCACAACCCGTGGGGCAACACGTGGATGAGAGCGTCAGCTAGACGCACAAAACACCAGCAACACCATCAGAAGATGGAAAAGCAAAGGAGCCCCGCACAAATACAGCCTCCTAACAAGCTAAAAGGCAAAGCTAAGAGCTGAAAAGGAAAAGTTAACGTTAGAGCCCAGGTCCGAGATGGACCGCATGGACGTCACACACATATAGTACCCTAATTTAAACACTTCCTGCGAACGTGCCAAGACTGGATATTTCTATACAATATCTAAGTGAGTATTGGGGACCGCTTTCTAACTGAAAGATTACACTTGTCCTGTATTTATTTCAGAGATAAGAATAGCACTCCTTTCAATCGAGGATTTACACTTGTGCTTAGATAGGTTACGTAGTACCGGTAATTATAAGTGTGACCTTTTGGTTGTTACCTGCGTAGAGTGGTATTGGAATTGGAAGTTAAAACTAATTATTTTTCTGATGTTAATTCGCTGTAGTGCTTACGCAATAGTTAACTTGAATTTATTTGTTATTAACTTTGACAGAATTATTATCAGCACTTCCCTGATTTATTTGGGTTTCACTAGTACTTCCTCTCTCTCGCTTTTTGCACACATGCGTAGTATCCGTTGTTTCCTGAATACTTATTTTTATATATCCGTAGATATATTATTAACTACTTTTCACGATTGATCCTTATATACTTTCTCTCTGATAATACACTAAGTATATATTTCCACTGTTAGATCTTCTATAATTTTTACGGTATAATAACTTCACTTTCGATGTGTAGAGTAAGTAATCCAAGGGTGTAGAGTAAGTAATCCAAGGGTGTAGAGTAAGTAATCCAAGGGTGTAGAATTAGTAATCCAAGGGTGTAGAATTAGTAATCCAGTCTTGGGTAGATGCGTTGTCCTGACGTGACTGGGTTGGCACAGCTTAACTCAAATTCTTTAAAAGAACTTTGATGCACCATTTGTGGTTTATTAAAGCTACAGTCCTTCCGCCCATGGGTCACTAGGAACAGTACTTTTTATAGACAAAAATGTGTATACGTAAGCTGCAGTATTAATAATTGTTTTTCCGCCCATGGGTCACAAGAACAATTCTGACTACTGTGCCTTCAATCCTTTCAGCTGATCTTCCGCCCATGGATCACAAGAAACAGCCTTCCAAAGTTACAGTCCTTCAGCCCATGGATCACAAGGAACAGTACTTTAACGATTGAATATCGATCTTAGAATTTCCTGCTGAGGTCACCTCTTTTCTCAGCATCTTGGCGGTGGTGTGAATGAGCATCAGAAAGGCGCCTAGGGGTAGGGTGTTGTAGGGTGGTTGTCTCCGTGTGGCTTGGAGGGGGGGTGACAGGGGTTAACTGTGTACCTCGGTTCCTCTGAACATGGTGGCGGGGCGGCTGCGGTCTAGAGTGGCGAGGGGATGTCCGGTATGGATGGTGCCATTCTGGGTGTCGGCTGTCTTTCCCACTTCTCTCACTTCTTGGCGCTTTGGCATTGTTCCAGTTGATGATTATGTCTTTTCCTGGTGTTGGAGGGCATCTCATCTCGTCGGTAATGTTGCGAGCACGGCTGTCTGGTTCGGGGGTTGTGCCCTTGTTGCGTTGGGGGTGGATGGGAGATTTTCTTCTGTCTTGTCTACTGTTTTCCTTTCTCTGGACTTTGGGATTGTTGATGGTGATGAGTAAGTTCCCTTCTGGTGATGGAGGACGTGTCATATTGATGGTGGCAATTCGTGTTCCGGATTTGCAGGGTATATCATTGTTGGTACACGGAGATGACCTTGAGTTGTTGCTCCCCTGGCGGTGTGGTGGTGAACTGTTTCTCTGACGCGTCACCTGGTGGTGTGGTGGTGAACTGTTTCCCATTCTTCCACTGTGGTGAGGAGGTGTGGTAGGATGAGAGGGAAAATGGCTTGGTGGTGGTGAATGCTTGGTTAACTGTTTGTCTGTTATATCAGATACAAATGAGCAAAGACTCACTAAGAGGCGAACGAATGAAGAACGGGGAGAGACGGCCCCGCACGTCCACTCGGCTCGGTCGCAGTGAGAGGAAAGCAGTATGATGCTCCAAAAAGTAGCGCCTCACGGAGGATACTCCGCACGGGAAAACATCCACAAGTTTATGGGAAGCTTGGTTTATAGTATTTCTATTATTTTATTTTATTTTAATTTTTATGAAGTTTTTTCGTAGTGAGTACCCAATCATAAGGACGATTCCGTAAGAGAATAAGCATACCCTTACGATGTGGTCCCTCTCTCTCTCTCTCTGCGGCGGTTATTTCAAACAGCTGACGCAAGGGCTTGAATGCCTTACTACTTAAGGCATATCGTCAATGATGGAGGGGCCACTAATAAATAGTGTTAACCTGTGCAGTACCAGGGAAATTCTTTTTCATCGTATTTTGGCAACAATTCGACGAAATATTCAGCTTAGGAAGGAACTTTAGCAACAATAAGGCTTCAAACTATCTCAACCAACCCTTTGAATTTGAATTTGAATTTTAAGGGGGGATGGTTCACTTTTTGGGCGATTTTTGCATGTATTCATTATTTTTCTAGTTTCCTCCCTAGACCTCCATCAAATTAAAAAAAAACATCCATTAGATCCCCCTTCAAGATTAATTTGTACATTTTTCGGTAGAAAAATGTCCTGGCCGAAGGTTGGGTCTTCCAATATTACAGGCTCACTATCGTTCGCCAGGGAAAAAATCGACACCTAAATAGCACGAATGGTCTAAATATTGACGAACAAATGGGGCGAAAGGTCTTAAAATCGACTAACTAATGGGGCAAACGTCTTAACATTTGAAAACTAATGGGGCTAAACATGGGGGAGAAAGTGGTACAGAAAACCGGCCCATGTCCCCTAACTACCACATATCCTTCCTAAGCTGCATAATATCGTCTAAATATGGCTAGAATAAAATATAACAGACGTTGCCCCAGATAGTGTTAAGGGCAGGCTTTTGATTTATCCCACAAGTTTAGCCCCATTAGTTTTGAAATTATAAGATGTTCGCCCCATTAGTTTGGCGATTTAAAGGCCTTTTGCCCCTTCTCTTAGCCAATATTAAGGGAGCCCATCTCGCTTTTTTTCTCTTTCTCTCCCTCTCGCTTTGGCTTGTATCCATTTGGCCCCATTCAGCCTACTGTTTTAAGACGTTTACCCCCATCCAGGTGTCAATATTTTCCTGGTGAGCGGTAGCGAGCCAGCATATATATTTTTTGTTTTAACAGCAAGCTAAATTTGTACATTTTTCGATAGAAAAATTTCTCCGGCGAAGCCGGATTTCTCCATACAATGCTGGCTCGCTATCGCTCGCCAGGAAGAAATCGACACCTAGATGGGGATAAAAGTCTTAAAACAGTTTGCTGAATGGGGCCGAATGGATACAAGCCAAAGAAAGAGAGAAAAGGAGAGAAAGATAAAACAAAAAGCCGGTGACCCCCCTTAAGAACTTTCGTGCCGTTTAGGTGTTCATGTTTATTTTCTGGCCAGTGATAGAGAGCCTGTAATTTAGGAGGAGCCGGCCTTCGGTCGCGACATTTTTCTACCAAAAAATGTGCAAATTGATCTCAAAGGGGGGTCTTGGGAATATACTTCAAAGCGTGGTAGAAGTTTAGAGAACCAACTAAAAAAAAAAAAAAATTAACCTCTTCTCTACCTGCTACGTCTTAACCTCTTCTCTACCTGCTACGTCTTAACCTTTTCTCTACCTGCTACGTCTTAACCTCTTCTCTACCTGCTACGTCTTAACCTCTTCTCTACCTGCTACGTCTTAACCTCTTCTCTACCTGCTACGTCTTAACCTCTTCTCTACCTGCTACGTCTTAACCTCTTCTCTACCTGCTACGTCTTATCAACTTTATTTTAGCTACTATTAGACGATTTTATTCAGTTTAAAAAGACTTCCAGCAATTAACAGGCTTCGAACTATCACACTTAACCTTTTTTACAACCACAGAGCCTTCTTAAACTGCACACATTCGTCTAAATATAACTAGAATAGAATTAAAATAACTACTTTCTTCACACCACTCATTCTTGCTCCACATACATTATCCTTTTCTGTCTCTCCAATTCCTCATGATCTCTACTACTATACCCAACACTCCCTTAAGGGGGGTGACCTGCTTTTTGTTATTTCTGTCCTTTTCTCTCTTTCTCTGGCTTGTATCCATTCGGCCCCATTCAGCCAACTATCTTAAGACGTTTATCCCCATCTAGGTGTCGATTTCTTCCTGGCGAGCGATAGCGAGCCAGCATTATATGAAGAAATCCGGCTTCGCCGGAGACATTTTTCTATCGAAAAATGTACAAATTTAGCCTGCTGTAAAAAAAAAAAAAATATGCTGGCTCGCTGCCGCTCACCAGTAAAAAATTGACACCTGGATGGGGATAAACGTTTTAAAACAGTAGGCTGAATGGGGCCAAATGGATACAAGCCAGAGAAAGATAGAAAAGGACAGAACAAAAACAGGTCACCCCCCTTAAGGGGACAGTGGCTGTTTGTTTGGTCTATTAATTCATTTATTCATATGTTTTTTTAGTTTCCTCCCTAGACCTCCATCAACCTTAGAAAAACACCCCCTAGACCCCCCTTCAAGATAGATTTGTAAATTTTTCGGTAGAAAAATATCCCGGCCAAAGGCCGGTTCCTCCTAAAATTACAGGCTCGCTATCGCTCGCCAGGGAAAAATCGACACCTAAATGGCACGAAGGGTCCTAATATTGACAAAGAAATAGGGTGAAAGGTCATAAAATCCCCAAACTAATTGAACCAACGTCTTAAAATCTCAAAACTAGTGGGGCTAAACATTAGGGAGAAGGGGGTCCAGAAAAACGATCTGTCTCCCCTTCCTGCTTTCCTTTACTCTCGAGCTGCTTGTTTCACCTCCTCAGTCCACCGTGCTGTTCCTTTCACTCTCCCGGCCTTTCTCATAACCCCACATATCTCCTCAAATCTCTTCCTTAAGGGAGCCCACCTCTCTTTTTTCTCTTTCTCTCCCTCTCTCTTTGGCTTGTATATATTCGGCCCCATTCAGCCTACTGTTTTAAGACGTTTACCCCCATCCAGGTGTCAATATTTTCCTGGCGAGCGGTAGCGAGCCAGCATATATATATTTTGGTTTTGACAGCAAGCAAAATTTGTACATTTTTCGATAGAAAAATTTATCCGGCCGCCCGGCAAAGCCGGATTTCTCCATACAATGCTGGCTCGCTGTCGCTCGCCAGGAAGAAATCGACACCTGGATGGGGATAAACGTCTTAAAACAATTGGCTGAATGGATACAAGACAAGGAAAGAGAGAAAAGGAAAGAAAGATAACAAAAAACGGTGACCCCCCTTAAACGCTTGGCATTCTCGTCTACTTCCTCCATTCACTCCAAGTCAAACTTACCTATTCGTCTTGTGTTGGTGGTGTAATGGTTTAGATGCTTATGTTATGGGTGTGGTGTCCCGAGTTCGAATCCCGGGAGGACCATATGCTTTCATTAGTTTATTCAAGTGCATTGGGGTTTGGAATTGATGATTAATGTTAGGAACGGGGGGTTCTTATTTGTACTACTTCCTTAAATTTTATCGTAAATCCCTTCTACTGTAATCTTTCTACCCTAATCACCACTCCTCCCTCCTGCCTAACTCCACCTCTCCTCATCCACTTCTTCTATATCTTCATATTTGCTACTATAGTTTATTCGCTGTAAGTAGGCGATAAATCATGACCTCTATCCTCTGTAACTCAAAAAGGGCTAGAGTAAATTGGCTGTAACTTTCCACATACGGTATATCCCTTGACTGACTCTTCTCAAATGGTAGAAATATTAGCCCGATTACTCTAGTCGTTTTTGAGTTACAGAGGTCAGAAGTAATGATTTCTCGCCTGGTAGAAATATTAGCTCGATTACTCCAGTAGTTTTTGAGTTACGGAGGTTAGAAGTCATGATTTCTTGCCTACTTACAGCGAATAGAAGATGGGTCGTTTTTCTAGATCCCCTTCTCCCTCATGTTTAGCCCCATTAGAGTTCAGATTTTAAGATGTTTGCCCCATTAGTTTGTCGATTTTAAGATCTTCCGCCTCATTTCCTTGTCAATACTAAGACCTTTCGTGCTATTTAGTTGTCGATATATTTTCTGGCGAACGATATATACCACATGATGGTCAGACAGACCCCATACACCCTAGTGTCTACCACTTATTTCCTCATTTATCTACACATACATAATTAATTAATCAACATACATAATCACATACATAATTAATTAATCAACATACATAATCACATACATAATTAATTAATCAACATACATAATCACATACATAATTAATTAATCAACATACATAATCACATACATAATTAATTAATCAACATACATAATCACATACATAATTAATTAATCAACATACATAATCACATACATAATTAATTAATCAACATACATAATCACATACATAATTAATTAATCAACATACATAATCACATACATAATTAATTAATCAACATACATAATCACATACATAATTATTAATCAACATACATAATCACATACATAATTAATTAATCAACATACATAATCACATACATAATTAATTAATCAACATACATAATCACATACATAATTAATTAATCAACATACATAATCACATACATAATTAATTAATCAACATACATAATCACATACATAATAATCACATACATAATCACATACATAATTAATTAATCAACATACATAATCACATACATAATTAATTAATCAACATACATAATCACATACATAATTAATTAATCAACATACATAATCACATACATAATTAATTAATCAACATACATAATCACATACATAATTAATTAATCAACATACATAATCACATACATAATTAATTAATCAACATACATAATCACATACATAATTAATTAATCAACATACATAATCCATACATAATTAATTAATCAACATACATAATCACATACATAATTAATTAATCAACATACATAATCACATACATAATTAATTAATCAACATACATAATCACATACATAATTAATTAATCAACATACATAATCACATACATAATTAATTAATCAACATACATAATCACATACATAATTAATTAATCAACATACATAATCACATACATAATTAATTAATCAACATACATAATCACATACATAATTAATTAATCAACATACATAATCACATACATAATTAATTAATCAACATACATAATCACATACATAATTAATTAATCAACATACATAATCACATACATAATTGTAATACCCTGTACCAGCAAAAATCCCACAACCACAAAACTACCCGAGTTGACGTCTGGAATAGCATAAAATAGTCGTTGGTATTTTTTTCCTGGTACTCAATTAACGTTTTGACACAAAATTCACCATGGCAGCCATTAGATCACTTGATATTCCGGCGTTCAAGCCAGAAGATTATGACACACATACATACATGGAAATAGTCAAACCGGTCCTGGACATTATGTTCGGAAACGAAGACGCTTCCAAGATCCACACGATAGTAGTGAAACTAGGGAAGTATGCAACCAAAGTATCAGGGTATGTGCACGACAATATGCCTGGTTTAACCTGGGCACAATTTGAAAATTACGTGAAAACTGCTATCAATCCAGTGCTCATTCAGACCATTGCCGATAAAAAAAATCATGAGATAAAGTACTCAGGGGATTTAGACGGCACAATTGAGCAACTCCATCAAATAGCGATCGATGCTTTTCCGGAAGAAACCACAGCACAATGGAAGATAATCATCTTCAAGGCACTTGTGAGAATTTTGCCAGACAAGGTGGCAGATCACTTGTCGATCATAGAACCTACCAACTACGACACGGATCTGCCGGTGATTAGGTGGATCATGGCACTCAGAAAATCCAGGGAACAGGACAAAATCGCCTTAATTAACAAGGCAACCACCCACCCAGCAGCAGCAGCAGCCCCCATCAGTAGTCCCATGGTTCCTCGTAGTACTGATAAAGCCGATGAATGGGCCAGGATTCGACCAGCTGATTGGAAGCCATGCTCTGGACCGTGCATGTTATGGTCACTCAAAAGGTCTTTCACGGAACTTACGAAAAGACGTAGCAAAGCCCCAAGCTGGTGGTCCCAAATTCCCTGGATCAAGCCACGTAAGGTAGCCACCATCATTGAAGACGGAACAGCCGGAATTGAAGACGGACCTAGTGCAGAAGAAGCGGAGAAGTATCTACCTGAGGTTCTACAACCGGATCCTCAGGATTTTTTAAGCTACAAGCAAATAGTCGTCAACATGGCGGGGCTCAGGATGGGACATCTACAGATTGTCTCCCAGTTTACCACAAACTCACACTAACGGGGTGAAAGTCCGACTTCTCATAGACACGGGAGCTTCTTGTTCTTGCCTGTTCCATCCGTTTTGCCGGAAGCATCATAATGCTTTCGGGAAGATACAACTTTCCCCTATAATTCTTGTCAGTGCAAATGATCAAGTCATTCCAAATTTGGGAAAGACTCTTCCCTTATTTGTTAGTACCCCTGTTCCCTCTCATGGAATTTGTTCATTCATTTGTACTATATGACTCCAAAGAGACCCAGTATGATGGTTACTTGGGCTTCGATTTGCTCACTTCTTTGAGTGCATCCATAAATTTAAAGAAGAGAACTTTGAGGTTCTCAACCCCAACCAAATCAAACCCCCAAACAACGGACTTTAGATAGGTAAACATTTCCAGAATATCCACCCTCCCTGAAGAGATGCACAAAAGAGCTGATACCCCCCAGTCACGCTTTGTCTCCCAAAATGATAAAGAATCAGCTAAGAAATTATGTAAAACTACCCCTCTTATCACTCCTCCAGCTGTCACTTCCAAGTCTGTGACAAATCCACCTAACCCACACATCCAAAGCCCTGTTCATTGGGCCTGCCTAACCGCTCCTAGCCTAATCACGCCTACCACATCCATACTAGCCATCCACCACAGAGATTCCTTGGATGATGACCAACAAGACCTACTCCAATGCTTTCAAGGGAAAAACAAACCAGATTGGATGCCAAGAAAGATCTTTTCGCAGTTGATCAGAAGAGGAGACAACTTATTCACCATAGATGAAAAAATTGTGGTTCCCCCGCAAGCTGCACTATCCACCATGCATCTATCCACATGCACAATGGTATTCATCTAGCACAACGAGAACTAATCACCACGTTTCAGAAAGTATATTGGACTCCTTCCCCGTATATAACAGCAAAACAGATAACAGAAGCTTGCCGAGCTTGTGCGTTGGATAAGGATAGAACCCGCACAGCAAGACCTGCTGGCAAACTAGTAGCCTCCAAACCATGGCCCTCTCACACACTAGTCCATCGCCAGAACCGTCTCCGGCAAATCCAGGATGTTCAAGATCTTCAACCTGATTAACCTACCAAAGTCAGTCCACACCGTGTCGGCGATCTCGTGATGGTTGCTCAAATACCTGTGCCGTCTAAAGTCGAATCGAGATTTAAAGGTCCCTTTGAAATTCTAACAGTGCCAAATTGTTACCAGGTTACCATTAATTATTTTGGTAAGTCACACACATACCATAACAGACATGTACGTAGATTTCAGCCTATTGATGAGAATATGATTATGCTTGCAGATCCTGACCAGAATGACATATTACCTACATCAAATAATCAGAATTTGGGATCCACAGAACCTATGACACATGAACCCCTACCCCCTCTGACACCTGCACCAAGAAATAAACCACTGCATGTCACACCATCTATTCTACCACAAGCCACACCCCCTGTTCAACCACACCCAGGGCCCCTTTCCTACCCATCACACACGCCTCCTCCTCTCCTACCTACCCGTACTGTATCTGCACCTTCCAAATTACCTACTCAAGTCATAACTAAACCTTTGCCTGTAACTTCATCCCCTTCTATCAGCGTACCAATGTCATCTGAATCTCCATGCACTCTTCCCACTACGCCTGCTATCGCTCACATTCCTAATCTACCTACTCCACCCTTACCTAATCTGCCAACCACAACTTCTGAGCATGACAGCTTACCTATTCCTCTCCCTCAAACTTCTTCCAGACCTATTACTTACGCAAGCAAACTTAAAACTTATACTACTTCAGTTTCTCCCTCCATCTCTAAATCACCTTCACGACCTCTTCCTCTATTGCACATCTTTCCCTCCACTTCTACACCCAAACCGACAGTTCCTACCTCTCAATTACCTCGCACTAAACCCAGCATGTCTAGAAAAGTTTCACAATCACCCAGATCTTCCTTATCACCATCACCGCACCCTCGTGTGAATCCAACATTGCTAATCCCTTCTCATTCTAATCCTATCTGTACATGATCTGGTCGACGTGTCAAGCCACCTCAACGATGGGCGCCGACCTTCCGGCCTACCTACGCAAGGCGGGCCCCCAAAAAACCTACCTCACCTATACAAAGGGTTCCCACTACCCCTATGGCGAGGTCAACCTAATCCCCTGACCCAACAACATCCCAGGACCACCCACTGCCCATCAACCCTTCACCAGCCACTCACTCCACAGGACCTCCAGCCACCACAACTCCTCCTGCTAACCAGCCACCCTCAGCCACTGCAGCGTCTACTTCGACCCCTACTACAGCCATGAAAATAAACAGTGTACTACTTTCGGATGGCCTAACCAGTACTGTTATGAAAAGAAAAAAAACAGATGGTACAAAAAGCCTCCGAATCAAAACGTCCACTGCACATACATATCGATATGGACATCTCTACCCCTGCTGATCTGCCGACCACCATGTGGCTGTTGACGTTGCAGCACTTAAACCCTGTTCTCACAAACACCACCACCCGGACATACATTCTGAAATCGCGAGGTCACGACTTTTTCTTCGACGAATGTGGTGAAGTGACGGGGTTGGCTAGAACGGGGTTGGGAAAAACCTGTAGGATTGCCAGCCTACAGGTGAGTAGGAAGGAGAAAAGAAGAAACAAACAGCAGAGACACCATTCCATACCAGTTTCTCATGATGCAGAGAAACAAGACACAGAGGAGTACCCATTTTACCGGGTCATTCCCGTTTTCTTACTACCAGGAAGACGGGTCATCTAGGTCAGTCACCCCTATTAAAGAATGGGAGTGTCAGCCAATCACCATCCAGGTTTCAAACCCTCCCCACCAATCACCAGCCTTAATTGCACCAGCAGCCAGATTTGCAGTACACAGAACAAATGTTTATGCAAATTCCACATCAAAGACCTGAGTGCTACCGACATAAGTGGGGATATTAGGATCTACAGTACAAGACTCTTACGAAGAACTCTGGACCAACCCAGGAACATAGAGAAGACCAGAGTTATTCCCTGATTCACCAATAACCCTCAATTATAATAAGATCACCAGAACTGCTATTATATCCTTCCTAGACATAGTAACTCCCACCGGAGTATTAAATAAAATACTTTAAATGATTAGGTACCTAATGATAACTACCATGTATGTTTAAGCTAAGTATTTACTTCACTATTGATGTCACAACGATTCACTATATCCCTTTACCATTGAATTACTATAAGTTGAAGCTAAGAAAATACCTGAACATGTACTCAACGAAATTGTTGAGAAAGCAAGCACTTCCACCTCGGTAATGTTCTTAAGTCTGAAAAGTCCGGAGCATCTAACTAAAAGTGGCAACTGCATTCCCCTCCCCCCTCGAGACTACAACGAGCCCTGTTGTGTGCCTCTGACGTCTGGACGTGAGATTCCTGACGGTGCGAAGCAGCCCTGAAGTCTGGTCCAGGCGAACCTACGCTCTACATCGGCCAGACTTGCTCTCGAACCTCAACAACCCCAACTTCCCCTAAGTGTCTCTGAGTATCTAACGTTGTGATTATTGATGTGAAGGTAAGGTAAAATATGTGAATATTCATTGCTAATCCCTGTGTAGATCTGTACCTAAGATCCTTTATTGTTGCATATACATTAATCCTTCAGAAACCATATTAAACCTTGTGTAGATCTGTGCCCAAGATCTAGTGTTAATCTCTCTTCTAAGTTCATATAAAACATTCTATGCATATGTCACATAATAGTGTAAATCCATAATCAAGCCGAATACTCACAGATTTTCCTTGTGTATGTCCATTCTATTTATGTATGTACCAAGTTGAAGCTGAAGTGTATTCTGTGAATTCATTCCCTTCTAAATCCTCACTTTTACCTAGAACCTACGCCCAATTTCATATCTAATTAAACTCAGCTTCCCCCCCCCTATTACGCCTTATTTTTTCGTGCGTTAATGGTATAATTTGTGAATAACGTATTAGTTTATTCTGTTATGAAATTGTGACGCCTACCAGCGTTGGCAGAATCGCCTCCCGTTAGCCACTAGCGCTCGCCAGGGCAGTGAAATGGGCTACAGTTATCAGAGAATGTTGTTCTTTCTTTCATAGTCCTTGCATTGTTACAGACAGTCCAGTGGTGGTCTTTATTTTCGTCTGTGATAACGGGAAGTATTTTATATCATGAGTAGAACATAAGATGCATTGTAGTGAAGTTGAGAGAGAGCGAGCGAGCAGCATGGGGGTAGTGAGTGTTGCTTCCCTCCTCCCTCCCGGAGGAGTTTTTCCCCCGCGCGCGGGCTTTCTCTCGCCTCTGATTGGCGGGTGGTTCTTGGCGCGTCATAGAGGCCTGCTGCCTTGTGACGTATCGGCCTGTGATTGGCCGACCACCATGCCTTTGTGGGATCTTGAGGGTCCCGAGGAGCTACCCTCCTCAGGACAGGCTTGGCGTGCATGCTTCTAACATCCCTTTGCATACTCTCTCCCGATCACCCTCTTTACCACTATCTCTCTCGCTGACCTTCTTCTTTTCCATTGCTCCTCACCTTTATTCAATTACTTATCCCCTTGGGTTCTGCATACAGTTTCCATAGCCGGCCCATTGTATTGCATGCGCCGTCCTCTGAGATATTTACATGTACTTAGAATAGGTTTGAGGGTTCTTAGTTAGTAGAGGTTAAGAACTCGGTGTGTGTCTCCATTATTGAGTTAGTGCTCTGCTGGGTTATTTAATGCTAGACTGGGATAAGGCTTATGTTGTCGTTGTCAGCAATGTGTGTATGGTTTGCTTATACCTACACGACTTCGACGGTTTCTGTGGTAGCCTAGGTTGTCCTTTTGGTTGTGCCTTTTGCGAGTGCAGCATCGTGTTGTAAGAGGGCATTTGCCTTTTTTTTTTTTTTTTCTATGTGATTGAGGGAGGCAAAAGGCATAACTGCCTATAGCGAGTGCCTCCCCCATAGTTGAAAGAGTGACAGGGCCAAAATCAAGGGACGTTCGAGCCTACTACCTTAGAACACAGTGCTGCCTCTTTGCTTGACTTTAGAGGGATCGCCAGGGTAGAACCAGATACTTGAGATCTGGATCTACCAAGAGAGCATCCCCATCATTAACGTAACTTTAATCATACCGCCTTAAGGACGACGCTAGGCTATGAGCCAGTCTTGCTCAGCCACAGTTTCCTAACCTTGATATCACAGCTAGACTTTATTCGCCGAGCAGACACTAGTTAGGACATGAGCTCTTTATGATATGTATGCATTATTATTCACGGCATTTATTAGTCTAGGTTGTTGTTGAGTTGCACAACCATAGCAGACTGGTTCGTTGATGAGGAAGCATTTCTTTTAGTGTCGAGCATTACTGCCGTTGCGCATTTATAGTATTCCTGTGTCAGTTAACATTATATGTCCTATCTTATAGAGTATTCAGTCTACACGTATGGTGTCCTGCCTCCTGCCTTTATATAATTTAAGATACGAGCATCTTATGAGCATCAGACTTTCTTCAGAAGTTTCCAGGTCTATGCTGTAGGACTAGACTTCACTTTCTTTCAGATAGGAGTGAAGAGTTTATTGTTGTTTAGAGTAACTGTATTGAAGCATCTTTTTATTGTATTAAATCTTGCAGTGATTTAATTGACCTTTCCACAGTTTCCCTTTTATGCATTTTAACGTAACTTGCATCTTGTTTGTTGTCAGGCTATACTAGTGTGGGTTAGCCTGAAGTAGAGTACATTTATGCCCAGTTAAGGATACCTCGTTATCACAGATTAACTTTGGAGGGTATAGGTGTTTTTGTTCGCCGGCATATAAGTTCAAGGGTTTGGATCTAGCGTACCGTTGTTGCATAGTGCCCTATTACTAGTCCCATCATTAAGTGCCCTTGTTTTATTCGTAGCCCCGGTCGTAACAAAATAGATCATTTCGATCCTGCTCGTCTAGGAATTCTAGTTCTGTGTAAATCTATTCTCTAATTATTTCACCAACTCCAATAAAACGCCAATTGTTCTGTAACCCATATAGGAATCTGTTAACCAGTTCAGATCTCCTTCATACTTTATCAAGTATTTCCATCTAAGTGCAACTTCATCGTGTACGCAATATTTAACTTGTAGTGTTATTATAACTACTCATATACGCTAATTTATTGATGCGTTCTCTTATCTGCTGCAATCAATCTATTATCTGATTCAGTTAAGTTACCTTCAACCTTCGAGTATTCTTCAGTAGATATAAATCATTAAATCTGAATTCCTCGACCCCCGTGAGATTATCTTCTGCATATAAGAATTAATTAATCGCATACTCATGATATAAAGTCTCTCCTTATAATTTAAGCACATCATTAATAGTAAAAATAATTCACCTCCCCTCTCCTTTGAAGTTCAATATATCCCCCCCCCCCTTTATCAGAATAATATCGCACTAACTATATTTACTATTTTGATCATCACAGTCAAACATATGACCTGAGTGACCTACCTAGCCTAAAATAATCTGTGCGCTTTAGCCCTTTAAATCTCCCCCTCCTACGCTTCCCGCCAACCGCGAGCGAGCGTTCTTCCCACCACTCCTCATTCACTTTCCCTTTTGTTCCGCCTCATCTTATTGACGCGTACTTATAGATTTCGTTCCACCTGCCCGGAACTTATTCAGAATAATTCACAGTAGATACTCAACTCTCATATATATTATTATCAAGGGTTTTTATCTTAGTCCTCCTTGAAAGAACCAGGTGATAGTCTCGTGGTGATACACGTGGTGGGTTTCTTAGACTTCACCACCAACGACTATTTTATGCTATTCCAGACGTCAACTCGGGTAGTTTTGTGGTTGCGGGATTTTTGCTGGTACAGGGTATTACAATAATCACATACATAATCAATCAACATACATAATCACATACATAATCAATCAACAATTCAACATACATCATCACATACATAATCGCATACATCATCACATACATAATCAATCAACATACATATTCACATACATAATCAATCAACATACATAATCACATACATAATCAATCAACATACATAATCACATACATAATCAATCAACATACATAATCACATACATACATAATCACATACATAATCAATCAACATACATAATCACATACATAATCACATACATAATCACATGCATAATCACATACATAATCAATCAACATACATAATCACATACATAATCACATACATAATCAATCAACATACATAATCACATACATAATCACATACATAATCACATACATAATCACATGCATAATCAATCAACATACATAATCACATACATAATCAATCAACATACATAATCACATACATAATCACATACATAATCACATACATAATCAATCAACGCCTTTCATCCAGTCTCTCCCTCCTTTCTCCACTCCACTCTCCATGAGGACCTGTGTATGTAGGTGACCATCCGCCTCCTACCCACACATTTGTCCACAAGTGCACTGCCATTCCCATCCACATATCTTACTCTTACCATTGTATTATTATTAAGGCTCTGTCTCGAGTCGGCAACCCCCAATAAAAAAATAAACAAATATATATATACATATATATACAGTATAGAGGATGTTTTAAAACAACACTGCCAGAGTATGACGACCACATTGATAAAAATATATAATACACATATTTCTATTCTATTTTTACCAAAAATATATTGTAACGGAGATAAATGATTATTTAGAAATGTAGCAAAACAGGGTTCTGAGCTCAGCACAAAACATATGATACATAATATGAATGATTACCAAGTAAAAAAGTAAAGAGGAGATATCTAATGACCTAATCACATATGAATAATTACAAAATCAAAGTAACATAAAATTGGTAATGATATTTTGCAATTAGAAGAAAACTGCTAAGTATTATAATCCAAGTAGCGTAAAAAGATATGCACCATTTGTAACGATGACCAAGAGGTAAAATAATGAATCTCAAGTCTGGGCCAGGTATCCGAACACTGCTATAGGTAATTTAATCCTTCGTGAAACTGTTTGAATGGGAAAAAAAAATCCTGCGCAATTTACTGTTTCAATACAAATACCTCATTACGTTACTATTATCACAGAGTACTAACGAAATATGTCTATCAGTTTTATGGTTGAAGTTTGACGATTTTACGTAGCTGTAGACATACAAGTATACGGTGTTCACTTATGAATATTTAAAATCATCTAATGGTACCCAAAACAAACAATTTACGTCACTTGGACTTAACGAGTATAAAATAATAAAGGCAGAGACACACCTAAATAACGACAATCCATATTTATGTGATATTATAAGGTAAATAAAATCACTATGACAGAAGAAGATAGCACCATGGCCGAGCAGATGATTAAACACATGAGAAGATTCGTTTTGACTCCAAAGCTTCGAAGAAAAACTCGAACTGTGATGGGAGGCAAGAGGTAGGCTATTTGGGGGGGGGAGGGGGAACACTAGCCCGTGTTCGGATTATAGCTCATACCTGGGTGTCACTAATTATTTTACTCTATACGGTTTAAATCATTAATAGTATATTATTTTGCATTTTGTCCTTAGATAATCTTCTTCGTTATTGTATTTACTAATTAGCAGATGAGGTCTGGCAGTGTTGTTTTAAAACACCCTGTGAATATATATATATATATATATATATATATATATACTGTATATATATGTATGTATATATATATATATATATATAGTATATATATATATATATATATATATATATATATATATAAAGGGCATTTTATGTATGTTTGTTCACGAACTAATCAATCAGTTTACACGATGGAGACCCATACTTGGCATACATACTAGGGTGGTGCCAGAATAGATTTTAAGCAGTGGGGGGGGGGGGCCTCCCGATTTCCTCAGTTTTCAAGATGGAGAGCCCATACTTGGCTTGCATACTAAGGAGATGCCAGAATAGGTTTTAAGGGGGGGGGGGTAAAGGTAGACAGCCCAAACTTCAATTATACCCCGGGCAGCGCCGGGTACCTCAGCTAGTACTATATATATATATATATATATATATATATATATATATATATATATATATATATATATATATACTGTATATATATATATATATATATATATGAACAAATACATACAAATCTGCCTTTAAGGCGAACTAATATCGTCTAGCGGCAGCAGCCAACTTACCTGTATCTGTTTTCGGCATCCAAGTTCATGGTGACGGAGCAGGTGGAGTCCCTGGAGCGACACGGACACTCGTTGGGGCCCCGGGCGGGGACGGGGCGGTGGAAGGAGAAAAACATATACGGGTAGCGGCTGTGATGGCTGCTCTGACGGCCTTCTGAAGGGTCTGCAAGTGTCAGGCATATACTATATATATATATATATATATATATATATATATATATATACAGTATATATATATATATATATATACAGTATATATATATATATATATATATATATATATATATATATATATATATACAGTATATAATAAGTTTTATATATATATATATATATGGGAGATTGTAGGCACAATTTAGCAGGGAAATACCCAGGGGAGGCCTATAGGCATTTGATAAGGAGTTGCTGGAACTTCTGTTTCATTTGTTTGGCTTCCCTTACTGATTTTTGTGCCTCACCTACACGGAATTATCTAGCTAGCTCTCACAAACACCTCCTCCTACTGTCTACTTAACTTTTTTTTTTTTTTTTTTTCTATGTGATTGAGGGAGGCAAAAGGCATAACTGCCTATAGCGAGTGCCTCCCCCATAGTTGAAAGAGTGACAGGGCCAAAATCAAGGGACGTTCGAGCCAAAATGCCTGGACACACGGAGTTTGAAGCAATTTAACCCTTAAAAAGCGGCTCACCACATAAGTCGAGTTAAATAAAGCTGGACTATGTGGCGGCGCTCGACATAGGTCGAGTGGCAATTTCAGCACGTAATGTTGCTGAGAGAGAGAGACAAGTGGTGGCAGGAGAGTAGCGAGCGTATGACTGCTCCAGACCACCGCGGCGAACCTACTGACACGAATCTCACCTCCCTCCTACCTCTCTCACTCGCTATATACGGAATTGTATCGGGAAAGTGGCTAATTACATGCTTTTTGCACTCGCGTTGCACGGTTATTGCAAGAAAACTAGCCATCATAAAAGGATCGTTATGGTGTCATTCGAAAGCTCTGTTTATGCCCTTTCAGGGATAGATACTTGTTTTACGTTCTGGGTCTTATTTAGGCATGAAAATGATCACGTAAACAGCCCTATTTTGGCTAAAAACACCCCGCTGGGCGGTACATATAAATAAACCGCATAGGCCGCTAAAGAAGGGTTAAGTCATAGGAAGAGGGAAAGACTGATTCTGGGAGAGAGTTCCAGAGCTCAGCTGTTGAGTAGAAGAAAGTTTGAGAGTAACGTTTCACTCTTGGGTTGGAGAGTTGCACAGAGTAGGGGTGGGATTGAGTTGCAAGACGGGTACCACGTGCCCTACGTAAAGGAGGTGGTATGCACTGGGATAGCTCTGAGGAACACTGATTATTATAGTAGCGATAGAATAGCGAGAGAGATGCAACATTGCGGCGGAGAGAGAGAGAGATTGCAGAGAGTTGGTGAGTGGACGGGAGTTAATGATACGAAAGGCCTTCCTTTCAACTTTGTCTAGGAGAGCGGTGTGAGAGGAACCTCCCCACACATGCGAACAATACTCAATACAAGGGCGCACTATGCCCCTGTACAGAGCAAGAAGCTGTGCAGGGGAAAAGAACCCCCTAAGGCGGTTGAGCACACCCAGCTTCTGGGAGGCTGCCTTAGCAAGACTGGTAATATGGTCCTTCCAAATGAGAGCAGAAGAAAAAGAGACACCAAGAATATTGAGAGAAGATGAAGGGTTGATTTTTGTATTGTTGAAGAATAAGGGATAGTCCGCTGGGAGATCCTGACGGGTAGATAGATGGAAAAATTGGGTTTTGGAAGCATTAAAGTTAACAAGGTTTTCTCTGCCCCAATTGGAAATAGTATTTAGATCAGAATTTAAGAGTTCTATGGCTTACACTAAACATGCAAACCATACTTCTTTCTGACAATAAAAGTATGTAATTGACATGATGAACATTATCCCAGCCTCCCCGGGGGGGGGGGGGGGGGGGCATAATTGCCCCCACACTCGCCCAACCTTTCCCTAATGACCCCTCAAAATTCTCTGGACGTCGGCCTGTTACTCTTACTATTAACTTCTGCAATATTTGCAGCCTCTCCTCTAATTTTTCCTCTGTTGGACACCATCTCTCCACTTACAAACCTGATCTTCTTTTCCTCACTGAAACTCAGGTGTCTGAAGCAACTGCCAGCAGCCCCTTCTTGACTATCTAAACTCTAATGTCGAACACATCCTATCCATCTCTCCTTTCTCAGAAATCTCCATCTTAGGAGATTTCAACGTTCACCACAGCCAATGGCTCTCCTACACTCCACTGACCAACTTGGTGAACAAGCCTACATCTTTTCTATCCTAAATTACCTAAAGCAGCTGGTTCAGCAACCCACCCATATCCCGGATCGCTTCGAAGATCGGCCCAACGTTCTTGACTAGTTTCTAACTTCTAACCCTACTTCTTATACTGTCTATCTTTTCTCTCCTTTGGGCTCCTCCGACCACAAACTTTTATCTGTCACCTGGCCTATCTCTCCAGTACGGACCCCCGATCCTCTCATCGGCGGCGCTTGTGGCACTTGGCGCTGCCGACTGGGAGGCTCTCCGGCAGTACTTCTTTGATTTCACATGAAATTATTTTTTGATTCTGTGGCCTGGAACCCTAGGAGAGTGCTGAACGCATTACCGAGGTATCCTCTCGGGCATGGAGGCATACATTCCATTTTCTTTCTCTCAGACTAATGCAAAAAAATCTAGATTTACTCATGCTTGTTCTACTGCTGTCCGCAAGAAGGAGGAAGCATTCAAATGGTACCAACGCCTTCAAACATAAGAATCTCATTCTTCCTAAGTTTCTGCCCGGAATCAAGCAAAATAAATTCTTTAACTCGACAAACACTCTTTCATCAATAATATGCACTGAACTATCTAACTCTAGCTCTTCCCAAGCTTTCTGGCATCTAGCCAAAAACCTCTCCCAACACATTTTCTTCCTCGTCTTTCCTTTCCTTTTTCCACTCTGATGGCACTACCGTCACTTCTTCCTCTGACAAAGCTGAACTCTTCGCCCAAACTTTCTCTAAAAACTCAACCTTGGGTGATTACAGTGCTATTTCCTCCCTCTCCACCCTCCTATCTCTTACTCATGGCTAATATTGTAATCTCTTCTAAAGATGTGCTTTCTACCCTCTCTGGGCTTAATATTAACCCGGGAATGGCGAGAACACTCTTAAGAGGTTTTGGTGGGCAAGGGCGAGGAACCTCTTAAGAGGTAAGGCCTAAAACAAACCTTTTAAAAGGCCCCAGCAGCACTTTTTTTTTTTTTTTCTCTCCATACCTCATATCACTCCTCCACATGTGTCAATATCCCCCCCCCCCCCCCTCCCCTTCAATTTTCACCTATTTTCCCTCTTATTACATCTTAATTGGTGTATTTATCATGCCAATATCTGCAACCCGGTTCCAGGGTGTGGTGTTGTTGCTACCAAGCATATGAAGTGCAAGAGAATGAGGGAGCTGGGGAGGTTCAGTGTGGCTGTAGGCTCCAAAGAGAGAGGGTATACGTCGCTGCTGGCTCACAATTCATGAATGGCCGTTCAGCAAATAATCACGATTTTGACCATCCAAACACTATTCCCACTTGTTTTATTGTTGTTACATGTTACTATCTTCATATTAAACGTAAAATAGGAGCATATGAATAAGTAATAATGATATTTATCGTAAAATGACGATTACAGGCAGGAATGGAGCCTAATATTGCCGCCCAGATGTATGGTGTTCACTACACATAGCTCGCGCTTACCAGGTTAAGAAGGCGTACTGTCCGGATGGTGTTCCTCCTGTTGTATTAAAAAACTGTGCTTCCATGGTGACTCCCTGCCTAGGCAAACTCTTCCATCTCTATCTATCCTCTGACATCTTCCCTTCTTGCTGGAAGTTTGCTCTCATTCAACCTGTCCAACTATCGTCTAATTGCTCTCATTTCACATCTCCGAAGTTTTAAAAACTATTCTTACTTAAAAGTTTCTTAAGCATCTCTCTTCTCATTATCTCCAGTATGGATTCCTTAGAGGTTGCTCTACTGGTGATCTTTCCTATCTTACTAACTCTTAGTCATCCTCCTTTCGGGACTTCGGCAAGACCTTTTCTATTGCGCTAGACATATCGAAGGCCTATGAGAGAGTCTACCACAAATCTCTAATATTTAATAGTGGCCCTTCCATCATTGACGATATGCCTATTAGTATAATAATCTCCCATCAAACACTGCGGTCGCTAGTTTGAATCTACTGCGCGGGAGGACAAGAGTACAACTTCATAAGTGCAACGCGAATTATCTTATGGAATCGTCTTTATGATTGGGTACTCACTAAGAAAAAACTTTGTAAAAAATATAAAATAAAAATTAACTTAATAATTGCTATACTCAAGCTCTCCCATGCGTGGATTTTTTGCGTGTGGATTACTGACGCTGGCCCTCTAGCGGCTATACTTCGTTCCTCCTCCCGCGTCCGTTACGTGAGGGTGGGTTACTCTGTGCTCCTGGTTCATTCTTCGTTCGATCGATTCTAGTGAGTCCTTGCTCATTCATATACATCCGAGTTGTATTGAACATGTTTTTAGATTAGCTAGCACTACCCCATTGGTACGTCCGCAGGAGGTGTGTAAATTAGGGTACTATTTTAACAGGCGCCTACGTGTCCCTGGATCATCGCGCCATGTTTGTTATTGTGTGTTTTGTTTTGCGCCTTTAGCTTTCTGATAGTTAATTAGGAGGCTACCATTCTGCAAGTTTATGCTTCAGGCCATCATTATGAGGTAGTTGCATAGTTTATTCTAGTAAATGCTCCAGTTCAAGGGTTGCCACACGTGGTGTGGAATCTTCTGGAGTCCGTATCTGCGCTTGGGCCCCTATCGCGGGCCTCTGCCTCCTCGTGCTGCTGCTGCTGGGTCGTCGGAGCGTCTGGATGCAGCCACCTTGATATTTCGTCGTCACCTCATGGTCAGCCTCATTAGGGGTCTCCAATGTAGGCTAGGGGTTATTTATGAATTATAAATTAAGCTCTATATGTGTAAGCCTAATATTTTCCCCAATATATTTGTATTTGGCATGTGTGCTTTCATGCTTTAGGGGTTTGGGAGATGTTCCGTTTATTTGGTGGGTTTTTTGGAGGTTTAGACTTTCCCAGATAAGTCCTCGCCTCTGAAAATTTTGGTTCGTTTTTCCAGCGGCTTTCTCAGCAGAGCCGGCGTTTTCTCGTCTCAGACGATAAGAAACCAACCAAATGTCCCGGCGTGGTGTGCTGAACCACGAACCTTCCGGCGGAATATGCTAAATTCTTAAGGGAGTCAACTCGGCCCGCCGAGTGAACTCGCCCTGACCGATAGCCTCACTCAGTAACTTCTCTCGCCCGGTGTAACAGTTAAGTAAGCTTAACCATGACTCCAGTCATGAAGCGAGTTAACTATCCATCTAGTGCTAATAGTCAATGATAGTAAAACGCTTAAGGTCGATTGGGCCAGTGACACTTTGTCACAGGTAAGCAGTTCATAATGTATGATAAAAGGAAAGACCCGGGGTCTTTCTACCAGGTCCAGCGGAAGGTTAGAGTAGCAGTGGCTATAACTAACTTTCCGGCGGACTTGAGATAGGATGTGTTAACACCTCTCAGGTTATCCTTATGATCATCAATTCCTGGAAATGTTCTATTTCCAGAGTCTCAACACTTCAGTAGTAGCGGTCCCGGCAGCAGAGGAGTAGCCACTTCCGGCAGGGAGAGGGGGGTCCCTAGCTCCATCATGCCTCGCTTTGACCTTTGCGCTACGCCTACTTGCTCATTATTACCAGTTTTTGCCCACAATTTATGTATAAAATGTGTAAAGTGTCTTGATCGCTCAAGGGCACTATGGGTGTCTAAACGGTGTGCCGTGTGTTCTAAGTTACGAGCGGCGGTTTTTTATAACAGAGATTTGTCTTGCTTAGCAGCCTTGAAGGAGATCAAGTCAATTTTTAAACGTTTATGTGAAAGACACTGCTCATAAAGCTCTCCATTATTGTGATGACGAGGAGCTCTGGGAACACCTCATCAATAAATCTCCATTAGTTAAGCCAGCTCCGGCGAGGTCAACCAAACCTAAAGTTAAATCGAAAGTACTGTCCAAGCAGGTAGTGACGAGTAGTGAAAGTGACAATGCCTCTCCCCCCCACCCTCCCCCCCGACCGGTCTAAGAGGAGACGATCGCCTTTACCCAAGCGCAAATCTAGATCGCGTTCTAGATCTCCTAGGAAACAGTCCCGACATTCTTCCGCCGAGTCTTCGAGGTCGACGAAACGCCGGAAGGAGGGTTCTGCTTCCTCAACGCCATCCACTTCATGTCTTTTAAGTGCCTGTACGGTTATTTCACAACCGCTTCCCCAGCCATTGTCGCGGCCACCTCCCTCCACTCCTACCTCTTTAACGTCTGACGTCCAATCTGGCGGCTCAGAGGTAGGGGCGGAGGGGATGGAATCTAGTCCCAGGGATGAACAATCATTGAGTGAGCCACAAGAGTTTACAATCGCCATCCTAAGCTAAGTTATGTGCCACGTAAAGGTCCCCCGGTTAACAGTGTTAGCGGATCAGTATAGGGGTTCTCCGTCTTGCTCATATCAAATTTTTGATAACTCTCAGGTGATACAGGACTCCCAGCCACCCGCGGCACAAAGCCGGGGGATCTGGAGACAATCAGAACCCTCACAGGTTAATGTTCAGGACAGGGATATTGAACAGGTAGATATCATACCCTCGTCAGTCCCTGATTTGGTATGGCCACCGACGGCCCCAATGACTACTCCCCGGCCTGCAACACCGGAAGTGATAGAACTGCCAGAAGAGCCGGAAAACATAGAACTGTCTTCAGCTCAACCTATTAATATTGAAGTAGAGTCAGAAGGTGGATCTCAGTCCTCTCGAGGATCCCACGGTAAGTGTGTGACTACTGAGGAGCTACATGATATTCTCCACAGAGTAATGCAACAGTATCAGCTACCTTCTTCTCAGGCTCCTTCCACTATCACAGCGGTAGTTCCCCCACTTGAGTCTACGGTAAGGCCGTTAGAGCCCTCAGGTGTTTCACATCCCCATTCCTCTTTGCCTTCGGTTAACGTTACTCCGGCAACTACCACGGCTAGTAGCACGACAGTGCTGGCCTCCTTGACTACCACTAACGTCCGTGTCATTACAGACGTTACTCCTCCCCCTCTTGATAAGCCTCCACAGAGAAAAGGCCCTATGCCTCTTCTCTATGGACCGGATTGCTTATGGGTTCAGTCAATACCTCAGAAACCGCACCTGGCACAAGCTACCGTATCGGGGGAACTACCGGTACCTAGTGAATGGACCATTGAGGTTAACAAGAGTAGAAAACTAAGAGCTAAGGATGTCCAAGGAAGGTTACTAGATGTTACCATTAAGGCCATCCCATCTGTTTATGGTGCTGATTTCTCTGTGTATTCGGCCTCCCCGGCGATACCTCCGACCTCATCTGCAAAACTTTTTGCTGACTGGTCAAAGAATGACGGCGTCAATGATATAAAAGCTCTACATGCACTTATGCCGGAACTGGATACAGTCCCGGTACTAGATCAGACAAACACACCAGTCTTGCAGGTGGGGCAGGGAGGACTGGGTGGACTGGGAACTAGAGGCGCAGGTTTTTGCATCTACTATTACCACTAAATCCTCCCATCAGGTACCTCAGGAAGTTCATTCATGGTTCACTTTACCGGTTAACAAAGCAGGCGGAGTGTCACCTGCTTTATTTGAATTCCTGGCAGCTCCCAAACTATCACTTTATGACCTGCATGAACCTTTTGCCACACCCCCTCCGGCTCACTTAGACAGAGACTTTAAGCTACGCAATAAAGCGTATAGACTGTTCTCTCAATACCTCGTCAGTCGCCAGGTTGCCCAGTCACTCATGAGAACTATTACAGCCATATCAGACCAACATGTAAGGAAAGCCACTGACTTGTCACGCAGGCTCCTTCTACAAAATTCTATTCAATCCTTAGGTGATATTAGAATAGCGATCATGGAGGCGGTTAGAGCAAGACAGGATCTAAGGGTGTACTTGGTAAAGAAGTTGCCGGAGGACATAGCCCGCCGAGTAACTCTTTCCCCGGTATTAACTGCATCACTTCTTCCCCCAGAAACGTGGAGTATTGTTTTCAATTTGGTAGCCAAAGAAAGAGACCTTTAAGAAACCTTACTCGAAACCTAAGAGCGGTGGGAAGCCCCATCCTACTCAAACAAAACAGTCCTTTCGAGAACCAAGGCCTCCTCAGCAGCAGGGAGGTACTCAGCACAGACCTAGGCAGGGAAAACAGTCAGGCTATAGAGGTAAGTCATACCAGAAGCCCACTCAAGGTCAGATGCATGCCAAACCTAGCCAGCCATCTAACCCAACTCCGCTGCCACCACCAAAAAACTAGTCAGTTACACTCTCTCTCTCCCAGGGCCTACCGCAGGCGAGTTGGACTTGAGAGTTGTCCTACCGGACAGACCCAGTACAGAAACTGGGTCATTCCGAGCATGTCGCAGGGCTTGGCCCCGGCGGTCATGGGCCAGGACAGTGATAAGCAAAGGCATATCTTGGAAGTGGCTCCGGCGACCTCGTTTACGTCAAACTCTAGAATTCAACAATGTTTCTTTAGAGGTGGAGTCACTTGTCCAGGAAATGATCAACAAGCAAATCATCCAAAGATCCAAATTGCCCTGTTTTCACCTCCAGACTATTTCTAGTGCCAAAGAGGGACAGTGTGCAGATGCGACCAGTAGTCGATCTCTTGCGTCTGAACACACATATTCACAATTCACCCTTCAGGATGCTTACATTGAATCAAATCAGGCTCTCACTCCCGCCGGAAGGCTGGATGTGCTCATTAGACCTGAAAGACGCCTATTGGCATGTCCCCATAAACAAAAGGTTCCAAAAAGTCCTCACCTTGAGGATCAGGCAAGAGACTTAAGTCTTTCAGAGAATGCCTTTCGGTTTGAACCTCGCACCGAGAATCTTTACAAAATTAGTCCGGCAGGCCCTCATGCCCTTGCTAGCCCAAGGTATCAAGGTGTGGTGGTATCTAACGACTGGCTAGTAGTGGCGGAGTCAGAGGAGTTATGTCAATTTCATGTCAAGCAAATGTTACATCATAGACGTGATTTTCCAGTCCCGTCGCAAGACCACCGTCTCAACTGAGCCGTCGCAAGGTCATCACAAGACGGGAAAATCAACACAGGCTTGCTCCAAGCCAGCGCACCATTTTACAAATATATAGGCTAGGCTATACAACTTCCATTTCATCGGAATAACATTCACCGCCAATTTAATTATCATAAGGATTATATAAATGCAATTCTGTTGTGAAAAAACAATCGGTAAATAGCATAGTCACAGCTGGGGTTTGTTGTTGTTTCGTGGACAAAATCTAACCAAGCGTACTGTCCGATATTAATGTATTATCAACAATTGGATATTCGTTACTGTGGGCTCTTATTACTCTACTTCCTAATAATAGGCAAGTAAATTATAAGATCATGTTTGGATAAACAAATATGCCGAAACAAATATGAAGAAACAGTAAGTTTAGTGAGATGTTTCAGCTTGCCGTCAACCCAGCTCCGGAGTTCTCTTGCCGTCGCAAGAGAATATTGGTGTCTCGCTTGCTAAAGGTGGGCTTGCGACGGGACCGGAAAAACAGTTTTCGGGGTAGATCTTGCGACGAAAACTATGGCTGATTCCTCGATTAATTCACAACTTACTGTCGGTCTGCGCAAAGACCTTAACATTGTACTCGATAATGACATGGGTTTCTCCTCCACCTACAGTATGGGTAGACACAGACGCTTCAGGGGTAATAGGCTGAGGTTATCAATCCAACCTAGGTCACCAAGCTCAGGGTCTTTGGTCCCAAGACGTAACTTTTCGAATCAACAAACAAGAGCTTCTAGTCCCATTGTTTTTCCTTCAAGCTCACGGCGCTTCCCTACAGGGGAAGTCAATTGCATTCCGAATGGACAACTTGACTGCAGTTCACTGCATTGAGAAGCAAGGGTCGACGAGGTCTCGAGAGTTGATGGAATGGTCAGAACAGATTTTTGCTCTGGCCGAATCGCTCAGCATTCATCTACACGCATCTTACCTCCCGGGGATAGCGAACATCTGGGCGGACGCCTTGTCTTGGAGACAGAGCACCCTAGTAGAATGGGCTCTCAAGCAAACCGTCTTCGACAAGATGATTGCAGAGCCATACCGTCCACAAGTGGATCTCTTTGATTCCGAGGGGAATCACAGACTACCTCTCTATCTGACCCGCCGGGCAAGAACTCCGGCGGGGGGTCCAGACGCTTTACTGGAGGACTGGAACAGGTGGAATTCAATCTATCTTTTTCCAACTCCAGACGCTTCACTCATGTGTCAAGTAGTTCACAAACTACGGTGTTACCGGGGCATAGTCTCGATGATCGTGCCAATGTGGCCGGCTCAAGTGTGGTATCACCAATTGCAAACGTGGTGCAGGAACCCAGTGTCACTCCCGGTCTCTGCCTTCCACTTGGAGACAATTGGCAACCTTCAGACCTCGCTAACTTTTGCCTTATGGACATTTACAATGCAAAATGGTTAACTCGGTATGGGCAAAGTGTCACTAGTAAATTTCTGAGTCAATATACTCTGTCAACCAGGAGACAATACCAATCACATTGGAAAACTTTCACAACCTGGATAGTAGAAACAGCGCAATCTGATAGTGACTTTAATTTTTAATACTTAGATTATTTGTTTGAACAGAAGCGCTTCTCAGTTGTTACTTTAAAGAATCACTTGTCTGCCATTAGAAACCCCCTTTTCGACCTAACTGGTCTATCCATAACACAGGCAGAGGAGAAAGGGTTCATGAGAGCATGTTTCAAACTACGCCCACCACCACGTCAGCTCATACCTACCTGGTCGCTAGACAAAGCGTTATCATTACTTCAGTCGCGCAAGCTTAACCATGCACCGGATTTTGAGTCAGTATTAAAAAAGGCTGTGTTCCTTATGGCTTTGGCGACAGGTAACAGAGTGTCAGAGCTGGCGGCGATGAGCAACGAGCCAAATTGTCTCAGGTTTGGGAGACTGCACGAACATGTGCAGATCGCGCCGTCTCCCACATTTATTGCCAAAAACGAACATTGTGATCATGTTTTCTCAGAATTCTCAGTCCCGGCGCTTAAACGTGGACATACGCATCACATTTTATGCCCGGTACAAGCTTTAGTTAAGTTTATGAGGATTGCACAACCTCTACAACCAGGCTTCCTATGGGTTAACCAGACAGGTACTCGCGTCACGAGAAGGAAATTAGCTTCTTTACTCGTAGATGTAATTAAAGAAAGTAATCCCGGCGTGGTAGGCAGAGCCCACGATATTAGAAAGTGGGCTGTCTCCCTCCGGTTTATGCAAAAATGTTTCATTAACGACATAGCCGACACTCAGTTGTGGGCGTCTAATTACACATTCCTTAAGTGATACCTATCGGTCGCTCTGGACAAGCCAAAGTGGACCTGTGTAGCATTATGGCAACGGGTCTAGCAGTCCATGTTCTAATTGTTTTAAGTTATTCTTTAGGTGAAAAAGGGGAGGGGGGTATGTGCATAATAGCCCTAAGACCCACTAGAACCCTTCCGCCGGAGATTGTGATAAATCACGAGCTGTGATATGAATAGAACTGGTTATACAGTTTAATCAAATTTTATTTTTATTTTAAGAAATCTATCATAGTTGTATCTATGTAGTATTAACAAAATGTACAAACAGATTTTATTGTACAAATAATTTTAAGGCCAGAACATGATCCTAAGGATTCTAGAGTACAAGAATGTTCTCACTAAACATGCAATAGATCTCAAGTGAAGGTCCAGTCATGTACAAGCAGCTCTTCTTCGAAGAAACGCACTGCTTACCTCCTTTTATATTTTGTATATATTGTATGAACGCATTAAAAAACTTAAAATGTTATACGGATTCTCTGTTACCTATGGTATTAAGGTTGGTGGTTTTGATATTGTCACGAATGTCCCCCTCCAGTCTTATATATCAGGCATATCGTCAATGATATAGGGGCCACTATTAAATTATAGGTTTGATTCCCGGAGGGAAGTAAAGAAAACCTAATATTTAGTAGGGCCCCGTAATCATTGACGATGTTAGTGCCCTCCCTGCCATCCCCTTCCCATTCGCTTGATTTCTGAGTTGTATCTTGATATATCAGTGAAGGAAGTATAGCCGCTAGAGGGCCAGCGTCAGGAATCCACACGCAAGAAATCCACGCATGGGAGAGCTTGAGTATAGCAATTATTTAGTTAATTTTTCTTTTTTCTGAAGTTTTTTCGTAGTGAGTACCCAATCATAAAGACGATTCCATAAGAGAATACGCGTTGCACTTATGAAGTTGTACTCCTGTCCTCCCGCGCGGTAGATTCAAACTAGCGACCGCGGTGTTTGATGGGAGACTATTAATAATAATAACAAATAATAATAATACTTTATTTCAGACTCACACAGTACAGAGGGGACCATACTGGGGTTCATATATACCTTACAGTAACATAAATATATATAAGCTACTGTACATAGGCTACATAAAATAAAAAGAAATTAAATAATACCCAGCTTGCTATCATGTAGTTCACAGCACTGCCTCAACCAAAAACAGTGGTCATCAAACTACTGTGTTACCAAAACCACTGTCCTAATTGTGTACAGTACCATGCCTCACATCATTTAGCTTCCGGTACAGTATGTTGCTACAGTACAGTATAGGAATATCGGTACTGTACTGCACTATGAGGTTCAGTACCGGTATGCTAATTCTGTAGAGTAGCAGACCTGAAATCATTACTTAAGGTTAAATATAGAGCAACTTCCTCCAGTGTGCCTGGATCCTAGAGGTGTACACTATGCTTGGAGTTTGTAGCATTTTAATGATACTGTTCTCAGAAGTGTTAAGTCGCTGAATGAATTTATATGTTAGCTTTCTAATGAGTGATTGGTAACAGTGTAAGTTCATATAGGCACATAGCGTACTTGTACTCTCATATTTTGAGAGCCCCAGAAACATTTTCATGATATTGTGATATGAGATACTTAGTCTATTCACTGTCATTTTCTTATAGTTCCACCATAGTTGTGCTGTATACATTGGTGAGCAGTAGGAGTTGAACAATGTTATTTTTGTATCCCATGTGCACATATGAAATTTTCTTAATATTGAATTTCCCTGCATGTAAAGTTGCCTTCGCTGACGACCCATATCCTCATCATCTGAGCGATCACTTGTAATATAGTGTCCTAGATACTTTACTTTACTTACTTCTTCTATAATTTCTTCATACAAATGGAATTTAGGTAGCTTTGATTTCAATAGAAGGTTAGATTTAAATATTATGATATTGCTCTTTATAGGATTAAATTCGACTGAATGTTCGATTCCAAATTTTTCACATACTCTTAATAATTTATCCAGTTCTGCTCCAGAGGGCGCGATTAAGGCTAGGTCATCAGCATACATGAGATGATTTACAATGGTGCTGCCAATGCAGCACCCAGTGCGAGTCTTGTTCAGCTCCAAACTAAGATCATCCATGTAGACGTTGAAAAGATACGGAGACAATATCCCCCCCTGCCTAACACCATTGGTTACGGCAAAAGAGCCTGACAGGATGTTGCCCCATCTTACACACATTTTTTGATTAGCATACCATAAAATAAGTATCCTAACAATATAGCTAGGCACTCCCCTGTTAACTAATTTTTCAAATAAGGTTTTGTGACACACCCTATCAAAAGCCTTACTTGCATCAAGAAAACGAGAAAATTGAGCTATTTAGTTTGTTGTATGTATCAATCACTTCTTTCAGCACATAATTATATGCATTGGTCTGTGTCGTGATTTTTCTTAAAGCCAAACTGATTGCTGCTGGTGACAATATATGTAGACATTCTTTCTAGCATTATCATTTCAACTACCTTACTCACCACACTAGCAAGTGCTACTGGGCGGTAGTTGTCTTTAGCTGTAATTTTACCTGATTTATCTTTAATGACAGGAACAAGTATTACGGATATCATAGACTCCGGCAGGACACCATGCGTAAATAGACTGGTGATGCAAGAACTAAGTTTATCTATTAACAACTTATCTGCATATTTATTAATATTATACTAATAGGCATATCGTCAATGATTACGGGGCCCTACTAAATATTAGGTTTTCTTTACTTCCCTCCGGGAATCAAACCTTTATTCTGCACTACCCTCCTTCGGTTTCTATCCCTCTATCTGTGCCTTTATCTCTAATTTCCTTTCTGGCCGTTCCATAGCTGCGGTTGTGGACGGCCATCGTTCACTTCCTCAACCTATCAACTCCGGTGTTCCTCAGGGTTCTGTCCTATCTCCAATTCTCTTTCTAATATTCATTAATGATCTCAACTGTACCTCCAGTCCTATCCATTCATATGCAGATGACTCTACCTTACACTACTCATTTAGTTTTCCAGAATGCCCCAGACAGCAATCCCTCAAAAATAAAAGTAATGAAGGAGAGATGGGAGGAGCTATTTCTAGCTCTGTGCGTCCTGATTGGTGGTGTGCTGGTGCAAGGCTATACGTTGGCTCCGTCTCTGGTACGTGGCAGTGAGAATCTGGGAATCCCAGATTCTCACTGCCACGTACCAGATAGCTAAAACACTTAACACCCTCCTCACTCCTTACACTCGAAGCAATTATATCCTCTCATCCTCCAATGAGATCCTTGATATCCTACGAGATGCCCCACCGACTGAAGACCACATCATCGCTTCCCTTGATGTCGAGAGCCTATTCACCAATGTACCGGTGGATAGGACAATAGACTTCATCCTACGCCGTGTCTACCACTGCCCTGATACTACTCCACTGGACATCCCCGAAATATCCCTGAAGACCCTACTTGAACTCTGCACCAAAGAGGCCACCTTCACCTGCCCACGTGGAAATATGTACCAGCAAGTCGACGGCGTAGCGATGGGCAGCCCCCTGGGAGTTCTCTTCGCCAATTTCTTCATGGGGATCATCGAAGAAGAGCTCCTGGAGACCCACCGCCCCTCCATCTACTGCCAATATGTTGACAATATATTTGTGCGAACCAAGGACATCTGTGAACTACGGAACCCACAACAACGATTTATGGCCGCTTCAGGACTCAACTTCACATACGAAGAATCAACCGACGGACGACTCCCCTTCCTTGACATCCTTATCTCCACCCATCTCCTTTTCTCTCTTTCCCTGGCTTGTATCCATTCGGCCCCATCCAGCCAACTGTTTTAAGACGTTTATCCCCATTCAGGTGTCGATTTCTTCCTGGCGAACGATAGCGAGCCAGCATTGTATGGAGAAATCCGGCTTCGCCGGAGAAATTTTTCTATCGAAAAATGTACACATTTAGCTTGCTGTCAAAACAAAAATATACATATGCTGGCTCGCTACCGCTCGCCAGGAAAATATTGACACCTGGATGGGGGTAAACGTCTTAAAACAGTAGGCCGAATACGGCCGAATGGATACAAGCCAAAGAAAGAGGGAGAGAAAGAGAAAAATAGCGAGGTGGGCTCCTTTAAGGGAAAATTGGTATTTATTTGTTCATTTACTTATTTTGTTAATATTTTCTTTAGTTTCTTCCCAAGACCTCCATCAAGCTTAAAATAATATCCTGTCAATAATATCTGTCAATTTGTGTCCCTTGCCAGTTCTTGTATTGATTTATGCCTGTTGATTTAGATAAGTTAATTACGAGTTATGTAACAACCTTTAACCACAACTCTATACACCCGATAACCCTATGCCAGTTATTGTATTGATTTAGGCCTGTTAATTCGGATAAACTCACTATGACCTATCTGCAGACGATTATCAGGAGAGATGCAGGAAAGCTACCTCGTATCTCTCTCTCCATGACGAGTATAGATATATGTACCCCCGTGCTCAGTCGCCCCCTTGCCTTGTTATTATAGTAACTAAGTGTATATATATATAATATTAACCGGAGTATGCCACCAGTATTGATACGACATAGCGGCACTGTCCTTGTGTCGTATTGTGCCACGTGCATACCAAACTGGTTTTCATCATCTTATTAGGACGACGTCTTAATATGCTGTCGTTTATGCATGTATTCAATCCTTAGGTTAATTATCTTTTATCCGCCATTGTGTTCCTCTCTTCCATTTACTTTTCCACAATTGTTATACGTCTTCCAATCACCTCCTCCGTATCCACAATCCACACTACTCTATTTTGTTTCGTGACCCTATGCTCAGTGATCACCTGTATTGTGGGTCACCCTGTCTTTTGCTCCTTCACGCCCCGCTGCACACGCCACCCTACCTGTTCGATCGTAGGGGAATGCCACCCCTATGTCCAGCGCATTAAGGGTCACGACCCTAGGTCACGAGCGGCGCGGCGCCTAGCCTCAAACCACCCCCTTTCCAATATCAAACCCCCCCCTGTAAAGACGCCCAGACGAACGTTCTAACATGCCGATCCCGTTCAATTCCTCACCCCAATAAATAGCAGATAAAGATTCATTCTTGTAACCCCATTTACTACCCTCTAACTTACTAGCCCAACTCACAACCTGAACCAGGAGGGCGGACGGCGCGAGGCTACAGCAGCCAACCTCTCACCCCTAAGAAGTCGACGGTTCCGCCTGACTTGCATTTTCACGAAAACTACTATTATGAGCCCCATGAGTAATCCTAGTAAGTAAAAACTAGAACCCAGGATCAACCCTCCCTAGGAGTATCACTCTTGACACCACCACATCATAAGAAAACCCCATTAGCATAGAGAATCCCATATATACATATTTAAGGAGTGGCATGCCCCCCACCCCAAAGGGACACCCCAACCCCCGCGTACGTTCACCATGACCCACACGTAGCCAACAACTTCATGCCAGACACCAGGTGAATTTCCAACAGGTAATGAACTAACCCTCTAAATACCTATCCAAATACCATCCTATCCCATCCTTAACCAAAACCAAAATCTTCCTTATCCCATCCTAGATTAAGAATAGCATGTCAGCTAGACCGGAGAAGGATATTTAGGTGAATTGATGAATAATACCTCCCAGCCTATTCACGTAGTGCGCCAGTAAAGTAGTCCCTATGAACCTTCACCAAATCCGCCTAAATAACTCTACTAGTACCTCATACTAGAGTTAAGATATCCACGATCATAAATCAGATCACAAGTTACTTACCGCCACATTAAAGACCCCCTCCCTAACCCCCTAAGTTCACCAGAATAAATTAACTACTTTATAGCATTGACATCCAATACTTCTAGTACATTCCTGAAGCTTCCTTGACCTGCCTATAAATAAGACCCAGAGACAACAGTCGGGCAGTTGAATATTAGAGCCCAAAGCAACGGTTGTCCACACTGCGGTGGCTTTCTAATACCCCCTCCCCCCCTCAAGATTCACGATAGTTCGGCGTTCCGTAATCTGTGCAACTCTGTGAGGAAGTGTTTTAACCCTTTACGAATGTTTTATTGCGATCGGGACTACCGGCAGTAATATTATATTTGTAGACAACAAATTCACAAATTATTGATTGTTTCATTAACTTCTGATAGTGCACCATCCGCTACTTGAGCTACGAACGATCATAACTCATAACTGATCTAAGGCAGAAAGATCTTGTTATGTTAGAAGGGATTATGTGAGAAACTCTTGAGTGAGGACTCTGCAAGAATAACTCCTTGGCAACAATCGACTATCTTAACCCATCAGCAATTGTTGCCAAAAAGGTGCACAACCGCCCGCAAGAAGCCCATCTGCAAACCTTCTCTACACTGCCGGACAGCTTGGACGGCCCCAGAGCTACTGTTAACCCCCAACATCACTAACGCAAGATAACCAGGAAAACTCCATCACAGTGTTACTTCACAGAGTACCAGTGTTACGGTGCTATTAACTATCAACCATCCAGTGTATTCGATTGTGTCTCAACTTTCTCTGATGTTATAACAAGTGATTATTATGCTAGTACGCATTAATATATATCAGTGAAATTTAGCTTAGGCGAACTGACTCCCGTAATTATTCTTGCCATCAGGTTTAACCTGATTCGCCCTCACTGATATTTTTCGGTCCGAAGTATCACCTAGACAAGTGAACATCCTAGACCAGTGCAACTAGTTACAGTTATCCCTTTACGATTAATTCTTGGGCAATAACTACATTACTTATACTTTCATCCTTGATTAAGAGTCATATTACCAGAGATAGTTAACAAAGCGAAATACCTAACCTGTGTGATTCATGTATCCTACGTATCATAAAGCAATGTGATCAAAAGAATAATGCCTGAACGTTGGAAGTGGGAAGTATGTCTCTATCCAAATCCGCGATAGGTGCTGGGAGATTGTAATAAGTCCAATAACCTACCTGAGTGCTCCAACATCTATTGTTCGTGTGAATTCTATTACGTACCTTCTACCTGAGTGTTATTTAGAATAAAGCTGTATTACAAACCATTTATGTGAGATTATCTATGTCCTC
The DNA here is from genome assembly GCA_032716605.1 of Paralithodes platypus. Lineage (NCBI taxonomy): Eukaryota > Metazoa > Arthropoda > Malacostraca > Decapoda > Lithodidae > Paralithodes > Paralithodes platypus. Next base: position 5,095,558 of record CM064505.1, on the reverse strand, counting down.
TGTTGATTCTCTTTATGTATTTTGCAAGAAATCCAATAACCCAGTCTTGCAGAACTCACCTTTACCAAGTTAATCCTGTATAAAATCAGGGCATAACATATTCATTCGGCTCCATTCAGCCTACTGTTTTATGACGTTTATCCCCATCCAGGTGTCAATTTTTTCTTGGCGAGCGGTAGCGAGCTAGCATAATTTTTATGTTTTAGTCAGCAGGCTAAATTTGTACATTTTTCGATAGAAAAATGTCTCCGGCGAAGCCGGATTTCTCCATACAATGCTGGCTCGCTAAGAAATCGACACCTGAATGGGGGTAAACGTCTTGAAACAGTTGGCTGAATGGGGCCGAATGGATACAAGCCAGAGAGAGAGAAGGAAAAAAACACGACCTACGATTTTTACCGAACCCCTCCTTCTTCATGATTAGCCCCATTAGTTTTGACACATGAAGACGTTCGTTCCATTATTTTGAGGATTTTAAGACGTTTTGTGCCATTTAGGAGAGTAAACAAAGCAGGTTGACCCCATAAATGGACTGACCTTAGAACTTGGTGCACTTCTTCCTCTTAGACGATTATGTGCAGCTTAAGAAGGATCTGTGGTAGTAAACAGGGTTAATTAAGATAGTTCGAAGCCTCTTAATTACTGGAGGCCCGACAGCAAAAAATGAAAAAGGTGTCGATTTCTTCGCGCGAAAAATGTACAAATTTAGCCTGCTGACTAAAACATTATACAAATTATGCTCTCGCGGTAATTGACACCTGGATGAGGCTAAACGTCTTGAAACAGTTGGCTCAATGGGGCAGAATGGATACAAGCCAGAGAAAGAGAGAACAGGAGAGGTAAACAAACCAGGTGAACTGACCGTAGGACTGTTTGCACTTGTTTCTCTTATAAGGCCGGAGCTTCTTTGTGAGGTTCTCGTAGGTTCATTAGTTTGGCGATTTTAACACCTTTTGCCCCATTTCGTTGTCAATTTTAAGGCCTTTCGTGCCATTTAGGTGTCGATTACTTCCTGGCGAGCGATAACGAGCCTGACATTTTAAGAGGAACCGGCCTTTGGCCGGGACATTTTTCTATCGAAAAATGTACACATTTATCTTGGAGAGGGGGTGTTTTTCTAAGCTGGATGGAGGTCTAGCGAGAAAGCTAAGAAATAAATTAATTAATAGACCAAAAAAAAAAAAAAAAATCAGTCTCCCCCTTAACCCTAATAATAAGACTAGACTGACCGTAAAACTTGATGCAGTTCTTCTGCTTGGCCTTGAGTTTCTTGGTGAGGTTCTCGTAGGTGATGTTGAAGGATTTGAGGTCCGTCAACAAGGCGGTGGGGGGGGAGTACTTCATGGTCACTTTGGCCTCCTTGTCGGACTCGAAGTATGGCAACCTCATATTTATCGACAAAGTAACTGGAAAAAAATGTTTGTGTATAATAAGGTTTTTTCCACCAACCAACTTCACCTCTAAACTCAATTAATGAAATCAACAAATACATATGGCACTCCAACGACTCGAACCTAGGATACTCACATCGAAATTCCGCGTACTTATGCATTACTCTATCAAGACAGTTATACTAGAGTTAATAGTATAATGAAGAAAAGAAAACGTGTGTGTGTGTGTGTGTGTGTATATATATATATATATATATATATATATATATATAATATATATATATATATATATATATATATATTTAGTAGCAGTCTCTACGTTTCCAACGTAGGGCTTAAGATCTCAGCCGCTACCACAGCGGGCCGATTTATCGGTACTAACGCGAAGTTCCAATAATCTCTAGAGTTGCACCTCAATTCACTACTAGGCACGTTGTACACACTCCGAGACGACTAAAGAAGGAAAAGAAATTTAGGATAGCGAAGGAAAGAAAAAAAAGTTATAGATACCCATTTAATCTAGCTGCTCTCCTCCTAGCCATGTTCATGTTCTATGAGCCTGCGCCAGTACATATAACAGTATCAGTCATTTCGCGCACGCCATCCATGACACACGCCTTTTTTGTCTGTGTTACGCGAGTGCCTGTTTTGCCTGCCCCTTCGCTTCAACTAAGTGAGTGAGCCTTTTCAGGCTGTTGAGGTTTTAGAAGGATGTTTCAGTGATGTAGGCAGCACTTTTTTTGGATATATGGCGTGTTTTTAGGTGTGCGCGTTCGTGCTGGAGACGTTTTGAATAATATTGTTTACTTCGAGGGTGGTTGGTCCTCAGTGCCGCGTAGCGGTCGTTGAGTGCACTATTCTACCCTCGCTTTTCGGGTTCATGTTCACTTTAATAACCCTTAACGTAACTTGGGGGGGGGGGGTATGCTTTACGCGTGATGCATTGTGTTTCTTTTCCCTTTTTTCGTGTTTTTTGTTTTATTTGTTTTTCGTATGATTACGTGTCGAAGTTTTAGAAGACTTGAGCATAAAGTTTCTCCGGATTCTGCTTTTGTAAGAGCATAGGGTACACAGCCTTTATTATCTTTCAGACATGCTGCTTTGGTCTCCACTTGACCTATAAGCCGTTCTGACTTGTTTTTCAACATGTCCATAGTTGGTGGTCTTGTAATTCGTCACCTGGTTCACATTTTTTGTCAGTTCTTTTTCGTTTCCCCGGGCCTACTTGACTCGCATATAAGTGGTTCTGGTAACAGTGTCGGTCGCTCGTTTACCCTAACTTTTATTTTAATTTCCCTTAACGTAATTGTGGGGTTTTTCAGGCAGTGTTTAGCTTTGTTTCTAGTGTTATGCCCTGTTTTTCTACAGGATTAACTTGGGTAATGTGAGTTCTAATTGACTGGGTATATAAGGCTGCATGCACAATACAAGGTATGAGGAATAGAGAACACAAAATAAACACACAGTAACAAGACACACGATCACGTTTATTTAAGAAGGTTAATAGGGAGCATAAGAAAGTATGAATACTCGTACAAGACAAATGATAGAAATGAACCGCTAGCATTAGTGGATCTGGATGGAGCCTAGTCTCCCACTTCCAACGTTCAGGTATACTCTTCTGATCACTGGTTTGGTTCGCATGTTTATATACTGGAAGACCTCAATGTTACTTATAGATTCAATTTCACTAATTAGATTTATTACTGGCAGGTCTGGTGCACAAGTAGTAGTTCACAGACTAGAATTAGACACGCGTATGTTTTAGAGAACGGGAATTCTAGTAACCTCAGGGGGGTACTGATCTAAGTTTTATATTCTTATGGCAGAAATACGTAGAACACAAATCAGTGGGCGAACGTTAGATATCACTAGGGTTTTACTTCTATGTAATAATATCTGGATAAAGGTAATTACGAGAGTTAATGTCGCCTGTTAATTAATAAACACTGATACGCTTAGCACTTCCCAAATGGAATGGTTATATATGAATTACACTGGGCAAAGATATAGCCACTTCATAGAAAGATTAATAAATGAATTTCTAATTAGTACTGTAACACGTTAGTACTAATAAAGTGAATCTTGGGTAGTATTTGGTTGGTCTGGTCCTGGTTATCTTGCGTCCGTGATGTTGGGGGCTAACGACTGGTTCCGCGGCCGTCCAGGTGGTCCATATGTAGGAAGTTCTCAAGACGGATCTCTTAGCGATCGTTGCTGGCTACACGCTTATATACCCACTGGTGTGTGTGAAAGTTATAAGGTGCACGTAGATTTCTTGTACGTGGACAGATGCTTCTCTCTCAAATCTGCCACGGAGTCTGCCGGCTCTGGAATCTCAAATCTCAGGAACAACACAAGGGCAGAGCTAGAGGTCAACTTAAGGGGGCCAGCCACTGGTTGGTGTCTATCTTTCAACTGATTTTACTGGGGGCGGGAGCTGGGTTTATAGGCTCGGTTTTGGACCCTGTAGGCCATAGGGAACTCGAGTCTTATGGAATTATTTGAGCTCTCAATAGATACGGGGACTAGGTAAGGTGGTGAGTACTGTTGTGGCACATGGCTATAGGGAGCCTTCATGATGTGATATAACAGCCTTAGTAAGAGGTACTATTTTGGCTATATTGGAAGTATTTAGGGGAGGGAGACTGGATCTACTTTGCGAGGAGGACTGGGCCAGCTGTGATAAGAGCGTCTCTCTTATATTACTCAGTCTTCATTCTATGGTATAGCTGAGGTGCTAATTTGATTATCCGAGTATGCAAAAAAGGTGAATGGGTTATTGTGGGTAAATAGAGGTTAGTAAAGGGGTTAGTCATGCATGGTTAGTTCATTGATAGGAAGAATTCCTGTGCTACCTGGCAATGACCCAGAAGTCAAAACAGGGGTCAGGTATACCTCCGCAAGGGTGGGGGTCTCCCTCCTCGGGTGGGTAAAAAGGGGTAGCTGTGCGCCCTCTCTCTGGGATGGTCGTCCGGCGGCTGTGGCTAGGGGCTTGCCATATCACAAGTGTTTGTAATAACCCTCTGTTTATGAGACAGATGTGGGTGTTCTTAATACCAAAACCGAAGGTGCCCTGACTAGCTGGTTTAATCGGTTGGTTGTTAATTGTATGGCTTGCTGGATGTGGTGGAGACTGGGTTGCTAAGTCTGCCACATTTATCTGGAAGTATGGCAATAGAAGTTAGTCACTGGCGAGGCGGCTAGCCTCGCACTGACGATCATTGGGTGCAGGGTTGTGAATGGGTTGTGAGGAAATAGATGGCATGCAAAAGGATTAGTAAAGTTCTAATGTTGTTCCGGCCTACTAAGGGAAGGTAGGCTGGATAGGAGTATATATATAAAAGGTTGGAGAGCGTTAGCAACGGAAAAATCAAGGATCTTCAAGAGGTATGAGGGAGAGGCTAGGTCGGAAAAGAGTCGAGGAGCGCGGGGTGTTAATGAGAGGGAGAGAGTTCAGGGGGCTACATGGAAGTTTGACCCTAAGGTCTCCGGGCGTGGGGGTGGCATTAGGCTACAGTTGATATTGGAGTTTGGGGGGAAATGACAGTGAAAGTACGTTAGCCAAATGCTACCGGGGGATGAGCAAATACGGGGTGGTATATGAGTCTGGAAAAGATAGAATCATGTGGACTGTGGGGCTGTGGGGGAAAAGGAGGTTAACTGTAGGTGTGTACTTGACTGTGGATAAAGTAGGGAAAAACATGGTGTATTATTACTCGTCAATACGATGGTTATGGATACTGTTACTCTGACACTATTTCTTGCTGGTCCAGTTGTTCCTGGGAGCTGCGTTTTCTATGATATATACACCAAAGAAAACGACAGTTCGTAGGGTTAACTTCGGTATTGTTTCGTGGTGAAAGTGGTCGATACAATGGTAACAGATGGTTGTATATACAATCCCTGGTTGGGGTAAGCATTAAGTTATAGCATGGTGGCTAACATCTTCAGTCATGGCTGTCTAGGTCTTACGGGAGTAATGGTTCTATATACACTGGTGTACCCGTGGGTATCTTAGTTTCTTATCAATTAGGACATGTTTTTTTTTAACATACTACTTCTCGGATGGAAGAACATACATAGATTTATGGGGGCGGTTGTTCTTCAGAAACTTAGTCTGGCAAGACAAGGTATTTTAAGGGGTGAACATATTATTTCTCGGATGGGAGAACATACATAGATTTATGGGGGCGGTTGGTCTTCAGAAACTGTTTTTTTTTTTTTAAAAAGACCTCCGTCTACGTATTGTGAAAAACCTGTTATCCTCCGGCAAATTGTGGGGTTGAGTGAGTGAAGGGGGGGGACAGTGAATGAAGGAGGATGCATGTTTTTCATAATACGTGTTGCTAGCCCCAAACGCACGAGCAATTGTGGCTTTCAACCATCCGACACATCCCCTTTTATTTATGTGCATCACACATGTTACATACAAATAAAGTTTATGTTTTGTTTTACCCTACTGTGGAAAGACTACGGATACACCACTCTTGCCCGGGCCTCACACAGTGGCATGACCCAGTCCTGTCGAACTGAGCTCATGACGCTGGTGGCATTGCCCCGGAGGATAGCCATCCCTAGTCTTTGCTTGAGCCAGAGGGTTTCCCGGGGTTCTCCTGAAACTTCTCTGATTTTACGGCCTATTTCATTCACCATCTTAAGGGTGGTAGGGCCGAAGACTCCTGAAGTTTCGAATGCCAGGGGCTCGAACTGATGATTTCTGGCGATGGCTTGATATTTTTCTCGCTTTTTATTTTCTGGTATCCGGGCGGCTTCACCTGCTTCGTCGGCGTTTCTGGCGATGTTGGTTGTGGAGAAAGTGTCAACACATGTGGCATCCCACACGAGGCACCGGCCATTCTTGTAAGGGAAAGTGGTCATCCCATCTGGCCGTTTGCCGTCTTCTCTGTGAAGTCCATGTGGTTCGAGGATTGATGCACGGTCAGCACTCTGCAGGGCCCGTTTTATGACATCATTTAGTGCAGAGTGTTATGGCAGGCGGCCTGCGTTGTAATTACATGACAAGGCATGGTGACCTTGAGCATCCATCCACCCACCACACTTGCAAGTGTGTGGGTGACAAACTGCCGCACCCACTCTGAGCGCGATGGCAACCCGGAGCGCTTCAGCATCCAAGTGAGTTCCAAGAGGTGGGATGGGGATGGCGTGTAACCACAAGCCACTCTCCGAACGGGTGGCTGCCTGGAGGCGTGCTTTTGCAACCTGGTCTGCATTGGTTAGGAGATTTTCTTGAGTTTTCTTCGCCGAGATGGTATCCCACGCTTTCTGCTTGCTCCTGGAGGTACCCTGAGGCTCCTCCTCTACTCCTGTACTTCCCTTCCAGGTGTTAATCGCTGCTGTTACGTCCCCATTAAGTGTCATTCCGGGTTGAGAAGAAAGGATGGACAATACGAGGTCGTTGGTCGCGATGAGGGAAGAGATAAAGGCTGGGGAGGCAATATCCGAGGCTCTCCGTATGCCCAAGCCCCCGAGGCGGACAGGAAGGGTGGCTTGTGTCCAGGCCCGTTCTTTAAATTCCACGTTGGTGATGCTGGTCACTGCTTCTCGGATTATGCTGTCTAATTCTTGGAGGCCACCATTGTTCGTGTAAGTCATCGATGTGCGCAGGAGGTATTGGAGTTTTGGGATGGAGAAACAGTTCTTGAGCAGGGCCAGAGCTGAGTGGGCATCAAACTTAGTCTGGCAAGACAAGGTATTTTAAGGGGTGAACATATTACTTCTCGGATGGAAGAACATACATAGATTTATGGCTGTCTGAACTGGTTGGCATTGGCTCAACCTAGGGACAGGGCATGGGTGTTTTAATATGAATGTGTATTCCTGTTCATCATCATGTAGGTAGAGTCTGGCGGGTAAGAGGTGTAGGACACGAAGCAAAATGGAGTAGTGTGGACTGTGGATACGAAGGAGGTGATTGGAAGACGTATAACAATTGTGGAAAAGTAAATGGAAGAGATGAACACAATGGCGGATAAAGATAACTAACCTAAGGATTGAATACATAGATTTATGGGGGCGATTGGTCTTCAGAAACTTAGTCTGGCAAGACAAGGTATTTTAGGGTATGTTGATATTAATATCCTAACTTAGGGACAGAGCATGGGTGTATTAACTTAAGGTGTATTTATGTTCATTCTCATGTAGGTAGATGTGTAGGACACGAGGGTAGTGTATACGTGAGGTGTGGGAAAGGTCAGTGTTTTAGAAGGGGTAGGCAGGTGTGGTTTGGAGCTGCTTAGCCCTGCGGGCTTGGGCCTGTCTGAACTGGTTGGCCCGGTCACCTGGTCCTTTCGTTCTGTGGGCCTTTCTTTCGGGTGTTTCTGTGTGGTGTTCGCTCGTGGCTTCTGTGGTGGGCCTCTCGTTCTGGGGCATTTTAACTAGGTTCTTTCACTCAGGGATTGACGCTGCCCTAGTGTTTTATCTTTTTAAGTGTATTGTGTAACTAAGCTAGGCCTGTTTTTTACCTTGAACTGACCGCAGTCGGAATGGTCCTCACAGGTCCTTTCCTTCTATTTTCCTCTTGTCTCAACTGACTTGGTGGTTTGGGTCTTATCGCTCGTTAAAATTCTCGCTTTTCTTACATTCGCACTGTTACTGTTCTTCCCCTGCCTGTGTTTACTTGATCATAGGGGGAGGGGGGGGGGGGTCTGGTAACTGTGTAAGGGCCCCGCTCACAAGGAGGATGAGCTTGAACAAGTTGACTCGACATTCGTGTTTACACACGTTTTTTTCGCCACACAGGCGGGGTCTTCAGGTGTCCTCAGCTCCATCTTTTCTAGAATTCCGCTCTACAAGCGGATTTCTACTTTTTGATGTACCCTGTGCCATGTCAAGAAATCAGCCACATAGCCTTTTGCCTTGGTTTTTGGTATTGTTGGCACCCTATCTACATGTTATGCCCTTTGACTAAATGTACCTGGACAGGGCTACTTGGACATGGCTACTTGGCTGTTTCCTATCCCATGTGTCTTCCTTCTGTACCTAGTTTCCGCCCTACAGGCGGCCTCCTAGTATACTAGGTGGACCCAGGATCCTCATGAAAAGTCCTAGGACTCTGCCCAACGTGGCAATGGACCTGAGTGTATTGGATTCCCTCCCCTCCCCTATTTCTACTAATAGGGTACTGTTGGGTTGCTCACACTTGACTTTTTTCCTTCCAGCCGGTGCCCGCTCTACTGCCGGCCATACCTACCCCGTCACCGCTGCGCCCCTTCCTACCCCCGCTCTCACAGAGGGTTCTCAGGTATTTTGGATGGGGATTTCTTTTCCCCAGAGGAATTGGACCTGTTTACCAGCGCTGGGTCTTGCTAAGGGGCTTGTCCCAGCCCTGGTGTTTATGGTCTACTGTGTGGGTGTTTTTACTTGACTTTCCTGGTTATATTTTCTACTTGGCGTCTTCATGGATATTGTCTTAATTGGGTGTCACATGCTATATTGGCTATACTGCCTCATACTTTTACCCTGTCTCACCTCCACTGGTGTGTAACGCTCCCCCCCCCCCCATTTTTCAGTGCCATGATGCCGGCTCCTCCCTTCTTCCGCCCGACATGCAAGCGGTCGGCCATGCTGGGCCATCGGGAGTGCTGCCTCCACACGGCCTGCTACAGCAAGGATGTCTACGACCCCCGCCGAGGCGCCGATGTGGGGTTTGTCTCTCCGCCCTTCAACTCCTGGAATCACAACCTGCATCGGTGGAAGGACGACGGGCCAAGATGTCTCTCCGTCAGTCATGGGATATCATCTCCCGTTACGTGCAAGTGGTCCTGCACAGGGCTCCTTCCTTCCGTGATGATGAAGTCCGGGTTTTGTTGGGGATACGGCCTACCTCAGATGCTGCACGCCGTTCCCGCTCCCCTGCTGCACATCACTCCCGCTCTCCTACTACGGCTCGTGGCTCCCCTACCAGGAGTTCGAGCCTGGCTGACAAGCGGGCGCGTCACAGGGAGAGGGCCCCCCGACGTCGTGACCCTCATGTGCCTGCGTCCAACCAGTCAGTGGTTTCCGATGCGACTGGCAAAAGGAAGCAACACCGATCTCGCTCTGGCTCTCCTGCTGCTCGTAGAACCCGCACTGCTTCGCCTCACCGGCAGATGAGCCCCCCGAAGAGGTCACAGGGTACCACGACCTTAAGGGCCAAACAACGTCCTGTACTCCCAGCCGTGGAGGTCGTTCTTGCTCCTACCCTATCTTCTGCCATTGGTGGGGTGGAGATCGCACCTCTTCCTGCCTCCCAACCTGTCAGGGGTACCGGCCTCTTCCCTATGGCGGCTCCTGCTCAAGTGGTCCCTGCAGCACTGACCTCCACGCTTCCTCCTCCAACTGGATCATCAGAAGCATCGTCTCTCCCCTGTGGCCAACCCTCTCCTCGCCGTTCCCCGGGCCATCCCGAGGATGTTCTCGAGGTGGAGGTTGCGGAATATGACAGACTGTAGGACAAAGAAGAGGAGGAGGTTGAGGAGCCGGAAGAGGGGTTATCTTCGGAGGAAACATCCGAATCGGGAGGGGATGATCGCGCCGTGGATGGCCCTTACTCCCTCCCTTCTCCTGCATTTTCCCCACTTACGGACCATGGTGACCAGCGACGCAGTGAGGCTGGTTCCCTCTCTCCTCCGCCTAAGTCCATCCCTACTGCTGCGGAGACGGAGATCAGGGCGGAGTTGGCTGCCATACGTCTAGAGATATCTTCCGATAAGATGGACATCCTCTCATCTGTCACAGCGGCCATGGAAGTGGTCGTCTCGCGGTTTACTACGCCAAACCCGATCCCTCCGCAGACCCCTGTTGGGGCTCCTCTTCCGCCTGTGTCGGACCACATCCCATCTAGGCCTGCTATCCCGGTCGTGGAACCGTTGCCATCATTGACTTCATCGCCTGCTCCTCCGACACCGCCTACAACTCCTCTCTGGCCCGTTGTTATCCCGGGCCGGGTTTGGGGTTGTTCTCCCAACCTCTCTCTGTGCCGCCTCTCTCCAGGTTTAAGATCCCCCAGGTCAAGATGCCTTCCCTCCATGGAGACTCGGTTGCTTGGAGAGCTGTGGTCGCTTTCAACCCTGAGAGAGCGATCGGCCTGCAGAACGGAGAACGGGCAGTACCGGGGGAATGGGCCATCCAAGTGAATGACAAGAATGTGTTCCGGGCCATCAACATCAAGGGTCTGGTCCCAGAGGTGGATGTGAGGGTGTACCCGAGCCGGCAGGACATGCAGTATTTTTCCTACCGTCCCTCGGTCTTGCCTTCCACTGTCACCAAGCCTTGGGCTGACTACTCCCGCCATGACCACTCCCTCTCTGCCATATCCGGGACGCTGTACCTGCAGAATGTGCGTGATCAGGACGGGATCCTGATGTTGGAACTGCCGCACCTCTGTACAGGTCCCTGGGGGGAGTGGGTATGTGCGTGCCGCTGTGCCAAAGTCGGGGACAGCGCTCTGGTTGGCCCCTAAAACAGGGATGCGATTGGGCAAACGTGCTGTGGGACTGTCATTCAGGTCAGTAATCCCCTTACGAAGGGTTCGGCACATGATATCCGCTCTTATGCGGCGACCATACACTTTTTGAATACCTGCTCACTCTCTGACATAACCGACACTGGGTTATGGTCCTCCCACAGCACTTTTGTCTCATCGTACCTCTCCATGCCCACAGCAAGGCCAGGTATGCCTCGTGTCGCGTTAGGCCAACGTGTAACGTGATTCATCTTCCATCCTTAAACGGGGGGGAGGGGGGGTTCTTTTTGTATACTTGTACAAAACCTTTCTATCTTTATCTTACATGTATGTACTATATGTTTAGTATTAAGGATGTAACTCTTATGGTTTATTACATTTGGACTATACTGTCTACGGGTTCTTTGTATTGGTATGCCTTTGCCTCATACCCATTTCTTGTAATTAATTAAAGAGTGTCTTCAGAGAACATCCACCTGCTGTGCAGTGCCTTTTGTTCTTGTAATACTGTACAATTGACTTCACTTTTCCCATGTTGGTGTGCCATTCCAAGGTCGACATGACCTATTCCTTTACCTGCCTGTGCATTTTGGACCCTAGACTGATACGCTAGTAACTGTACTTTCTTAATATGCACCATACTGTTACGCTCTTTTTTCCCAATAAACTAATATGTTTATTTGTGTCTTTTCTTGGTCCTCTACTTTTGCTAAGGCTTGGGTTATTTATGGTCTATTGGATGTCCGCCTCCAATGTGGGACTCAAGCCTTACGTTGGAATTGTAGAGACTGCTACTAAATTGGGAGGTTTGACGACCTCCCTTATAACCAAATAAGGAAAACCTCTTATTTGGTAGCAGTCTCGGAGTATCCAACGACAGAGTATCCCGCCCTCATGCCAATCCCCTGCCCATCCAATCTAAACTGACTAATTGATACCTAGATACTGTTATATGTACTGGCGCAGGCTCATATAACATGGAGCATGGCTAAGAGGAGAGCAGCTAGATTAAATTGGTAACTATAACTTTTTTCTCTCCTTTGCTATCCTAAATTTCTTTTCCTTCTTTAGTCGTCTCGGAGTGTGTACAACGTGCCTAGTAGTGAATTGAGGTGCAACTCTAGAGATTATTGGAACTTTGCGTTAGTACCGATAAATCGGCCCGCTGTGGTAGCGGCTGAGATCTTAAGCCCTACGTTGGATACTCCGAGACTGCTACCAAATAAGAGGTTTTCCTTATTTAGTTATAAGGGAGGTCGTCAAACCTCCCTATATATATATATATATTGTTACGATCCAGGTTCTGCAAGACACGGGGCTCTTCATCATTGGACTAGATAAGGCTAAATGCAACAACGGTAACACTAGTTCCAACCTCTGCCTTAACCACTGGAGAACAAAACACCTATACCGCCCTGAGTCGTGCCTGGACAACGAGGTTTCCTATGACTCGGTAAAAGGTGCACACTATAGGCTGATGATCACTGAAGCAGCCTATACTCATACAACATACGATTACTTTATTAAGGTATACAAGGAAAAAGATAGATAGCGTAATTAAATCGCAGCAACGATTTAATAGCAAACTAGAAGAAGGATAATTAACGTTACGTTAAATAATCAGTAAACTGTCACTCCTGTCTGAAAGAAAGTGAAACAAAGAAAGTCCTAAAGCATCATGCCAGAATCTTCTGCAAAAGTCAGATGCAACTAAGAAGTACGTATCGGATTCTGAACTGTGTATTATTACTGTGGGAACATATATAGTGTAGGGACATACGGTGTTATCTGGCACAGGTGTAATTATAAAACAGTCGGCAGTCTAAACTCTAACCACAAAAAGATATGCTTTCTCCCACCAGACACTAGCCTGCTCTGGTTGGTTCTCTCAGCAACAATCACGACTTACTATAAACATTAGGAGCAATAATACTGCACACATATACACGATGAGATTATAAACCCTAATCGGGGGTCTGCCAGGTGGACAAAGTCAAGCAGGGGAGTCGTAGGCTAAGCTATCTGGGCCGAGCCACCTGCTCGGTAGCCTAGTGTCGTTCTCAAGTCTGTGCGCCTAGTTACATTAAATGATGGGGTGCTCTCTTGAGAAATCCAGGTCTCGTGTACCTGGTTCTCTCCTGGCAACCCTCCTAAGTCAAAAGCTAACGAGCTAGCACAGTGCTGGGTGGACTAGGCCAACGCCCTCACGCCAACACAGTGCTAGGCTCTAAGGTACACAGACAAGAAAATAACCTAGGCCTCCGCAGATATCCGGTACAGTTGCATAGGCTCAACGAAGTCTATGCACATAGGAAACTGCAACCTGATAGCCTCTCCCCAGTCTAGCATCGACTGACCTGACAGACACCCAAGAAAATAAGGTTGGGGCAACACGATGAGTATGTCAAACCTCCCCAAGCCAAAATGGATAACCCTCGGATCCAAAATGCCTAACTAAATACATATAATATCTCTGAGAGCTCGCTGTATAATACAGTGACGGATATATGAAATCAACGTCAAGGGGAAGGGCAGTTAATTAATAGTAGGATATACAGAGAGAAGAAGGTAAGCAGTGGTAGAGAAAGTTCGCAATAGGGGGGTGAGGTGGGCTGATAGATTGCAAAGGGATGTTAGCGTTACAGCACTACGAGGAGCTCTGAGGGAGACACAAGGACAGGAGCCCGCACCACCGTCCCAGGACCGCGGCCGCCAATCACAGACGACTACGTCACCAGGCAGCAGGGCTGCCAGGGGCCACCAGCCAATCAAGGGTGCGGGAAAGCGCGCAAGCGGGAAAACACCTCGAGTGAGGGAGGCAACACATACCTACGCACGTACATATTACCACCACGCTCGCGCTATTCTCTCTCTCCCTCCACAATGCATCTTACATTCTACTAACGATATAAAATACTTCCCGTTGTCACAGACGAAAGTAAAGACCACCACGGGACTGTCTGTAACAACACGAACACTATGAAAGAAAGAACAACATTCTCTGATAACTGTAGCCCATTTCACTGCCTGGGGAGAGGGGAGAAGAGGATAGGGAGCCAGCCGCCGCCCCCTCGTGGTCGCTGGGGAGCTGACGTGCGTCACATCCCCCTCAAGATATCAGACACTTAACATTAGGCAAGTTCTGATATCTGAAATCGGCACACGTCACCTAACCTCCCCACCCCAGCACAATAATACAGCATATAGGTTTCACAAAAAAACATACTTATAAAATGAAACAAACTTACATATTTACCCCCTCAACACAATAGCAAAACTTAAAATTGTTACGCTCCGAAAGCGAGTTCTACGAAACTCAGCCCACTAATAGCTAGTGCTTCAGCTGTAACAAAACATACTTAAATTTACTATAACAGAAAGAGTGTTTTTATGTTGATTTTAAATTTTATTGTTGTTTTGTTTTTGTTCGGCTTTAAATATATGTAGCCTATTTTCCTCCACGCTCAACACACACTGACTGAACGGCGAGGGTTCTCCTGCAAACAAACCCTCCCGTGACAAACAATCAGCCAAAACATTATCAGTGCCCTTAGCATGCCACACATCCAACTTGTGTCCCGGCAGCAAAACAACACCTGGCACTGATAAACTGCCCAGTTCATCACAAGACTGGCATTTCTCTTCGCTCTTTCTGGCAACGGAGCCTCCCAATAAACTTTCACTAGTTCTACCTTCGTGATAGGCGATGCAGCCCCGAGGCGGTCTATGGTGTCGTCAACTCTCGATAAGGTATAGGCGTCTGTCAGGGATAATGCACACACACTCTCGCAATCAACACACTCACTGATCTTGCCACTTAACACAGGTTGCAAAGTTACAGGCAACGACCACTCACAACATTCCTTATCCCTCAGCCCCTTGGGCAATGGATAGGTGTCTGTCAGGGATAATGCACACACACTGATCTTGCCACTCAACTCAGGTTGCAAACTCACTGGCAACGACCACCCACAATATCCTTTATCCCTCAGACCCTTTTTCCACATGTCGTCTAGCTCTGATTTCACGACAGGCTTTTTAGCAGGATTTATACGGTAGGGAATTAAACTGAGCCTCGCACTGTCTCCAACCTCCATGTCGGATTCTACCCCGTACATCAGGCCTGGAGAAGCAACAAACATGCGGATGCACTGCCACAGCCTAGTAAACAACTTATCTCGCAGAACAACGTGCCTAGTGCCCTCCCACAACCCAGCCGAGACCGCAGCTTCTAATCTGTAGTCTCCCTCCTTCTCCACCTTCGTCCCTAGAACAGCCAGGTCATGAGAGGGACAATCAGTACCACCTGTGCAGTCACCCCCATAGTTCATTATTGCTAAGGCTTCCCCGCCGATACCGTACATGCGCACCCCCGCATTCCTTACAACTACATCTGCCTGCGCAGCATCACCGCTTTTAGCGACATGGCCAGATACAGTCGGTCTATGGTAGGGCTGTTGCATTTGACTAGAGCAGCATTAGGAGGCTATGCGACGACCGGGCACATCCACTCCACAGCCAATCTCACCAATCTGCTCAATGTCCTCCTTCTGACCACCACCCTTGGCAGCCATGGGTCGACCCTGACCTGACAACCGTGTCCAAGCCTCGTCGCCCACCTTGAACCACCGAAACGAGGCTAACGGTCTTTCAACATTCACGTGACCTGCCCGCGGAACATCTTGCACCGCCCGAGTTGTGAGGCTCAGGGGCTCGGCACGACCAGTGGGGTATGAACCGAGCTGGTGCTGGAGCGCTGCACACTGCTGCTCAGGCAGGTGCTCTAGCGCTTCCACAGCCACCAGACTCGTGTCCCCCGCCCACTGCTCCGCCGAGACATGACAATCCCTACTCTCCTCCACCTGTGCCCTACTGCCCCCCTCTCCTTCTCCACCTTGGCCGCTGCAGACCAACGCAGGGACAGTAGGCTGCTCAGGTGGTTGCCTCACAAACTCCTCCAACAGGTTCACATGACATGTTTCCCCGTCCTCGTGTTTGATAGCCCCGTTCCCACAACTCTCCTCCAACTGGGAACTACTAAGTCGCGGAGTGCCATCACGCCCAACCATGTCACTAGGGGTGACAGGTTCTAGGGCCACTCCGGAGCTCACCTCTGGGTCAAGTACTAAGCCGCTAAGGAGAGCTGCTGGAGCAAAACTCACAAAACTCCCAGCTTCAGCTTGCTCCTTCCGACCGTTCCTCCGCTGGTCTGAAGACTGAGACAATGGTTGTGACTGAACTGATGCGCGAGAACGGGTGACTGCACAGGCCATCTGTTTAAGCTGACACCTCTCGACCCAATCCCAATTCTCCCTATTAACGTCGGCCGCCCTCTCGGCAACAACTAAGGGTGGAACCTCCGAAGTGAGCACCGCAAAGTCGTTGCCCAGAAGGAGGTCGACGCCCTCAACTGGCAAGCTCTCTACGATCCCAACATCAAGTTCACAACACACACCATCCACCTCCAGCTCCAACCTAATCAACGGGTATGACCTGGTAGCATTGATCCCCTGTACCACAACAACCCGAGCCGCGTTTATAGGTTTGCCTGTGAAATTTTTAAGAAGTGTCTGTGATGCCCCAGTGTCACGCAACAATTTGACCTGATGTTTAGTATTCCCCCAGCTCACAAGCCCACGCCCTCGATGGCTGCAAAAAGTGTCTTGGACAGGTGTCGAGCCCTCCAAACCCTTCTTCACAGGCTGTGTCCCCGTAACTGACGACCTACCCCGGGCAGACGCAGAAGAGCTCAGAGACACCCCCATGTTGCGAACCAAAGACACAGGCTTAGCAGGAATATTACTCGGACATGTACATGCAAAGTGACCCACCTCCTGACATTTAAAACATTTCACTTCACCACTAGACTTCCCCCCTTGAGGTGGTGGGGAAGGGCCCTGCCCTTTTGAAAACGGGACATTTTGTGTTTGTAGTTATAATGGGTATCATTGCTCTTACTTTTTACAGTGTTATTTTGTGCTTCATTGACTTTGGGGGGTGGAGTGTTACGCCCCTTGTTACCTGTCTCACTTCGATGAGCAGACCCGCACCCACGAATCAAAGAAAGCCGGAGGTCAGCAAGCTTAGCTGCCTCCTCTACGGTCTTAGGGCATTTTTCCTTCAGGTTTAATGTCAGGTCGCTGCCTGTGCACCGGAAGAACTGCTCCAACAAAAATAACTGCTTAACCTGATCAACTGTTGTCGCATTCTCAGACCGGAGCCAGTTCCCCATAGTGTCAGTCAGTTCCCGGGCATGTTCAAGGAAAGAGCTCTCCTTGCTCTTTACAATGCCCCGAAATTTCAACCTGTAGGTTTCTGGTTGCAACTCATAGGCCCGGAGCACAGCCTCCTTCAACACCACATAGTTAGTACAGTCCTCCAATGACAGCGAGTCATATGCCTTGAGACCTTTCCCAACAAGCTTTGATGATACAAGGGCTGCCCACTTAATCTCCGGCCACTCATGCTCCCGACACTTCTTCTCAAACCGTGCAAAACACTCAGTCACACCAGACTCATCGAACACAGGGACTAATTTAAGCAAGTGCAATAAAGACTCAGACCCACGATTCCCAGAACCGAGATGCCGCCCTGTTGTCTCCACCCTAGATTTCTCAACATCCATCTCAGCACAGTACCTAGTTGCTTCAACCTGCAACTCTGCCTCACGGCATGCTGTCCTCTCCTCAGCCTGAATCTTAGCCATCTCAACTTCACGCTGGATCTTAGACATCTCCGCCCTCTCCTCAGCCTGAACCTTAGCCATCTCAACTTCACGCTGGATCTGGATCTTAGCCAACTCCAGTTGCAACAACATATCAGCAGTCAAACCCTGAGGGGGAGGAGCAATTATAGGAGACCCACCCAGTGGCTCACCCAGGGGCAAACCACGCTGCCAGCGACTATCAGATTGCGGAAGCGTGCCAAGGTCCGGTAACCTAGGGGGCGCGATAGGAGTAGAGTGGAAGGGAGGCTTGGATAAAGGCTCCCAAGCCCCCGCTCCACCCTGCAACCCACTGCCACCACCCAACACACAAGCCACCAGGTCACTCTTAGACATGCTGCCAAAGCCGACACGCCCCAGGACCATGGCCAAACAACGCAGACCATAGCAATCAATCCCCTCCAACCGACTCGCTGTTACTGGTATCTCCACAAACTTCCTCGCATCAGCCTCACAATTAATAACTCTGATGCCATCATTAAATTCCTGCTGCTGCTCAACACCCATAGGCTGTACTGTCTGATTATCCCCGTTAACTGAGCTGTTGCTAGACATGGTGTATACTGAGAAGTGTGCAAGTTTATAAAAAAAAAAAAGTATCTATAATCTCTTATGCAAGCACCTACTCGCCTAAAGTTATCTGAAGCCTCTTTATGTGTTATACAAAATCCTAAGCAAGGTCGCCATTTGTTACGATCCAGGTTCTGCAAGACACGGGGCTCTTCATCATTGGACTAGATAAGGCTAAATGCAACAACGGTAACACTAGTTCCAACCTCTGCCTTAACCACTGGAGAACAAAACACCTATACAGCTCTGAGTCGTGCCTGGACAACGAGGTATCCTATGACTCGGTAAAAGGTGCACACTATAGGCTGATGATCACTGAAGCAGCCTATACTCATACAACATACGATTACTTTATTAAGGTATACAAGGAGAAAGATAGATAGCGTAATTAAATCGCAGCAACGATTTAATAGCAAACTAGAAGAAGGATAATTAACGTTACGTTAAATAATCAGTAAACTGTCACTCCTGTCTGAAAGAAAGTGAAACAAAGAAAGTCCTAAAGCATCATGCCAGAATCTTCTGCAAAAGTCAGATGCAACTAAGAAGTATGTATCGGATTCTGAACTGTGTATTATTACTGTGGGAATATATATAGTGTAGGGACATACGGTGTTATCTGGCACAGGTGTAATTATGAAACAGTCGGCAGTCTAAACTCTAACCACAAAAAGATATGCTTTCTCCCACCAGACACTAGCCTGCTCTGGTTGGGTCTCTCAGCAACAATCACGACTTACTATAAACATAAGGAGCAATAATGCTGCACACATATACACGATGAGATTATAAACCCTAATCGGGGGTCTGCCAGGTGGACGAAGTCTAGCAGGGGAGTCGTAGGCTAAGCTACCTGGGCCGAGCCACCTGCTCGGTAGCCTAGTGTCGTTCTCAAGTCTGTGCGCCTAGTTACATTAAATGACGGGGTGCTCTCTTGAGAAATCCAGGTCTCGTGTACCTGGTTCTCTCCTGGCGACCCTCTTAAGTCAAAAGCTAACGAGCTAGCACAGTGCTGGGTGGACTAGGCCAACGCCCTCACGCCAACACAGTGCTAGGCTCTAAGGTACACAGACAAGAAAATAACCTAGGCCTCCGCAGGTATCCGGTACAGTTGCATAGGCTCAACGAAGTCTATGCTCATAGGAAACTGCAACCTGATAGCCTCTCCCCAGTCTAGCATCGACTGACTTGACAGACACCCAAGAAAATAAGGTTGGGGCAACACGATGAGTATGTCAAACCTCCCCAAGCCAAAATGGATAACCCTCGGATCCAAAATGCCTAACTAAATACATATAATATCTCTGAGAGCTCGCTGTATAATACAGTGACGGATATATGAAATCAACGTCAAGGGGAAGGGCAGTTAATTAATAGTAGGATATACAGAGAGAAGAAGGTAAGCAGTGGTAGAGAAAGTTCGCAATAGGGGGGTGAGGTGGGCTGATAGATTGCAAAGGGATGTTAGCGTTACAGCACTACGAGGAGCTCTGAGGGAGACACAAGGACAGGAGCCCGCACCACCGTCCCAGGACCGCGGCCGCCAATCACAGACGACTACGTCACCAGGCAGCAGGGCTGCAGAAGGCGCCAGGAGCCACCAGCCAATCAAGGGCGCGGGAAAGCGCGCGAGCGGGAAAACACCTCGAGTGAGGGAGGCAACACATACCTATGCATGCACATATTACCACCACGCTCGCGCTATTCTCTCTCTCCCTCCACAATGCATCTTACATTCTACTAACGATATAAAATACTTCCCGTTGTCACAGACGAAAGTAAAGACCACCACGGGACTGCCTGTAACAACACGAACACTATGAAAGAAAGAACAACATTCTCTGATAACTGTAGCCCATTTCACTGCCTAGGGAGAAGGAGAAGAGGATAGGGAGCCAGCCGCCGCCCCCTCGTGGTCGCTGGGGAGCTGACGTGCCTCACAATATATATATATATATTTACTCTGGCCCAATCCTATTTTTTTTTTTTTTCTGAGGATGGTTGATTCGAGACAGAGCCCGAATAGGGTCAACACAACACAACATAAAAACAATGAACACACAAAAACAAAACACAAATTCACATATTAATTAGTGACCCCTTCACCATTGACGATATGCCTTAAACATTAATGGCACTCTTTGAACCCAAAGAGTAGTGTTCAAAACACCCGCCCCCGAAGCGTCAGAGACCAAACATCGTAAGTGTATGCTTATAATTTCTTACGGAATCGTCATTATGAAGCGGATAGCAACTACGAAAAAATAAATAAAAATAAAAATTAAAAATTAAAAGTATCAATAGCCTACTCTAAATCTGCTATGCTTTCCATCGTCTGGATGTTGCTAGCGTGGGTTTGTCCCTAGACGGTGACGCGTCATTCATCCTTCGTGCTGCCGGGCTCGTTGTCGACGGACGTGTTGTTCCGACCTCTCTTCATTCTGCATTCTCGCGTCTGGAATAGTGAGTCTTTTGCTCAATTGTCTTATCTGAGATGTTATAGAATAGGTTTAGACTAGATAGGTTGGGCGTGCAGTCGACACGGCCCCTAGGAGTGTGTTATTAAGGGTGTTATGTGTTAGGCGGCATCCCCTCAGGTCCCATTGGCCGAGGCTGCTATTTATTTTATTGTTGTTACTCTAATTTTAAGCCAAGCTAGCAGGGTTAGAGGCTTTTTATATTCAGGGCAACGCTTTTCGGCCGCCTTTCTGGTGGGCTAAGCGTTTTTTTATTCATTGGCAGAACCTATAGTTTAAGGGTGGTCTCACTTGGTGGGGAGCCTTCTTTAGGTATCTGCGCCGTCCTTTTTCATTATGGTCCTGTCGTCGTGTGGTGGCAGCTGCTGGCTCGTCCTGGAGGTAAGAGTGTCGCCTGATCATCTTCTACCTTGCCCTAGGCCACGTGGCGAGCCTCTGTGAAGGAAATTTTTAGGGCCAGGATGTTATTGTATAATTATTATTGTTATTGATAATTTTAAGCCATAATGTGGCCCTCTTCTCTTATATATATATTGTGCTTAAGAGTTGAGGGTGTTGGGCGACGTCCTGACATACGTATATGTGTGTGTGTTTTATCTGGTTGTGAACTAGTTAAAACATGCAAAGGTTAGGATCTGGTTTCCCGGAGGGGCGTAAGCTTAGTACTACCCCCGGCGGAATTATCGCTAGCAGCGGTCTGGTGGACCTCGATCCAATTAACCAGTTCGTTGTCTTGAGCCAAGAGCGAACTTCTGGCGGAAGGGGAAGGGGAAGGCTTCCATAGGGATTCCGGCGGAGCCGGAATAACTCACCTATATAAAATTACTAGTGGGGGTACCCGGCGTTGCCCGGGTTTAAATTCTACTACCATAATCACCATCCACCTATCCATCCATCCATCCATCTATCCATCCATCCATCCATCTATTCATCCATCGATCCATCCATCCATCTATCCATCCATCCATCTATCCATCCATCCATCTATCCATCCATCCATCTACCACAATCATCACAATACTACTACTGCCATAATCACCGGCCTCGACCTCCCTGTGCCTCATTAAACGGCGACCTCGATTTCGGCCGCTAAATGACCTCCGATTTTGGAGCTGACCTCATCCGTACGCCCATTTTGGGGGGCTGCGAACAACTTTCGTTCCATACATCTTTTCGATCGGAGGCCTCCTTCTGCCCCAAACGGCCATTTTTTACGCATTTTTTTCGCTCCCGTATACTACATAAGTTCTGCCGAAAATTTTATTAAACAAAAGTGTCTCTGATTTCCACTAAACTCGCCTAAAACCATCTCCAAAGCCTGGGCTTTCCAACGGTGCCCCTCACTCCCACCTGGCACCAAAACTGTGGGAGGAGTTTAGTAACAAAGGTCGGGTAACTCGGGTAACTAACTAACTGACAGACAGACAGACAGACAGACATTGACCTTTATTTATTAAGTTTTCCCTTACGCGGCGGGGAGACTTATAATAATCTGTTGGCACGGCGGAAGAGTCATGGCTCGATTCTGTCAGCGGCAGAAGAGCAATTATATATAGGTCGGTGATATGCAATATCATAGATAAGTAGTCTTAATTTCTTCAGTGGGAATAAACCGCAGCTGTTTTTCCCAGAGAAAATACGAGAAACTTAGAATGGTGAGACTAGCCATATCTATTTTTCTAATATATTCATGGTATCGGTAACATGTAAATGTCTCAGGTTAGCCTTATGAGCATTGATTCATGGATTTTTTTTTCTCCAGAAATCACACGTCTTCCTCGGCAGTGAGCTCCGGACAGGAAGCCGATCGCCGGCGGGGGGTTGGTGGACTTGCAATTATGGATCTCGTTACTTTATGTGCTACACCATTGTGTCATGTTATACCTATTATCGGTCAAAAACTATGTGTAAGATGCGTCACTTGCCTAGATCTTTCCATAAGACAGTGGGTGACGAAGAAATGTCACGTATGCACAAAGCTCCGTAATGGCCTTATTACGCACAAGGAGCCAGGATGTCATGGGATGCTAGAACGTATTCGCACGTGTTTCAATGACTATGCAAAAGATGTGTCCCATGAGGCATTATGTTGTGATAATGAAGTTTTGTGGAAACTTTTGATTATTTAGTCTCCGAACATTAAATCTGTCAAAACCAGCAGTCGTTCTAGTAGCCACAAGAAACAATCTAAGGTACTTTCTAAAGAAACTGTAAGTTCTAGTCAGTCCTCGGATGAGGTTAAAAAAGCGAGTCCCCCCCCCCGTCGGGCGTCGAAACGGCCTATGCCCGATTCGGCTTACGAGTAAGGACGGACCAGGTCGCGCTCCAAGTCTCCCCTGAGAAAATCATCCTCTCACCGATCTTCAGCCAGGGTAGCTCCACGGGCGACAAACAAGAGGAAAGTGACGCCAGCAAAGGCGCACAAACAGGGCTCTTCAACATCCAGTACGGCTGGGTTGAGTTTATGATCCAAGCAACCACCGGAGTCGACACCTACCGTCTCTACCCCTCTGCCTGAGTCGAACGTCCAATCCGGCCAGTCAGAGTCGGGTTAAGGTTCGGTGGAGACCACGCCGAGGGACAGGGTAAAATTGCCATCGGAAAGGCACAAGTTTGTTATTCCGCGTAACGTTGCACCTCAGGTTAGACCTCTAGGTACCAGTGCGCCTCAGGGTAGAGTTCCGCCGCAGGTTCTAGCCGAACACTATAGAGGCTATATCCCACAAGTTAATGTGCAAGACACTAGTGTTACATAATTACCCTCTTCAATACCTGATTTAGACTTGGGTGATTTTGCCCAAGACGTCCTGGAGCCAGCTGTCCAGTCATCCCGGCAGCTTGAGGCGGAGTCTGAAGAGGTTATAGAACCTTCTGACAGGAGTGAAGAGGTTCAATTCCTCTCACCCCGGCCGCCGGAGGAAAGGTTGGAAGTATCGATGGACGCTCAATCTATTTATGAGGTCTCGGAACCCCTGGGCTCTGGCCAGAGAGTCGCTTCTTCTAGACGATCTGATATTGAGTCTCAAGTGTCTACAGATAGTTCTAAGGAAAATGTAACTAGGGCAGATCTTGAAAGTGTGTTTGAGTCTTTTATGAATGGAGGCTCAAGCGAACAGTCTTTCAAAAGATGATTGTAGAGCCGTACCGTCCACAAGTGAATTTATTCGCGTCCGAGGAGAACCACAGGCTCCCTCTCTTCCTCATCGGATGGACGCGAACTCCGGCGGGAGGTCCAGACGCATTACTGGTGGACTGGAACAAATGGATTTCCATCTATCAATTTCCACTACCAGACACTTGACACTCATGTGTAAAGTATTTCACAAACTACGGGATTATCGAGGCATAGTCTTGCTGATCGTGCCCCTGTGGCCGGCCCAGGTGTGGTACTCCCAATTGAAGACGTGGTGCGAGAATTCAGTGTCGCTCCCGATCTCGTACTTCCACTTGGAGACAATTGGCAACCTAAAGACCTTGCTGACTTTTGCATTATGGACATTCAAAGGGCCAAATGGTTAGCTCCTTATGGAGAGAGCGTAACTAATAAATTTATTAATAAAGTAAACGTGCCGTTTTGCCCAAAATCAAAACGGCATACCCAACTCTGCGATGGGTTACCATCATCAGTACTAATACCATCATCAATCACAATCATCACTACTACTGCCATCATCACTACAACTGCCACAATCATCACGACTACTGTCGTCATCACCATTACTATGATCATCATCACTACTACAATTACAATCATCACTACTACTCTCACCATCATCACTACTACTGTCACCATTGTCAATACCATCTTAACCCTCGTCTAGCGGGGGTTTTGGGCTATTTTGGGCATATTCAGGCGCTCCTGAATGATCAATCAAGTATCTGCATGAAAAGAAATGTATTCAGCAAAAAAACTAGGCGCTACAAGCTTCAAAATGAGACCAGAACGAGCTACATAGCACTCGTCGTTTTGATGCAGTGGTACCACCAACATGAGAGTTTAGCGTATAGCGGCATATTTTTTCCAGCTACGCTCACTACTGGCTACACTGCCGGCCTCTCGAGAACAGAGGGAGCGTGAGTCAGTGGGCGGCGGTAAGCCCTGGGTGTCGGCCGTGTGGCCTGCTGCGCTCCCGTCCATTTGCACTCGATTTTAACCCTTTAAAAGCCTTAATAATGCTCCTAACTTGCTGCATTTTAGATACGGACTTAAGTCGGGCCCCGCTCTTTAAGTGTTAATCACTACTATCATCATTGATACTACAACTATCAACCATCATTACTACTATCATCACCACCATCTTACAATCACCATTACTACTGTCACCATCATCAGTATTACTGCCATCATCACCATTACTATGATCTTCATCATCACAACTATTGTCATCACTACAACTTTCACCATCATCACTACTACTCACCATCATCACTAATACTCACACCATAGTCCTACCATCATCACTACTGTCATTATTATCACTACAACTATCATCATTACTTGTCACCATCATCACTAATATTATGACCATCATTACTACTACTAGTACTGTCACCATCATATCTACTACTGTCACCATCATATCTACTACTGTCATCATTATCACTACTGGCATCATCAATACAACTACAACCATCATCACTACTATTATCACCATCATCACTACTATCACCATCAATCCCACTATTACTACCAGTGGTGGGCGTGGGTGCGCCGATTTGGCGCTCTGCGCTCTGCGATCCGGTGCGCACTACCAATATAGAGGAGCGCGGAGCGAGGAGCGGCAAAAATCTGAACTCGGAGTGCAGGCGGGGAGCGCAGCTTGAATTTCGCGCTCCTTTCTGGCGCTCCGGAAGCGATTTTTCCTGTCAACAACAGGTTCAAGAACGTCATTATCGTGTACAGTCATCGTACGGTGTTACTCACGGTGTTAGTGAACTGTGATACAGTGATACTCTGATAGTGACAGACTGACAGTGTTACAGTTGTTAACTTGTTACTGACTTTTTTTTGCTTTTGCTAACGCTAAGTAAACCTTACGGGCAAGTTACGGCTTACGAAGGGGCCTATTTTAATAAATTATTAATGATATCATCATATCAATCATATCATATTATGATATTAAATTATTAATCGTTTAATCATGTAATCAACTAATCATGTTGTTATTGTATTGTTAGGCTTGTTAGCTTGATAAGTTTAACTGTTTAAGTTTCTCAGTTTGGACAGTTTCTGTAATTCTTTATGTCATATCATAGATATCAATGGACAGTCACAATGTCACAATGATATCAATCATATCATTGATATGACATAAAGAATTACAGAAACTGAGAAAGTGAGAAACTTAAACTTCAGAAAGACACCATGGCTTGAGTTTTGTTTATTTTTTGTTTATTTTGTTTATTTAATGAAGTGAAAGACAAAGGATTGTATTAATTTAGGTAAATAATTAAATAACTTCTAGAAGCTGTTTTATACTTTTTTTTTAAATATACCTATTTTTGGGAGCGTGGAGCGCAGGAGCGCAGAGCGGGAAGCGCATCGGGTCGGCTGACCAAAGGAGCGCGTGAGCGCTGCCGCATTACCTTATGTCTGAGGAGCGCGGAGCGCTTCCGCATTACCGGTCCCACCGGAGCGCGCCCACCACTGATTACTACCATCACTTCTAATGCCAACTAAACTAAATTAACCTAGCAAATGCATAGCGAGATGTTTTCGCCCCCAGAACGCCATCATTGCTGGGTTGGGTGGGGGGGAGTAAAGCCATATTTTGGACTTAAAACCATAACTATTGCATACATTCAAAAATTATTTTTTGACTGACCGTCGCATTCACGCACCGAATGTTCGTTAGAAGTTTGTGTGAAAATCCGTCGAACAGTCTAGGAGGAGTTTTCAGAAAGACAGACATACGTCTCACTATTGTCATCACATCTGAGACATGTGTATGATGTGTGGCTTTCTGTGATGTGTGTGCCCCTATGGGGCACACACACACAGGGAATAGGTACAGGGTGGGCGGTGGGGGTCCTGAGGGGGCAAAACCATTTGTAGGACCTAAGATCATAACTATTGCACAAATTCAAACAAAATATTTTTTAATTACCGTCGAATTCACGCACCGAAGGTTCGTGTGAAGCTTGGTGAAAATCCGTCAAACGGTCTAGGAGTTCTCGGACAGACAGACAGACAGACAGACATTTCGGTTAGCATGTACCACTATACGGGGGGCGATACCACTCTGCTTACGCAGAGTTGATCAATACACTCTTTCCACCAGACGTTAGTATCAATCACACTGGAAGGCATTTACTACTTGCATAGTGGAAACTGATCAAACTGAAATATCGGTATCGTTAATTTTCAAATATCTTGATTATTTATTTGAGCATAAACGATTGTCAGTAGTAACACTAAAGAATCACATGACAGCAATAAGAGTCCCCTTTTTTTACTTAACTGGGCTCTCCGTACCACCGGCGGAGGAGAAGGGTTTCATGCATGCATGTTTCAAGCTTCGCGCACCACCACGTCAGCTCATGCCTACCTGGTCTGGACAAATTAAGCCTTGTCATTACTAAATTTTCAGAATTATAATTGCAATCCTACTTTTGATTTGATCTTAAAGAAGGCTGTGTTCCTTATGGCCTTAGCTACAGGAAACCGGGTATATGAGCTGGCGGCGATGAGCAACGAACCTAACTGTTCAGGTTTGACCGCGCAATGTCAGTGTCCACAATGCTCCGTCGCCTACCTTTATTGCAAAATATGAGCACAGTGATCATGTTTTTCGGAATTTGAGGTTCCTGCACTCAAGAGAGGAGATTCTCACCATCGGAGTTTCCCGGCCTAATCAACCGGGAGCTCTGTGGGTGAATCAGACAGGTAAACGCCTCACGAAGCAGTACTTAGCAGCTTTATTTGTTGATGTGATACGGGAAACCAACCCGGGAGCCATGGGGTGGGCTCACGACATAAGGAAATGGGCAATGTCTCTTAGATTCTTAACTAGGCAGCTGCGCAGGTATGGTATTCGAAAGTACCCGTGGTGCGAATGTATTCTGATTCATTCCTCACTAAAATTGTTAATTTACCATTTATACATTTAATACTTATCCATATGCGCCTATTTTACTTTTAATATGAACATGGGAAAGCAATAAAACAAGTGGTAACAGCAATTGGCTGGTGAAAATTGTATATTTTAGCCCCGCGGTCGTAATCTGGCCCAAACCCGTGAGAGAGACACACCCTTCCTCTCTCGTGTCTCGCATGGCACTGAGACACCAGGGGAGCTTTCAGACTGGCTTGGAGGGTCGGAGTTACACTCCTCCTCCCTCTCTCCCACCCGTCCTCCAACGAAAATACTCGATAAATATCGGGAATAATAGAGAAGATACCTGATAATTGAGGAGGGGGGAAAAAGGGGGGGGGGACACATGTGTAGGAGTGGTACCAAGTAATAGAGGGAAATTATCTCGCCTAAACACAAATTGCTTTTTTTTTAGTGCCACTAGAGTGTTTTAAATGTTTTTTTTTAGGCCTAGGATATTAAGAGTCTTCCCGCAGCCGCCCAGTAAATTCTCTTATGAGTCTTCCCGCAGCTGCCGGGTTAAAGAACTATTCAGTCACTGACATAGAACAGACGCAGTTATGGGCATCCAATCACACCTTCCTAATGCGTTACCTGTCTGTTACCCTTGATAAACCACGTATGATTTGTGTCGCCTTGAGACAACGGGTCTGATGGTCTGGTGCTTTTTATGATTATTTGTTAATTTTAAGAAGGAGGGGGGCACATGATAGCTAAGACCCTCATCCCTGCCGGAACGTGATAAGTGCGTACACAAGCACTGTGATATGTATTACTTGAAAACAGGCCTAATACTTTAGTTTAAGGAAATAATTTTGTTTTGTACCTGGTATACATAACCAAATACCTTGTGATAATCATTATCCTAATGTTTCTCAGGTATGAGTTCTATAAACATTTTGTTTTAGGGTATAAGAAAACATAGTTACCAAAGAAATTTTATTTTACAACAGTTCCATATAATTATGTACATATGCAAGTGAAATTGTTGGTACATATAAGATGTTTTATATGCAATACAACTGTTCTACAATCTCTATCCGAAAGATTTCAGAATATGTTGTTCTACAGGTATATTTTTAAGTGCACTACCTGTACATTCTTTTATATTTTTATTATATTTTGCATACAAAATAAAGAAAATGTTGAGCTCTATTTTTGGGTTTATGTTCATCCTATTTTCTATTAGTGGTTGGATATTTGTCACGAATGTCCCCCTCCAGACTTGTGATATCAGGCATATTGGCAATGATGAAGGGGCCACTAATAAATTATAGGTTTGAGTCCCAAAGGGAAGAAGGAAACCCTAATATTTAGTAGTGGCCCCGGAATCATTGACGATTCCAGCCCTCCCTTCCATCCCCTTCCCATTCGTAATGATGTTTCTAGGTTATCTTGATTATCATTAAAGGAGGAATGACGCGTCACCGTCTAGGGACAAACCCACGCTAGCAACATCCACACGATGGAAAGCATAGCAGATTTAGAGTATTGATACTTTTTCTTTTATTATTTTTATTTTATTTTTTTTTCGTAGTTGGCATCCGCTTCATAATGACGATTCCGTAAGAATTCATGAGTATACACTTGCAATGTTTGGTCTCTGACACTTCAGGAGCGGGTGTTTTGAACACTCCTCTTTGGGTTCAAAGAGTGCCATTAATGTTTGGGGCATATCGTCAATGATTCCGGGGCCACTACTAAATATTAGGTTTTCCTTCTTCCCTTCGGGACTCAAACCTATAATATCTAGGTCACCCAGGAAAATACCTGGAAACTAGGGATCACCAAGATCACTCCAGTACTCCCCCGGTCCCCGACCAACCGGAGAAGTTCCGGTCTCAGCAGGCAGACATGCAGCGAGCCGAAACCACAAGCCTGCCCACCACACTTCCAGGCGTACCCTTCATATTTACCGGCTCCCCGGGCCAGGCGCCTGACAGACTATTGTCTAGTCCAACTGGCGCCCGACCCCTTCTCCCAAATGACCACGTTTTCACTCATCTATTCACAAGCATTCTCCATTCGTTCCTGTTTATTACTACTTCCCTTGCCTAATCTATAGTCATTCCTCTATCATCCAAAGCTTGTCTTACACAGTCTCACCATCTCAATGGGGGTCTTCCTACCCCTCTATCTCCCCTTGCATCTGACTCACATATTCTCTTTGTAAGCCTTTCATCTTCCATTCGTTCAACATGACCATACCTGCTCAGTACCCTTCTGTCCAATCTGGCCGACAAATGTTCCTGCTGCCCCACTCTCCTACGTATCTCTTCATTCCTCAATCTGTCTCTACGAGTCCCTTCACACATACTCCTCAAGCAGCTCATCTCCAACACATCCAGCTTTCTTCTCTCCTTTGCCTTCAGAGCCCATGTCTCAGCCTCATACATCACTGTTTGCACACCAATTCCTTGATAAATTGCACTTTTAACTTTCATTCCGAGATTTCTCACCTTCCACATACTTCCCATTGCTCCGAAAACTTTCCTTTCTTCACATACTCTCTGTTTTACCTCCATTTCCATACCTCCATTCCTGCTTATCGTTCCTCCTAGATATTTAAAACACTCTACTTGTTCCAATATTTCCCCATCCAGCCTCACATCTAGATTCACTCTACGATCACCTCTATTACACACCATTACTTTACTTTTATTGACCATCACCTTCAGCTTCCTCCTCCCACAAACCACACCAAACTCTTTGACTACCCACTGCAGTTTCTCCTCAGAATTCGCCATCAATGCTGTGTCATCAGCGAACAGCAACTGATTCAGCTCCCAATCTCTACCATTCTTTCCTACTAAACCCAATCCTCTACCCATAGTTCTCATTTTCACCTCCCTCACCACACCATCCATAAATATATTAAACAGCCACGGTGACATTACACAACCCTGTCCCAAACCTACATTTACCTAAAACCATTCACTCAACTCATTATTTCCTACTCTAACACAGGCTCTTCTCCCTTCATAAAAACTCTTACCTGCTCTTAACAAATTTCCTCCAATTTCATAAATCCTTAACACCTTCCACATTGCTTCTTGATCCACACGACCATACGCTATTTCCAAATCCATAAAGGCCCAAAATATCACCTTATGCTTCTCTAAATACTTCTCGCATAGCTGTCTAACTGCAAACATCTGATCCACACACCCTCTTCCCCTCCTATAACCGCACTGCTCTTCTCCTAGTGCAACTTCCGTACCCTTTATTATACTCTCTATCAACACCTTGCCATACAGCTTTCCAACCAATGATAATAAACTAATACCTCTATAACTTGAACACTCCTGCCGATCACCCTTCCCCATGTACAAGGCACAATACATGCACTCCTCCAGTTTATTGGTACCATTGACACAACTAAGCACACATAGTAATCTCACCAGCAATCTATTATCACATCTCCACCCTTCTTCATACACTCCACAGCAATACCATCCAAACCTTCTGCTTTTCCCGCTCTCGTTTGTCTCACTGCTTCTTTCACCTCATTTTACGCAATCCTTTCATTCATTCCCTGCCACCTGGTGGCCTGGGTAACTTATCTCCATCAACCACTGCTTCAATCACTACTTCTCTTCCATCCCTTACATTTAGCAAAGATTCAAAATACTCAGCATATCTTTTCCTCACTTCAACTCCTTCCACTAGTAAATCTCCATTTGCATCTTTCACTGACTCTTAATTCCCTCTTTTGTCCTCCTTTCTTTACTCTATTTACCTCCTTCCAGAACATCTTTCGTTCCTCAAAATTATCACTCAACCTTTGACCCCACCTTTCGTTTGCATCTTTCTTCGCTTCTCTAATATTACGTTTTGCCTCTCTCCTTTTCTCCTTGTACCTCTCCCATACCTCAACACTACCATCCTGTAAAGCCCTCTCAAAACACTGTCTCTTCTCCTCAACTGCCTTTCTCACCGTATCATTCCACCACTCGCTTCCCTTCCTGATACCTTTGCCTCCTACTTTCCTTTTTCCGCATACTACCTCTGCACTTTCTTTCACTCCTTCCTTAAACTGTTGCCATTCAACCTCTACTTCTCTCTCTTCCACCTCTCTCACTTCCATCCACTTTTCATTTAGTCTTTCCTTGTACTCCCTCTTTTGTACTCTTCTCTAACTCACTAACTTTTATTACCTCTCTTACTTCACGCTTGTCTCTTATTCTCCTGTAACTCCTAACCCTTAGCTTTCCCTCCACCAGGTAATGATCCTACATACCCTCTGCCTCACCTCTCAGCACATTCACATACAACAGTCTACACAATCTTTCCCTTGTCACCAGCACATAATCCATCAATGCCCTCTCTACAATCTTTCCATCCCCAAGTCTATGCCTTGTGTACTTGTGTATACGCCTTTTTTTGAAGAATGTATTACCTACACTCATTCTGCAATCTCCACATACATTTATCAGTTTTTCTCCACTCGTTTACACCATCCACACCAAAACTACCGATGACTCCCTCAACAGGCTCATATCCTACCCCTAGCATTTAGGTCCCCTAAAACAAAAACAAAAAAATATCTTCAAACCCTTATAGACAATCTCTCAAATCCTCCCAAAAACTCTCCACTTCGTCTAACTTCCTTTCACTTCCTTACCCATAAGCACTTACAAAAATCCACCTTTCACCCTTAAACCGCATTCACACCCATATTAGCCTTGATGACACTTCTTTCCACTCATTTATAAACTCTCTCAACTCCTCCTTCACAATAATAGGCACTCCCTCTTTCCCATGGACTCTCTCATCTACTCCAGACTTTCTACATATCACATTTTCAAAATCCCTTCTCCCTCTCCTTTCATTTTTGTTTCATTCAGTGCAAGCACATCATACTTCCTTCTTTCAAATAACCTTCCAATGTCCTCTCGCTTCTCATTTGTACTACATCCACGCACATTTAAAGCTCCTATTCTGAGGGTCCGGGACCACGAACACGCTCCCTCGCCCCTATCTCTGTCGTCTCGGTTTTTTTTTGGGTAGATTTATTTAAGGGGAGAAGGATACCAGGCCCCCCGCTCCCTATCCCATCTAGCCAACTTCTACGTCTCGCAGGAGAAAGCAGTGGTGGAAATTTCTCACCTCTCCACCACAGAAGAGGCTATCAGCACCAGAAAGTGGCGGGCGCTGGGGTCGCCGCATCCCTACGCCATTTGAAAAATTAGAGATGCAAGGGGAGGACAAAATAAAAGGGGCTATGGGAAGTAGAGGACACCAACCCTCACTCTGACAAAGGGTCAGCCCACCACTAAATATATATATATATATATATATATATATATATATATATATATATATATATATATATATATATATATATATATATATATATCTATATATATATATATACATATATATTATAGGTTTGATTCCCGGAGGGAAGTAATGAAAATCTAATATTTAGTAGGGGCCCCGTAATCACTGACGATTTGCCTATTAATATAATAGTCTCCATTCAACACCCGCGCCAGCCGTTTTGAATCTACCGCCCCGGGGATGAACAGAGTATTCCTCATAAGTGTAACGCAACTTCTCTTATGGCGTCGTCTATAGATCGGGTACCCACTACGAAAAAACTTTCGTAAAAAATAAGAGAAGAAAAAAGAAAAAATTTAACTTAAACATGTGTATAACATGCTTTCCTCTTTCGGTGGATTTCTTGTGTTGTGGCACCCAGCCGCTCCTCACCAGGCGGCCATTCGTTCTTCACAGATATAACAAGATAACAACCAAGCTATTTAAGCGAATGGGAAGGGGATGGATGGGAGGGCCCTACATCGTCAATGATTACGGGGCCCCTACTAAATATTAGGTTTTCATTACTTCTCTCCGGGAATCAAACCTATAATTTAATAGAGGCCCCTCCATCATTGACGATTTGCCTTAATTCCCAAGACTGGAGGGGGACATTCGTAATAATATCCTAAAAAAACTCAGAACCGTAAGGTAAAGTCAAGAGTTCGTATAACAGAATAAGTCTTTATTGTTAGTATACAATATATAAAAAATATAAAAAGGGTGGGAGCAGTGCGTTACTTCGAAGAAGATCTGCCCCCAAGAATACAGGACCTCAACTTGAGATTCTATTTGATAGCGATTTGACAAGACATTCGTGGCTTCTTTATCGCTATTTATTATCCGGCATGAAACTGATATTTGTTTGACCAGATTCACACTCAACCAAAACTACATAGTTGCAACTATGGTAGAAAAACTTTCTTAAAATTACAACTAAAACCATTCAACGGGCTTTTACATAGCCCTTCTTTTTAAATAATGATAGATTCTTCTTAAAAATTAAAATCAACATGATTGTAAGCTTTCACTTAGCTCTCTCATGTCAGCAACGCCAGAGGCCTTCTCCGGCGGAAGAGTCTGTTTCCGGCGGAGGGGCTAAAGGGTATATTGGGATACTCTCAAACCCCCCCTTTTTTCTCGTCCCTCGAGGGACTTAACTTTACCATCACAATGACCATCAGCTCCTCATCCGAAAAAAACTCCTAAAAGCGCCTGCTAGAGGATATCGTCACGAAAGAGAAAACCCGACAACTATTTTGAGCACAAACAACTCTCCTTATATTAAGGATATAAGACACCACTATGCTTGTTATGATAGTCCCAGAATAGTTGCCCTTATCTCTTCGCTATCTATACCAATCGACCCGGCGTCCTGATACACGTTCATAGGACCAGCGATATACCTTTGGTCGAAACATGGTTCACTAAGTGAGTTACTGTACTCTAGAGAGTGGAGAACTCGAACGGCGTTGGCCAGCGACCGGCGGAAGCCTATCTGAGTCTGTGAGAGCCCCCCCAAGCTCGTGGAATGATTCCCGCCGTATCCGTCATACGGTAAGCGGGCCCTATACTGGTGACGTGAACTCAGGCCAGCTTTTGATGCCGAAATCTTTTCGTTTGCGGTAGAAAAAAAACTAGCCTGTGCCGTTGACCAGTGCCCCCTTGTGGCATATTTATCGTGGACTTGGTGCAGGAAGAAATCCGACACCTGTCAGATCCACGGTAGGTTCTCGCGGAAGCATATGTGTAAAACAGTTAAGCCTGATGCGCCGGGACTCGGCCCGGACACATCGCAGTGACCCTTGGCGCGGCCCGGGTGTTCCTTTAACCTGGGAACTGCGGGAAGACTCTTAAGAATTCCCCCGGCGGACTGCGGGAAGACTCTTAAGAGTCAGGGAAAAAAAAATCAATTTAAAACACCGAAAAAAAAAAAAAAAAAAAAAAAATTTGCCCCTGGGCCATGCCAAATATCACTCCTCCACCTCCCCTCCTTCCCCAGTTTCCTCCCCTCCTTCAGTTATCACCTATTTTCCCTGTTATTCCCTTTTCCTGTGGTCTATTTTCGTGCTAACATTAGCGAGTTGATAGCAGGGCGTTGTCATCACTGTTCAAGCGAGTGCAAGAGAGAGAGAGAGAGTATCGATCGACAGTCTCTCTCCAGAGGTGGAGGAAAGTGGTGGGCTGGGAGGTGGCCTCAGCCATAGATTGTGTAACTCCCGGCTTGTATCGACGATTTTGACCATCCAAACGCTGTTTCCACTTGTTTTATTGTTGTAACAGGTTAATACCTTTATAATCAACCTATAATAGGCGCAAATGGATAAGTATTAATGCTATTTATGGTAAAATAAATATTTTAGTGATGGGAACAGCTCAAATACGTCAGCACAGGAGGGTGGTGTCTCATACCCCCCATGCGCACTTCAGAGGTTAAGGACCGTATAGACCTCGGGATCCCGTACCAGAGCGCGGTGTAGGGAGAGAGGCCTAAAAAATGGGGGACGGGACGGGGAAATCTTCCAAGAGTCGGGAGAAAAAACATAGAACAAAACCAACCAGCGGGTATTATAGTGATAACAACCTGCTGTCGCTCATCGTTGGCCATCGTCATGTTTGCAGCCTAAGAAAAATTTATTGTGATGCCAACCGACTGACCCTAAGCATTGTATTTACATCTCGTTGAGTCTGTGAATCCATCATGGATCCCGTTAGGATTGGGGAAAAAATAACCCTATAATAAACATTCTCGGGTAACCCTTGCACCATATTGAGGCTGAGAAGCTGTCTGGCTTGAACTGCCTCAAACAAGGCTGTTCGGATGTCCCTGAGTGATCTCGCCGGGTTCGGCAGGAGGTATTGTTGAAAAGTTTTAACAGTTTCCTCCTGACGTCTCGGCGGATTGGGCACCGGTTTGGTAATCGATTGAGCTGTGTCCCTAGTAAGCAGAAAACCAATAAACTTCCGGTGAGCGTTATCACGCACCAGGAACTCCCGTTGGAGTTCAATAGAATCTGGAGTTAGGAAAGGAGCTGGGAAGTGTCTAGCTTCTAATTGAGGGGCAATGAGGAACTCAAATATAGCTCGTGGGACCCCGCCGGGCCGTGGCCTCAGCAAGTCAAACTCCATATGGTGCGGTGGTGGGACTGGTAGGGAAACATTGGACGTCACGTCAATAGCAAACTGTTGGACCACTTGATCCCAGTTCACCCATGGGCCGTGTTCCACCTCTCCCAGATTTAATTCCCTTTGCTCTAGTTGTGAATGAGTCTGAGTAAAGGCTAGACTTGGTTCAATCAACCCTGGAAAAAACCAACCACCATTGTTGGCATCCGGGTGAGGGCTAGCAGAGCAACCAGGAACATCTGGGGGAGGAGGGGCAAGTAGCCCTGGTTCATAGACAAAGTACTGATAACTGGTAGAGTTAGGCATTGTTAAAATAGGGACCCCTATGACCTTACCCTGGGAGTCTTTGGCTCAGAAAACTTTATGTCTATTTACTTCAATGGTCCATTCCCGTGGTACTGGGACCTCACCATGTATGGATCTGTGCCTGTCTCCTGCCTTAGACGAGGTAACAGGGAGCCAAAGCCTGCCCGGGTCTTTACGACCCTGAAGCAGACATTCCGTTTGTGATTGAGATGGGAGGAGTGTAGCAATGGGGTTAGAGCCAGACAATATTACGTGAGCCGGCGGAGGCCTCAAGGGTTCCACCGCCGAGTGACTTTCTACAGTAAATTTGGAAATACTGGCCTTAGGTTGCGCGTCAGAAACTGTCTTTGTTTTCGCCGCGTTAACTGCCAGAGAGCTAGTGTGTGACAATCTATCGGAACCATCGACCCCCGGTTGGGCCCACATAACCCCCCGTGGTGCGACCCCGGACCCGGTCTGTATGCCCGTCGCATGGTTACTAGCGTCGGGGAGTGGTACTTTAGACACTGCCGGAGCCCGTGGCATATCCGGGTCCGTGATCACATTAATTGTGGTTGGTGACAGGGGACGGACTGGACCGTGTTCCGGCATTATTACGTTAGTGGCTGATGACAGGGGGAGGGGGGAACCGACTGTAAGAACAAAACCTCATCGTCCACAGAGGAGACAGGCACAGATCCTTGCGGTGGAGGTACTGTTGCCTCAGTATGATCCCTTGGGCGTTTGGAAATAGCACATTGTTGAAGGACTCTGTGTAATAATTCATCTAACTGTTTTGCCGTGACACATTGGGATCTTTGTTGCTTAAAGGGACTTACAGTAGATTTTACCTATTCCGCCGAAGTAGGTTCTCCTCTCTGTACCTTTGGACTTGGTTTCTTCAGTTCCTTACCTTCATTCTGCAGAGTTATCGGGTGGGGAACTTTACCGGTGACCTTTTAATGCGTGTCCCTGACGCCTGACTATCTCATTGAGAGGGTTGTAGAACCCTATCCCGTGGGACATTACTCAACTCAGTTTCCATCATTGTTCGACCCTCAGGGACAGACTCTGACCTACAGGTAGGGACTACTAAACCTGTGTTGCTGGCTTCCGGCCTAGTGGACAACCTTGGGGCGTCTATCACAGGCGTGTGTACCACCGCCGGTGTATCATGACCTTGGTCCGTGTCAGGCGCCGGAGACAAATGGAGCCCTCTTTTGCCGTCCGGTAAATTAGTTTGAGATAGCACTAGCTTAGAACCTTGTAGTCTTACTCTAACTCTTGGTCTAACTCTCATCGCCGGTAGAGGTTGCTCGGCATCCGTCCCGCCGAGACCGGGGAAAACCACCGGCGTCGTCGGAGCGGATGTCGAAGCCACCGGTGGCGAAGCTGACTTACACATCTGGGTGAAGGGGATATCCTGGATGTCCATTGCATCATGGATCTGCTGCGGACTGGACAACTTTCGCATCTTAGCCGGCAAGCGTTCTAAACTGGACGCCCTCTGACGAAGTCGCTGGGATGAGTCCGGTTGAGTAGGAAGTACAAGCTCCGGCGACTCAGAGTGAGCCCTCTCGGGGAGGGGAGCGCCTTTCAGATGACTCTGATGAATGGGGGGAAGCCAGATTTGAATTTGGTACTGAAGGAACAATCGCCTGATGGACTAAGGGATCTTCAAAAGAGTACAGGCATATGACTCTAAGTAACTCTGCAGTGTCGCAGAACAATTCAACAATTGCAGCGTAAGAAGAGAACTTATTTTTTATTTCAATCAAAGTTAACAAGCATGACATATCTTGACTGGTTAATCATTCATCAAAAAGGTCCGAGCAAACCAGACATTTACTGGCTGTCCATGAAAAGGTAGTTTTGTCCAAACATTTTATACAGCGTATACACAACCTGTGCGCCGCTACTGGGACAGACAAACAAGTAGGAGTAGAGCAAATCCAGAAGTTAGGCATGGTTACCGACTCCCCTCCCCGTCGGGGGCAGTTCCTTAGCCGTGCTGCTCCGGATGTGAAGGAGTCTGGAAATAGAAAATTTCCAGGAATCAATGCTCATAAGGATAACCTGAGAGGTGATAATAACATCCTACCTACTACCCGGTGCCGAAAAAACTAGTGAGCCACAGCCCAACCATGTTTCCGCCTCCCGGGAGTTGTCGTGAACAACCCCTCGCCCTTTTCAATCGGGGGGAAGTCACGCGGGACTGCTTACCTATGACATGTGTCACTGACCCTAACCGGACTTCTAGCGAGCGTCGTCATGCAGCTGCTTGCTAGCTAGACACTGCTACACCTCTTACCCAACTGTGCCGTCGGGCTGGTGGGGGAAACTGGCAAGTCACCCCAACTGTGCCGCCGGGCTGGCGGGGTAAACTGGTAAGTCACAGGGCGAGTCTGATAATCAACGGGGCGAAACCGTCCTCCTTTCGCCGGTCCGTGCACGACCGCCAGCAAGGAGGGTAGTAGTACACTACTAATCAAAGAAGGGGAAAGCATAGCCCAAGCACGCCAGCGCGGCGGTAGCCGGGCCTAGTACGCAGACAAAAGACCGGCAGACCACGGAACTAGGAAAAAACAGTCAAGAGCACAAGACCAATAATCCTGAACCGAAAAAACCCCACAAAATAAGAATGTCTCCTAGAGATCCAGGAAAGAGATGAAACTCGAACCAAAGAACCCAGGAAAAAAGGGGGGAAAGGAGGGCATAATATCAATATCATAGAAAAACAATGCACCCCTAAACCCTAAGGAGACTCTAATGTGGCTGGCCACGAGGCATAAGTAATCCTTGCCTTAGGAAGAAAACTAATCCTGGAGACACACGGCCACAGCACGAGGAGAAGGGGCCCACAAGAGGGGCCCGGGAGCAGGCTCGAACACCAGAGATCCTACACCACGTGTGACAATCCTTAAACTGGAGCATCTGCTAATATGAAGAAATATACGGCCCCTAGGCCAACACGCTGGACTGAAGACCTACTGCGATGAAAGTAGCCTCCTAACTATAAATAATCAACAGCTAAGGCACGCAAAATCAAGAAAAAAACACATGTGGCAACTGTCCTGGAGAACACTTAGGCGCCTGTAAAGTACCCTAATTTAACACTTCCTGCGGGCAACCAGACGGGTAGCCTGTGCAAGCTAGTCTAAACCTTGTCCAATACAACTCAGATATATACAAATGAGTAAGGACTCACGAGAATTGAGTGAACGACGAATGAAGCAGAGCACGGGCGAGACACGTCCTACACTGGTGCATGCGGGGAAGAGAAGAACGAATGGCCGCCTGGTGAGGAGCGGCTGGGTGCCACAACACAAGAAATCCACCAAAAGAGGAAACCGTGTTATAACAATGTTTAAGTTAAAAATTATCTTTTTTTTCTTCTCTTATTTTTTACGAAAGTTTTTTGAAGTTGCGTTACACTTATGAGGAATACTCTGTTCATTCCCGCGGCGGTAGATTCAAAACGGCTTGCGCGGGTGTTGAATGGAGACTATTATATTAATAGTATTAATAGGCAAATCGTCAATGATGGAGGGGGGCCACAATTAAATATATATATTATAATTATGGTGTACTAGCAGGGGTACCCGGCGTTGCCCGGGTAATCACCATCACTACTACTACCACCACTACTACTACCATAATCACCATCATCAATCACTACTACCACAATCACAGGTGTGGTGGAGTGGTCTTGCCACTGGCCTGGTAATCCAAAGGTCCCGGGTTCAAATCCCGATGTATCAATGGGAAGATATTATTGGGATGGAATTTGTGCTGTACCTGGTATCAGTGCATTACCACAAGCCCACCGAAACGTCAATAAAATACCCTCATTGTTCCCTGATTAAATAGCACTGTATGAATATTCCCATATTCAAAATATGCTATAGGGGTGCAATGCCTGGTGAGTTATCTGCTCAACAGGTGGCGTTGTGTGTGTGTAAGTGTGAGAGTCCGACCGAGTGTAGGGGGTGAGACAGTGACAGTGAAGCACGGGAACGAGGTGGCTTCAGAGATGGGGTCGTTTCGGGCCATGAGTGAGCACCGTGCCTCATGTGAAGGCAAGATGGCAGGTGCTCGTTGTACTCTACGTGCTTCACATGTCTCACTCCCTAGACTGGAACAAGACCTCACAGGCTTCACTGTTCATTGTAAAGCGGTGAATGTTAAGGCTCTCAGCCTATGCCCGAGAGGAAGTAAGTTGGAATATAGAAAAAAAAAAAAAAAAAAAAATACTACTACTACCATAATCACCGGCCTCGACCTCCCTGTGCCTCATTAAACGGCGACCTCGATTTCGGCCGCTAAATTACCTCCGATTTTGGATCTGACCTCATCCGTACCCCCATTTTGGGGAGCTGCGAACAACTTTCGTTCCATACACCTTTTCGATCGGAGGCCTCCTTCTGCCCCAAACGGCAATTTTTCCGATTTCGCGCCCATTTTCTCCGGCCCTTTCACCCTGGGGAATTCTATTGTTTCACTAAAACCTGCCTAGGGACCGCCTTACTATGCATACCAAGTATGAACGCTCTAGCTTAAAAAATGTGGCCATGCATAAAGAACAGACAGACACACAGACAATCGAAAATGATATATAGACTACTCACGGTTCTTCATGGATGAAGTGTTGGTTGATGGTTGAGCGGTCCTCCTTGGTCTTGGGTTGGTAGATCCTGAATCATGGTTGGTAGTTGCTTCATCTTGGTTGGTAGGCCCTGAATCATGGGTGGTAGGTGGGTGTGTGGTAGTTGCTTCATCTTGGTTGGTAGGCCCTGAATCATGGGTGGTAGGTGGTTGTGTGGTAGTTGGTTCATCTTGGTTGGTAGGCCCTGAATCATGGGTGGTAGGTGGGTGTGTGGTAGTTGGTTCATCTTGGTTGGTAGGCCCTGAATCATGGGTGGTAGGTGGTTGTGTGGTAGTTGGTTCATCTTGGTTGGTAGGCCCTGAATCATGGGTGGTAGGTGGGTGTGTGGTAGTTGGTTCATCTTGGTTGGTAGGCCCTGAATCATGGGTGGTAGGTGGTTGTGTGGTAGTTGGTTCATCTTGGTTGGTAGGCCTGAATCATGGGT
Organism: Paralithodes platypus; assembly: GCA_032716605.1. NCBI lineage: Eukaryota > Metazoa > Arthropoda > Malacostraca > Decapoda > Lithodidae > Paralithodes > Paralithodes platypus. The sequence goes on along the minus strand of CM064505.1, from coordinate 5,054,013 downwards.
GGTAGGTGGGTGTGTGGTAGTTGGTTCATCTTGGTTGGTAGGCCCTGAATCATGGGTGGTAGGTGGGTGTGTGGTAGTTGGTTCATCTTGGTTGGTAGGCCCTGAATCATGGGTGGTAGGTGGTTGTGTGGTAGTTGGTTCATCTTGGTTGGTAGGCCCTGAATCATGGGTGGTAGGTGGGTGTGTGGTAGTTGGTTCATCTTGGTTGGTAGGCCCTGAATCATGGGTGGTAGGTGGGTGTGTGGTAGTTGGTTCATCTTGGTTGGCAGCTAAGGTTGTCACAGTGTTATGGTCGAGGGTTGGTAGTGTGGTAGTGTTGTTGGTGGCAGCCTTGGTCTGGGGAGGAAGTTTGGAAGGCAGCAGTTAAAGTAGGTCCATTAAGGGGAGATATCCACTTGAGGGATTTTTTTCTGGACCCCTTTCTCCCTCATGTTTAGCCCCATTGCTTTTGAGATTTTAAGACAGTCGCCCCATTAGTTTGGCGATTTTAAGAACTTTCGCCCCATTTCCGTCAGTTTTAAGACCTTTCGTGCAATTTAGGTGTTGATTTTATCCTGGCGAGCGATAGCGAGCCTGTAATTTAAGAGCAACCGGCTTTCAGCCGGGACATTTTTCTACCGAAAAATTTACAAATTTATCTTGAAAGGGGCTCAAGGGGGTGTAATCTTAAGCTTGATGGATATCTAGAGACCAAACTAAAAACCTCCCCTTAAGGGGAGATGGTTCAGTTTTTGGTCGATTTTGTTTTATTTTGTTATCATTATTTTTGTATTATTTTGGCTCTGTCTCGAGTCAGCCACCCCCATAAAAAAAAAAAAAAAAAAAAAGGGGAAACTGGGGAAGGTGCCAGAGTATATTTATGTTTCCTCCCTAGACCTCCATCAAACTAAAAATGACAACCCCAGGATCCCCCTTCAAGATATATTACAACCCCAGGATCCCCCTTCAGATGTATATTACAGGTCCAACCCCAGGATCCCCCTTCAAGATATATTACAACCCCAGGATCCCCCTTCAAGATATATTACAACCCCAGGATCCCCCTTCAAGATATATTACAACCCCAGGATCCCCCTTCAAGATATATTACAACCCCAGGATCCCCCTTCAAGATATATTACAACCCCAGGATCCCCCTTCAAGATATAGCAACCCCAGGATCCCCCTTCAAGATATATTACAACCCCAGGATCCCCCTTCAAGATATATTACAACCCCAGGATCCCCCTTCAAGATATATTACAACCCCAGGATCCCCCTTCAAGATATATTACAACCCCAGGATCCCCCTTCAAGATATATTACAACCCCAGGATCCCCCTTCAAGATATATTACAACCCCAGGATCCCCCTTCAAGAATACAACCCCAGGATCCCCCTTCAAGATATATTACAACCCCAGGATCCCCCTTCAAGATATATTACAACCCCAGGATCCCCCTTCAAGATATATTACAACCCCAGGATCCCCCTTCAAGATATATTACAACCCCAGGATCCCCCTTCAAGATATATTTGTACATTTTTCGGTAGAAAAATGTACCGGCCAAAGGCCGGTTTCTCCTAAATTACAGGCTTTCTATCGCTCGCCAGGAAAAACATCGACACTTAAATGACAAAGAAAAGGGGCGAAAGGTCTTAAAATCGCCAAAACTAATGGACTAAACGTCTTAAAATCTGAAAATTAATGGTGCTAAGCATGAAGGAGAAAGGTGTCCAGAAAAAACGCCCCCTACCCCCTTAACCCTTAGAAGATAGGTATGATGATGCATAAACGACCCCTACCCCCTTAACCCTTAGAAGATAGGTATGATGATGCATAAACGACCCCTACCCCCTTAACCCTTAGAAGATAGGTATGATGATGCATAAACGACCCCTACCCCCTTAACCCTTAGAAGATAGGTATGATGATGCATAAACGACCCCTACCCCCTTAACCCTTAGAAGATAGGTATGATGACCCATAAACGACCCCTACCCCCTTAACCCTTAGAAGATAGGTATGATGGCGCATAAACGTCCCCTACCCCCTTAACCCTTAGAAGATAGGTATGATGATGCATAAACGACCCCTACCCCCTTAACCCTTAGAAGATAGGTATGATGATGCATAAACGACCCCTACCCCCTTAACCCTTAGAAGATAGGTATGATGACCCATAAACGACCCCTACCCCCTTAACCCTTAGAAGATAGGTATGATGACCCATAAACGACCCCTACCCCCTTAACCCTTAGAAGATAGGTATGATGATGCATAAACGACCCCTACCCCCTTAACCCTTAGAAGATAGGTATGATGACCCATAAACGACCCCTACCCCCTTAACCCTTAGAAGATAGGTATGATGACCCATAAACGACCCCTACCCCCTTAACCCTTACAAGATAGGTATGATGACGCATAAACGACCCCTACCCCCTTAACCCTTAGAAGATAGGTATGATGACGCATAAATTACCCCTACCCGCTTAACCCTTAGAAGATAGGTATGACGACCCATAAACGACCCCTACCCCCTTAACCCTTAGAAGATAGGTATTAAAATGCCCCAGAACAAGAAGCCCACCACAGAAGCCACGAGCGAACACCACACAGAAACACCCGGAAGAAAGGTCCACAGAACGAAAGGACCAGCTGACCGAGCCCGCCATTCCAGGCAGGCCCAAGCCCGCAGGGCTAAACAGCTCCAGGACACACCCATTTACCTTTTCTAAAACCGACCATTTTCCACACCTCACGTACACTAACCCCTCGTGTCCTACACTTATTAACTACAAAGATGATGAACAGGAATATACATTCATATTAAAAACACCCATGCCTGTCCCGACGTTGAGCCAATGCCAACACATCAGACAGCCATAATTATATCTATGTATGTTCTTGCATCCGAGAAGTAGATGTTATATATCTTAGAAGTTAAAGCACCCACGCTGTCCCTAGATCTCTTATATCATTTTCCATGACGAGTATAGATATATGTAACCCGTGCTCAGTCGCCCCTTGCATTGCTCCTCTAGTAACTAAGTATTAATATTAACATTCCCTAACATCTTGTCTTGCCAGACTAAGCTTCTGAAGACCCATCCCCCCATAAATCTATGTATGCAACCCTCAGGTTAAGTATTTTTATCCGCCATTGTGTTCACCTTTTTCCATTTACTTTCCACAATTGTCATACGTCTTCCCCTTGCCTCCTTCGTATCCACAGTCCACACTACGCCAATTTACATCGTGTCTTACACCTCTTACCCCAACCAGAGATTATATAAGATAACCTGGTTATCAGTATCTGTCATAAGTACCCCGAAACAATAACTAAGTACCCCTACGAACTGCCACTGTGGTTGGTATTTTATATTTAATAGAAAACGCAGTTCCCAGGGCCAACTAATAGTATCCATAACCCTCTGACTGATCACATAACTCTATCTTTTCCAGACTCATATACCACCCCATAGTTGCATTCCCCGGTAGCATTTGGCTAACGTATTCTACTGCCTTTTCAAACTTCCATATCAATTGTAGCCTAATGCCACCCCCACGCCCAGGGACCTTAGGGGCAAAATTTCCCTGTAGCCCTTGAACTCTCCCCCCCCTCTCATTAAGACACCCGCGCTTCTCGACTCTTGTCCGACCTAGCCTCTCTCTCATACCTCTTGAAGATCCTTGAATTGTCCGTTACTAACGCTCTCCAACCTTTTATATATATACTCCTATCCAGCCTACCTTCACTTAGTAGGCCAGAACAACATTAGAACTTTACTAGCCCCTTGCATGCCATCTATTCTCTTACAACACATTCACAACCCTGCACCCAATGGTCGTCGGTGCGAGGCTAGCCGCCCCGCCAGTAACTAACTTCTATTGTCATACTTCCAGATAAATGTGGCAGAGTTAGCAACCCAGTCTCCACCATATCCAGCAAACCCTACAATTAACAACCAGCCGAGTAAAACCAGCTAGCTAAGGCACCTTCGGTTTTGGTATTAAAGACACTCACATCTGTCTCATACACAGAGGGTTATTACAAACACTGGTGATATGGCAAGCCCCTAGCCACAGCCGCCGGACGACTATATCAGAGAGGGCGCCCAGCTCCCCCTTTTTGCCCACCCGAGGAGGGAGACCCCCACCCCCGCGGAGGTATACCTGGCCCCTGTTTTGACTCTCGAGTCATTGCCAGGTAGCACAGGAATTCTTCCTATCAATGAACTAACCATGAATGACTAACACCTTTACTAACCTCTATTACCTCACAATAAACCATTTACCTTTCTTGCATGCTCTGATCACTAAATTAGCACCTCAGCTATACCATAGAATGAAGATTGAACAATCTAGAGAGACACTCCTATCACAGCTGTCCCCATCCTCCTCGCAAAGTAGATCCAGTCTCTCTCCCCTAAATACGTCCAGTATAGCCAAAATAGTACCTCTTACTAAGGCTCAGTTATATGAAAATATAAAGGCTTCCTATCGCCCTGTGCCACAACAGTAAATACCATCTTACCTAGTCCCCATATCTATTGAGAGCTCAATTAAGTCCATAAGACTCGAGATCCCTACTGTCTGCAGGGTCCAGAACCGAGCCTATAAATCTACCTCCCGCCCCCAGTCAAATCAGTTGAAAGCTAGACACCAACCAGTGGTCACTACCCTGCAGTTTACCTCTAGCTCTGCCCTTGTGTTGTTCCGGAGTTGAGAGATTCCAGATCCGGCAGACTCCGTGGCAGAGAAGACTGATAGAAGCATCTGTCCATGTACAAGTCCTAACGTGCACCTTATAACCTTCACACAAATTCGTGGGTATATAAGTGTGTAGCCAGCAACGATCATCAAGAGATCCGACTTGAGAACTTCCTACATTTTGGACCATCTGGACGGCCGAGGAACCAGTCGTTAGCCCCCAACATCACCGGAAGCAAGATAACCAGGACCAGATCTACCCATACTATTCAAGATTCATGTTACTAGTACTAAGTGTTATAGTACTAGCTTGATACGCACCTATTAACTTTCTATAAAGTGGCTAAGACCTTGCCCAGTGTAATTCATATTTAACCATTCCATTTGGGACGTACTAAGCGATCAGTGTTTTTTATTAACAGGCGACCTTGACTCTCGTAATTACCTTATTCAGATATTAAAACTCTAGTGATATCTAACGTTCGCCCACTGATTCGTGTTCTACATATTTCTGCCTTAAGAATATCAAACTTAGTTCAGTACCCCCATGAGGTTGCTAGAGATTTCCGTGTTCTATAATATACGCGTCTAATCCTAACTGTGAGTTGCTACGTGGGCACGCGACCAGCCAGCAAGAGGTAAAATCAGTGACAGTGAATTATACGAATATATTGAGGTCTTCCAGTAAAATATAAACTTGCTAATTAAACCCGTGATCAGAAGAATATACCTGAACGTTGGAAGTGGGAGACTAGGCTCCATCCAAATCCGCAAATGCTAGCAGTTCCCTTCTATCATTTGTTTTGTGCAAATATAACTATCTTTCTATGCTCTTTATTTCAATAAACGTGAACTTGTGTCGTGTTACTGTGTTTATTTTGTGTTCTCTATTCCTCATACCTTGTATTGTGCATGCAGCCTTCTATACCCAGTCATTCAGAACTCACATTACCCAAGTTAAACCTGTAGAAAAACAGGGCATAACATTGGCGGCAGCGGTGGTTCTTGATTCGGATAAAAGGTTGCATTACATTGCAAGTTTGGAACAGCTAGAACACGAGAACATCATGGCGCAACCTAACTACGTTTTCATCCCAAATTATGAGGAAACAAATTATGGGATCGAAGTATTCATGGACATAGTGAAATCCTTAGTTGACATTACTTATACCACGGACGCACATAAAATAGCCGTAACATTACCACACCTGGGAAAAGCCGTTTCCCTGGTGGCCTATCAAGTGCGCCCTGATCTCACCTGGAACGAATTTCGCACAATAGTGATAGAAGCCATTAAACCTTCGTTGGGCGTTTTCGTGGCCCACACCCGTATCCTAGACACGAAATTCGAAGGCGATCTAGATGCCACAGTCAGTAAGCTTGCCCAACACATAAAAAATTCTTTCCCCACGTTGACCAAAATCCAACAAGAACAGCAAATTCTGGTCAACCTTGTGTCAATATTGCCCTCAGCAGTAAAAGACCATTTCCGGGTGCACGATTTCGTCGAATACAAAAAAGACCTCATCACGATCCGACGTATTTTGGCCGTGCGCACAGAAGCACCTACCCAAATCGCTGCAATCAAGAGGTTTCCCACGCACCCGCAGCAAACCAACCACCAAAACCCCAAGAATGCCTACCCAGCCTCATCTTTCAACAACAGACCCACCTACCCTTCCGGCAAGCCCCAACCCAGTAGACCCCGGTTCCAACCGTCCCAGCCACGCAGAATCTTCAACCGGAACAGCAACTACAACACCTACCAAAGTAAAAATCCTACCTTAGTCATTATCAACCCCTATGAATTCCCTGCCTGTAATGCTCAGTGTGCCCTCCACCAAATTCGTGACTCTGCCAAACCTCGCCCCTCTACTCCTCGCATTTCTGTAAATGAAGAGGAGTGGGGACAAGAGGAAGAAATTGCCCCCCATACCATGACCTCAGATGATACCGAGGAAACCCTGGAAGAGGTAGATACCGACCCCCAGGATTTTTAAAGTATCCCCCGCCCACGATGGGCTCGGCGGGGGACGCCATAACCAGTCGCACTGCCCCCATTTATTACATGGCCAAAATCAAGGACATTCCTGTCCGCTTGCTAATCGACACGGGAGCTGCCAAGTCATGTTTGTTCAAATCTTACTATGAAAAACATCCCCGACGATTTGGCCCTTTGTTAAACACCAAAACAGAACTCATCTCAGCTGCTGATACTTACTTAAATCTCCTAGGAGACACTTTACCCCTATCAGTAACCACTCCTGGCCCCCATGCTCGTTGTTATCACACATTTACAGTATTTTCCTCCAACTGTAAACATTATGATGGTTTCCTTGGACTTGACCTCCTTCAAAAACTAGAGGCCCAGATTGACTGCGGCCAAAGGCTGATCTCATTCAAAAACAAATTCCAGCCCAAAGCCTCTGACAAACCAATCACGCAGAAACCCATTCCCAAAAAGAAAAAACAACCTCCCCCTCAACAAAACCTGATTCAGGGTTACCAAGTTGCAGCTAGCACTAAGGTTACTCCTAAAACCCCCCCTTGCCCCGAGATCTCTCAAAACCTCACTCAATTCAGTAAAAAAATGCCTCAACAAACGAAAGAAGACAAGTCCAAGCAACTCCCCCTCGGTAATCCCCTCAATTCTCGTAACTCTGCCCAGAATAAATCCTCCCATGTTTTCAGGACAGACTCTGATAAATGTAACCCTAATTCTATCCAATGTTTATGTACACATGTTTCCAGAGAAAATGCCGACCAATGTACCCAACAATGTTTCCCCCATGCCCCCAGAAATGTTAACAACCCCAAATCAATACACCAGTCCTACACCAATAACCCATGTTCTACACCTAACTTTTTCCCCACCAACCCTCCGCAGTCCCCCCAGCAAATCCCGTTTTCTAACTCGCTCACCTCGCACCCTTCTGAACCACCCGCACGCGCCGTTAATCCCCCCCTCACGCGTGCCGACCGAGGGACACAACCATGTTCCCACCATGCCCCCAGAAATGCCCAGCTATTCCACCACCCCCCCAATCCCCCTTGTGACAGTTTTTCGTCAGTAGCTCCCTTCCACCCCCCCACAATTCACACCCCTAATAAACTTCAAAACCCCACACTTGACTCACCCCCTCATGACAGACAAACCCACCAACCCCAGATAACCTCTAAACAAACTGTTACTGCCACCGACAACGCTTCCCCCACCAACCCTCCGCAGTCCCTCCAACAAATCCCGTTTTCTAACCCCCTCACACCGCGCCCCACTGATCCTCTCACACGCGCCGTTAATCCCCCCCTCACGCGTGACCCCCACCAAAGTGACCTTGCCCCCCTTATAAGTACCAAGCACCTGCTCGCCAGTCAATCCCCCACCATCATTAGCCCAGCGGTAGTTCAGGATAAATGCCAAATTCCCCCCCACCATCAAAAATGGGTGAACCTGCGGCCCATACCCCAAACTCACATGGTATTTTCCCCCACTAACACATCCCCCAACCCCCATCGCTGCCTCTTACAACCCGCCATCATTCCCGCTCGTATCAACCACATTCTCGTGGCTAATATCTCAGAGGAACCCCTGACATTACCGAAAGGTCTCATTATAGGAGATCTCGAAACTTTCGATGACCTCCCCATACATTGTAACGACACCCCTACCAGCCTCCAATTGCCCCCTCTTCCTGAGACACTATCTGACCACCAAAAGAACGGCATGTACGACCTACTGATGGAATTCAGTGACGTCTTTGCCCAACAACCCACCGAAATCGGACAGACGGATGTAGAACAACACATCATTAACACCACAGGCCCCCCCATACGACAACCATCCCGTAGAAAGAACCCCATACAACGTCAGGAAGAGGAACGCCAAGTCCAGGAAATGTTAGAGGCCGGGATTGCCACCCCGTCCATTAGCCCCTGGTCTTCCCCTGTTGTCTTAGTCAGACGTTTTTGCGTCGACTACAGGAGGTTAAATGACATAACCATTAAAGACGCTACGCCCTTACCCCGAATAGACGATTCCCTTGACTCCCTATACGGATCCAAATGGTTCACTACCCTCGACTTGCAAGCAGGGTATTGGCAAGTGCCTATCAAGGCCGAGGACCAAAAGAAAACAGCATTTTCCACTAGTGGTGGCCATCACTATGAATTTAACGTCCTACCTTTTGGCCTCTGTAATGGACCCGCCACTTTCTCCCGTTTGATGGAAACGGTATTGCATGGCCTAACCTGGGAAACCTGCCTAGCCTATCTGGACGATATTATTGTGTACTCTCCAACCTGGGAAGAACACCTCCTCAGGTTGAGACAAGTCCTGCAAAGAATCCGAGCCGCCGGGTTGAAATTAAAACCCTCAAAGTGCGTGATTGCCCGGAATAAGGTAGATTTTCTCGGACACGTGATATCTGAACATGGTATTGCGCCAGACCCAAAGAAACTTCAAGCCATACAAAACCAAACCCCACCCACCACGGTTAAAGGAGTACGTTCGTTTCTAGGTTTAGCCACGTACTACAGACGTTTCGTCCCCCACTTTGCCACCATAGCCAGACCCCTCCACCAACTTACCCACAAAGACACCCCGTTCGCCTGGACACCTGAAAGAGACCTCGCGTTTAACACTTTGAAGCAAAAGCTAATCCAAGCCCCTATTGTCGTTTTCCCTGACTACCAGAAACCTTTCCGTCTTTATACCGACGTATCTCTGTACGCCATAGGTGCAGTATTAGCTCAATTCAGAGATGGAAAGGAACATGTGATAGCGTATGCCAGCTGCACACTCACCCCACCCCAACAGAAATACGCAGCCACCAAGAGAGAGTGCTTAGGGATCATTTGGGCACTCAGCCACTTCCGGTCATTTGTGTTAGGCGCAAAACTCGAAATAATTACCGACCATCAATCTTTACAATGGCTGCGTAGGTGCGAAACCAACTCAGCCATTTTGGTACGTTGGAGAGAGACACTAGAGGACTACGACTTTACAATACAATATCGTCCCGGCAAACTCCATACTAATGCAGACGCCCTGTCACGTTTGCCAGTACCAAAAGACCCCCCCACCAACCTAGCCGCCTTACAAAACACTCAATTGGTATCTACCCCCACCTCCCGACAGAATGCCCCCCCAGCCCCCTCCCTAATTCAATCTTGGGAAGCACGAATCAGACCCCCCTGGATACCGTTAAAAGTCTTCAGGAGACTGACTCGCTGGGGAGATCAACTTGCCACAGACACTGGTCACATAATCTTGGACCCCACCATAGCCCACGACTACATGATTGCCATCCACGAGGGAAACGGCATACACCTTGGACAAAAGAAAATATTAAAGATCTTCACAGACCAATACTGGACCCCCAACCCCTCCAAAATTGCACAACGAGTGACAGAATCCTGCAAACCGTGTTTATTGGGAAAGGATAGATCACGCACCCCAGGCCCAGCTGGTACCATTTCTGCCAACAAACCGTTCCAAGTCCTATCCCTCGACATCATGGGCCCGTTCCCTTCTTACGCTGGCAACCGCTATATCGTCACATTTGTAGACGTATATTCAAAATTTCTAATAGCCTGCCCAGTTAAAGACCACACAGCCACCACAGTCGCCACACTGCTTGCCACCGAAGTGTTCCCTATATTCGGCCTTCCCCTTGCTCTTCTATCGGACAATGCCCCCGAGTTTAGTGGACACGTTTGGCAACAATTCACCCAACAATGCGGTATCAAGATTAAACACTCATCCCCGTACTGGCCTCAAGGAA